>JASTWQ010000150.1:0-485882 GCA_035220615.1 Leptothorax acervorum | reverse complement strand
GCGCGAGTTAATCCACGAGCGGAAGGCGTCATTAGAAATAAACCAATCGCGGAAGATAACGACGCCACGATCGCCCTGATAGCGTCCGCGGGGACGCGTACGCGCAATAATCATGACGACGTAAATATCGTGGACGTTAACTCGTGTAATATTAGCATATATATGGCGCAAGAAGTGCCGCGTGAATTTTTGCGCGCGAGAAGGAGGCGCGCAAGTCGTGCTTTTCATTAATCAAAACGCGTAATTTGCAATACCCGTAATCTCCGCGAGACGGTTACGCGAGAGAGAGAGAGAGAGAGAGAAAGAGAGCGAGAGGGGGAACCGCGAGAGACCGAAGAAAAAGGATAGCTAAACTTTTCGCATTTGTTAGCCGGTGGCAACCAGCCCGACAGGATATCGCGCTCCTCTCGGAAACTGACATTACAAACGAGCGTTTCCTTTCGCGGAGCGGAGAGGCGCGTAAGCGACTCGATGAAGTGGAGAGTGCATACCAGCCGGGTCTTCCGGGCCGTGATAGAGCGCAACAAAGTTATTGCGCATTACCCAGAAGCGCTCTTACGATGCCGCGCGACGTTTTACTGGAGTATTTGCCGCTGCTACCAGCTGCGCGCGTGTGCGTGTCCGCGTTGCAAACCGTACAGAATCGCTGAATAACAAAGTGCACCTGAGAGGCAGCCGAGAGTTTGCTTTGCGTCACGTTACGTAATGTCAGAAGTCGCGAAGGTACACGGATGGAGTGCAAGGTGGATTATGGATGGATCCACGGCAGCGGTCCCGCACAAGTTTGCTTTAAGTTTTTTTTTTTACGCTCGGCGTTGTGTAAACGTCATTTTCTCGCATGAGTCGTAGTCGTCGTAGACGAGCCGAGGCAACAAACCTTTTAAACGTCAATAATTTTGAATAATGACGGTCGTACGTTAACGCCAAGCTCCGTCTCTTCCGTATATTCTCGCGTGTATGTCGGCGATATCTTTTTCGCAATAATCTCGCGCAATTTGCCACAAAGTAGATCACGACGTATCAGCAGCGAATCATAAATCCCACCGAGCCATTGTATCCACAATGCGCGCCAAGCTGTGAGCTTGAAGGCGCTCTATCAGTGGCATCTGAAACGGAAGTCCTTCTCCGCCATCCTCGCGGCCGCTGACAATAACTCTATTGAACGCTCTAGCGTCCGAAAAATGCCACCGCTTGTTCCATACACAAGAGGGATACAATCTGAGTTGCGCGACTGGCGCAGGCAGTCGAGGTAGGGCACTCTCTCTCTCTCTCTCTCGTTAAAACTTCGCATTCATCGCTCGTCCCGGCAACGAACGCAGAGTGGACAGGTTTCCTCGTATCGCGTTTCCTCCTTTGTATCGAAAGGAGCATCTCCATTCGCGGAACCGACTAGCGAGCGGAGGAGCGATTTCGTATAGCTTTGGCAAGCGCATAACCGATTTCCGCGCTCGTCCGGAATGCTCGTTCGCAGACGCACCGGCATCATCCTCTCTCGTCCAGCGCTCCGCCGGTCGAGTCTTTGCCTAAGCCGCCGCGACGACGGCGGTCGTCGGTTTTTTTTAACGGAGCTCTTCCGGGTCATTTTCATGCTCGGTTTATGCTACCTATGCGTAACAACGGGAGCGCTCGATCGCCCCGATCGCTGCTGCGGCACGCTGCGTACACGGCGCGGAACGACCCTCTCGACGAATATAGAAGCTGCAGCCGCGGAGATGCTGCAGGCCGCGTCCTATAAATAGACCCGTTCCGCGGCGGTAGACTGCGTGACCTTGGCGAGAAATCATCCTTTTAGACCCGCCGTGGAAAAGCGAGCGGCGCAGGGCGGAAGGGTATAGGAATAGTCCCGTCAGTGCGTAAAAATGAGGGCAGTTTGATGCGGACGGTGCGGGTGGTTCGATGAAAAAGGGAGGTAGGATCCGCAGAATGGCCGGCACGTTCTTTCGAGCCTGTTATTACGTGCTCATATTGCGAGACGCGTTCGGTGCATATGTCGTCATACGCTTCCCGCAGCGCGATTGAGTGCATGTGTGGACGCGCACAGGTGCCAACGAATCATGTGGAATGCGGAGCAATTATCGTCGTCTAGTTCGACGTGGTGACCTCATGGTGGGGGGAGGGGGTTTTTTATTTACGGGGCGACGTACAAACGACTCGGGACGTATGGAAAAACCGCGGGCAGTACGTTGAAGATAATAATGAACCCCGTTGATGGGCGCGATGAAATTGCACCGCATGAAGGCGGGTTTATCGAGCTTTGAAAAGCTTCGATCGGGATACGTATAGGCTCTCGGACGTTCACCGAGAGAGACAGCCGGAAAATAATCAATTACTTCCACTCAGCTTGGCCGCGCGAGATTGCAAACAATTCGCGTACGAAGTACGAACGTATCACCCATCTTGCGAATGCATGCCATTGTGTGAAAAATCAATTTTTTTGGTCTCACGCTGACGCGAAATTGGTAAGTGAAAAAAAAGGGCGGTAATCACACGGAACCAATCAAACTGGCTTTCATTCCCGTCGCACGCTGCAGCCATTTTCGTCATCGATGCAGCGGAGAAGGCGCTAAGTACATAGGATGCGTAGTTTCTCGCGCTCGGCGCACAATAATTACACCGATATATGATACGCGGCTGCATTACTTCACAGATGCGATGAGATAAGAACGGATATGCTAAACGCAAGAGAGTGCCGTATAGCGCCGGGGGGGGGGGGGGGGGGAGGGGGAAACTTGTTGAACGGTCGTCGCCCCGCGTGTTCGATGAATCGATCTTCGGTGTTTATTGCGTGCAGCGAGGCGCTACGGAGGGACCTAACGTCAGAATGTGAGAACGATGGGGACAGAGCGGAAGTCATCGGGAAGATTAGTGCGGGAGATAATTGTAATGAAAGTAGATAAGAGGGAGAGAGAGAGAGAGAGCGACGCGCTTTAAAGTCTTTATCGCATCTGCGCGCGGGCGATGGAAAAACGAGCACCCGCAAGAATTGCAACCAAAAAAGGGAAAAAATGACCGTCGGTCGAAAGAAAGATCTGCCCTTCACCGTTCGTCGAAACCTGGAGGAGTACCTACGATCCGGCGGGGTACGCTCTGAGGGAAAATAAAGGGGGAGCACCATCTTCCGCGTCCTTCGCGGTCACCGCCTGCTCGTGACCATTGCCTCTGTCCCAGGCAAAAACGGAAACCTTCATTCGAACCTACAACGAACGGGCTAATAACCAAGCGCCGTCTCCGTGATCCACCGTAACCGGAATAATCCGCCTGCGGAATCGGATCCTTCCAGGATTCACAGCGATATCGATAGTACTTTTGCCCCGAGCGCGGCATTACGCCATGCCACGGCGACGTCAATAGATTGGCAAGTGCCAATAAAGTTGCTTACTGCTCGCTAATTCACGGTTCTAATGAGTAATAACCGTAATTATCACCGATCGACGACCTTCGCAAAGTATCGAGCTCGTCGGTTAGCGAAATGACAGAGCAACCTAGGAGATGATTGCAAACTCCCTTTCCGAATCCTTTTCTTCGCGCCTTGTAACCTGCGCCAACGTTGTGCCAACATTGCGCGCGAGTCCTTGACCGGCCCTGAACCCAGAAGAGTGGAAAGCCGCCTGGTACTCCATTGGCCGCCGCACGGGGAAGAGTCAATGCCTCTCGAACGGACGCGAACTAAAATATAGTGATTGCGAGCGGGGGTGGGTGTGGGAGGACGAGGCGGAGGAGGAAACTTATGCGAAGGAACTAAGAAATCGTGAGGAACGACTAGCTGAAGGAGAATCGGCGGGGAATATCTAAATGGGTTGTTCCTTTCGCCGGCGGTCCCTGTCGGCTCATGCCATTTCCGTCATGACGAAGGGAATTGATGATAAGTCGCCGTAGTATGCAGAAACGATATCATCCGATACCCAAGAAGATAATTTGTTACTATCAATTTTTCGTGAAACTCTCGTTGCGTTGTTCAACTCCTCTAACCGTGAAAACGGCATCACGGTATTGCATAATATATAATTATAATTTACACGTGAATATGTGACATGAAAAGTTAAAATTTTGATTGGCGTACTGACATACAATTAAATTATTTAATGCATTCATACTTCTCGTACAACTTTGACAATACATAATTATATTTTCTAGAGAGAAATATGACTTTTTAATTTTACTGGATATATTTTGTAATATTCTCACTATAACAGCATTTAATATTTTAATATGAGTAACTGATTTGAATTTTACAATTAAGTAGAGAGAAATGCCATCTTCGGTCGGGCTGTTCTTTTCTAATAATAACTATATTTCAAGACCGACAGATAATCGACGCGCAATTTGCTGAGTTGGAAAAAAGTATACACAAATTCACACAAAAAATATTACTATTAGACTACCAAGAACCAACCCGATCGTAGATGGCACTCCTCTCTACTTAACTTAATACTTTAATTAATATGTAATCTAAAAAAGGACCTAATGTTAATAGGTACACATTGAAAAAAAGAATTTAACGATAAGAAGGTTGATCTTTTCAGTAATAAATATATATATAATATATAATTCTAAAATAATTTTGTAATCTTTGTTGATTCTCGGCTTAACTTTATTTATTTTAATACTTTTATAAATCAGCCTTTTTTTTAATACACATATATTTCAGTAAATTGAAATTCTTAACTGACACGATTTTGTAACTTCTATAATGTTTTACTTTCTCAAGATATCTATCCATGTATCAGAAGATGATTTCCGATAACGACATAACGCTCATCTGGCGATCGTAGAACTTGTTTAGTCACTTTCCGGTCGCATCTATTTCTGACGTTAGATTATCAATGTTCGATCGAATTATTCGTATCTCGCGCCCAAGAAATGATTATTCCACTTTAATCTACAATCTTTTAATCTTTATCGGTATAATAACCAGTACCTACATAGTTTTTAAAAGCTACTCCACCCAACATGCAGTAGCTTCACATTCTTTTTAGCGGTATGCGGGTGACACTGACAATAAACGCGGAACAATATTGCGAAACAGCTACCTGCGTAATATCATGTGCGTGAATTATATATATAACGCGAATATAAATATTATATAAGCAACAGCGAATTCTTCCTTCCTTTTAGCGACTTCCTTTACCTCGCCGGAATCCCACACTCGTCACCGGGAGATTCCCGTTGCGGAGACCTCTTTCGTGTCTACGATTTCGTGAGGTGCCCCTGTTTTCTAACGGTATCGAGGCACATTGAGCGGATCCAATCACGAAACCGATACGGCGCGCGGCGCGGCCGCGGCCGCGGCGGTCCGTTCCGAAAACGCCGCGCTCGCCCGTCGACAATTTCATCCCAATTTCATAGCCACAAAGAGCGATTGAGCGAGTCAATTCGCTTCGCGGACCGATCGTTCGCCATTCGTACGGACGGGGAGACGGCATTCTTTTTCCGGGCGCCCCTGGAACGACAGGCATGGAGCGCGATTCGCGGCGCGGAACGAATCGTCTTGACTGGACGACAAAAAGTATCCTCGCCGCGATAGGAAGCACGCCGTCGTCGTCGCTCCTTTCGATTATTCGCGGCTCCCCCCGTTCGCGAAAGAATGCTGCAGCGTTCTATCTCGGCGTCCTTCTCGTCTATGTGCTATAGCACATATAGGTGTGCGCAAGCGTGAGAATTCAAGCTCTCGGCAGGTGGGTATGGCTTAACGGTGATCGATTGTTATCGGAACGCGATGGTATATTCGATTACTCGATTACGCGCCCAAAGCATCTGGCACTCTCTCGCAACACTTCCGGGGCTTCTTATACAGCAACATTCCTTTTCGTTCTGTTCCACAAATCGATGTTAGCCTCGTGGATCGTGGCGAGTTTGCGCGCCAGGCGGAAATAAAGATCGCAAGTGCGATGCGTTAATCGAGAACGTTTCGCAGACCAGTTTGCATAATGCAAGAGTTTGCGTGCGCAAATTAAGAGGCGCCTCCCCGACGCGGATGCAACCAGTCAAAACTGGATAGGCGTTGTAAATTCAATTGCCATTGCATTTCCGTACCGCCGCTCCCGCGGGCACCGCGGCAACAACAATAGTGTTGTTGACGACAACATATGATCTAGAAGTGCTCTGTAATAATTCTAAACGTGAACTCAGCGCGTAATAAATCGTATTAGTTAGACCTATTGCAAAGGGGCCCGGGCGACTTTATTGCATCGCCAGGCACTCCAGTTAATCAGCCATAACTCCCGATGATCCATGCCATGCGCTCATCTATTCTGTTATAAATGCCAAGACAGAAGACGTAGAAGGTACTCGAATGAAGGTATTCGACGGACACCTCATCAAGCTGGAGACGTCATTAGAGATTAGATTGTTCTTTTTAATGAATTGTGATAAATTTAGTTAGCTCGATCTCTTCTTATTGATCGCATAGATGCTGAGGATGAACATCAAGAAGCTCCTTCCATGTTGCTAATTACAAACAAATCAAACGTGCTAGATTATAGTATTACTATTCGATATTATTCATTAGTATATGAGCGGCTTTATTATTTTTTAAAATTTGACTAATATATTCTTGAAAAGGACACAAAACAAGCGTCAAAACGTCGAATATGTAAATTTGATAGAATAAAATTGCCAGTCTGGTCAAAGTTAATGATTTTTGTGTTAATCATTACTGGCAAAGAGATGAATTGAATCTTTTATTACTATTCAGTCTAAATAATGTATGTTATTTAGATGGAATTTTTGACAAGCCACTGAACTAATAACTTACACTCTTGATAACATCTATTTCTAATTTGAGTCATATCACTTCCGGTAGCGTTAAACTACATCAAGCTAGAGACGTTATTAGATTAGATTGTTCTTTTTTAGCAAACTGTAATAAGTCAGCTCGATCTCTTCTTATTGATCGTAGATGCTGAAAATGAACATCAAGAAGCTCCTTCCAAGTTTTGCTAATTACAAACAAATCAAACACGCTAGATTATAGTATTACTATTCAGTCTAAATGTATGTTATTTAGATGGAATTTTTGACAAGCTGCTGAACTAATATCTAACTTGCACTCTTGATAATATCTCGAATTTGAGTTATATCACTTCCCATAATGTCAAACTACATCGGTGTTGCCGGTATAAGAAGTAGCAACATAAATTGAAAAGATGGCGATAAGAAGCGGATAAGTGGACGCTATGAATGTAATAACTTGAGATTACATTCGTGTAACTAGCTGAGAGACATTACGAGTGAATGCCGCGTGCATAGTGCGTGAGTATTTGAGGATTAAAGCATCTCGCGGATCGCAGAACCGTGACTGAGAGGTCTCGCCGTTTCTTCTGACACTCGCTTCCTCGACGTTGCGCACGTCGGCCGCGTAACGAACGATCGAGCGAATCAAATGTGTACCCGTAGCTCTACAACAATGGTGTAACGTCCGATCTTAACGAGCGTGGCGGGATCGGCTGTTGCACTCGCGCTACGATGCACCCGCTCAAGGTGACGCTTCGCAAGTATTACAGTTTTTGCCGTAACGTCTATAACGACTCGGTGCGGCGTGACGAGAAGAGCGCGTCTTTAATATCTTTTAACGCTAACAACGCGTAAACAATGTTTCGTTTCTGAAGCGGATGTACGCGCGAGGAAGGGCACGTTAACGCAACGGCCTAGTTCTATCACTCTTGTAATTACGCAGCATCGTAATTATCCGAGAATCGGGAAACCTCGTAAGGAGGAAATCTTCCGAGGGAAGGTATAGACTATAGCTTCATCGCGCAAGGTGTGGCCAAGTCGCGATGCGGCAGACAAACGATCGTAAAATCTCGATGGGCACCACAGTTAGGCAGTTGACCCCCGCAATAACCCCTGCGCCGCCACACACGTTCCTCTCCTGACCCCCGCGCGCCCGATCAGCCGCATTTTCCACGCCCACGCACACGGGGCCGCGTGTGCACATCAAGCTCGTAAAGTAGCCAAACGCCACAGTTAGACGCCTCGGCCTGCCGATCATCGTCGGAATAACTTCGCACGATCGACACCTCGCCTCGGCGAGGGAACGATGCTGAGAAAGACGTAACACGACCGCCTGATCCCTTTCGCCGAAGTAAATGCGCGTAACACTTTCGCGCGGGATATAATGGTCGCGTGCAGGTAAACGCATCTGTATATACGGGGGTCCGTATATACGGGCCGTCTTAAGGATGCATTTATACAATGAGCTATTAATATAGTTTATTATGCAGGCCGAAGAATCTTGCACGCCACCGTACGATTATTGAGGAATAAAATTATTCCAAGTGTTTATACGAGAGAGAGAGAGAGGGAGAGAGAGAGCGCAATATATTATCTACGGTAGTTTTCATGAAAGAAAATTCTCCGAGTGTTATTCCTTTGGAATAACGTTTGACCCACAACTCTCGTCCTGTGCGTCTCTGACACGGTTCTTACGCGGATCTTACGCGGTTGTAAATATAGGAAGCCACAAATTCTCAAGAACTGCATGGTGCTTTCGCAGATTTTGTAAAAGGGTAATTTCAGCTACGCTCTAGCGGTCGTAGTTTCTTGCCCATTCGAGTCAAACGCCCCGTACGACAAACTACGCATTCATTATATCGTTAACAATAGTGTTATACATCTTCTTTGTACCGTTGCAATATTTATGGCGTAAGCTCGCGAAAACGGTAGTCGTAGTTTATTGCATCCCGTATAGTTCCGTCGTGATTCCACGCTCTTCTTCGGCATTGTACGACCTTACGTGGGCTACGTGGGGCTAAAACCGCGTGGAAGTTTTACGATCGCGACTCGCGAAAATTGTAGTAGAAGCGACAGGCGTGTCTGCCTAGCTTCGCGTCGCCGAGACACGCTAAGATAGTTAATGGCGCTTATACGATTATTATCGTAATCAAGAGGCTCGGGTAAATGGGCAAATCTTGCGCGAGATGATCCACATTGGCGTTCACGTCGCTTAAATGTTAAGAAAATAAAAGCGCATCTGCGGCGCGTCTGAACGCGGAAACGGGCGCACGCATTTTAGAGCGCGACTAGCAAACCATAAAACTCTACAGTTAGACACCTAACTTGATTTATAGGAACGCCCATTTGCATAGTACCACATGGACACCGCCGCTAATGTGCGCGTTAGATCACCGAGCATAAAATTCTACAGTTAGGCACTTAGACTGACCAACCTCGCTGATTTTGGTTGTCGGTATGTTATACGGTTCTCTTCATGGTCGCTGCCCGCGTTGGCGACCGTGTAACTCGTCCTAGGTCGCGCGATCGTCTGCGTTGTGCAAGACGATGATTTACGTTATCAAAAAATCTTTGTTAAATTTTCTAGTTGATTTTCTAATTAAAGTATATGTTGAAGTCGATTCCTCAGACTCTAAACATAACGATAAGATTTTGTAAATTACCTTTGGCGATACTCCTTCCTGACATTCAAGTGCGTCACGGGTATGATCTTCGTTGAGAATCACCGGGAAGACTCGTTAGCGAAGAGAGCCGAGAGCACGAATATCCGAGAAGGAGAGAAAGGGAATAATACGAAAATCACTACTAGGAAGGGATCGGCCGTAAAGGGATCCTGCCTCTAATGGTTACACAGTCAGCACAGCGTCTACTATTATATACCTAGGCTAAAGAGAAAAGAGTCAAGATAGAACAAAACAGAGGAGAGACAATCAGGATCTTCTAAGCTAGTAGGAGGAGGGGGGGGGGGGACAAATGCGAGGAGTCCCCCCTAGTGATGCCGCGCGAAACAGAGACTCGTTGAATAATCAACGACGGTAGCTATCCAAGGCTAGCGGTAACCCTCGGTTAAATCTTGCCTGCGTGCTCTTCAATCGTTGCTCGTAACCCGATTTGTTCCCGACGAAAGTGCCATTCACTTCTTTTCCGCGGGAGTAGTGCGCGTTTACCTTTCTTTTTATGAATGATCAACTTCACACAGTTCCACGGCGGAAGGTTCACGTTACTTTTATTTCGCGGGTATCCTGTGCGCCCCCGATATTTTTCCGTGCGGAATAAAAGTGAATTGATATTTGTGTGTTTCATGCTCGTGAGATATATCTTTCCTTAAATCCGCGTCATTAGCCTTCTGTCCTGCTTAGGCAATTAGAAATGGTGTCTCGGTGAATATTGCCGACCTCCCGTGGAAACGTAGATGAACTCGTGTTTCCCTCGGAGATTTTCCTTTGACAATTCCCGCGCGAGTCGGTAACGACGCTTGCGTGTGTATAACGACTGGCATTAAAGCGAGAATCTTCAATTTGCTCCTCGAGTTTTTCTTAGAAAAAAAGAATTCTGTGGGCAACGGGGTAACGAGTCTGCAATATTGTACACAGTGTTTTCTTGCTCTTTACGACTCTTAACAACATCCTCAAAGCGCACCGCTCCGCAATATAGCCACGAGACTATATTTAGTTACGTCAAACGCATCATAATTTAATCGTTCGTCCATAATTAATCGATATGTACTGAAAGTGAAAATTATCTAATATGCATATACATGTGGAGCATGCATACACATGAGCGTTATTTTCGTTGAAACATAACGAAGGCTATTTTCTTTGAATTTTATTGCACAGACTGGAACTTGCATCTTTTACGTGTGCACTCTAAGATCTGACGATTGCACCGTCGTGGAAGCTAACGAGGCTACAGTTTCAACTAAGTTTCCCCGGGTTTAATCTTAATCGCAATATTGAGCAATAATATGTGGCATAATTTTACGACTGTATTAGCGGCGAGCGCTTTCTCGATTGGTACCAGTCTTCACAGTTATTTCGAGCATGAAATCGACCGCTTTTAACAGCGAGTCCGTCCGAACGGTCGCGAGACGCGGTGAAGCGACGCGATACGATGTTTCCTTTTATTTGTAAAAATCAATCCCTTGCGTTATTGATATTGCTCATAATGTTCACAACTCTTGCAGCGATATAAATATCCGGTTAGCAATCGAATCGTATGTCTAACGATCGAAGTGATGTACGTTCTGGTGAGCCAAATAGGTTTCTCAACGACGGCTCGTAAATTCAAATCGTCCTGCCATTAATCGGACCAGTGGCATAAGCGGGATAATCTGCTAACAAAGGACGAGCTGCAAATATACATACATATACGAGCTCAATTACATACACTGAGAAAAAAATATTCGCTAGGTGGCTCCCAACAGCTTATTTACCTATTTAATATAATACACATATTTATTTATAATTAGATAAAATATCTAATTCTAAATAAATATTGTATTATATTAAGTAAATAAGCTATTAGGAGCCATCTAATTAATATTTTTTTTATCTAAATTTTTTTTTTTTCTCAGTGTATAAATATACGGTCTCTCTCTTTTTATAAAAATAAATTGTTCCGGCGTGTTCCATGAACAATCAATATTTAAGATTATATTTTAAATTCTAATAATATTCCAGACAGCACCATGTCCAAAATCGAGACATATATAAGACGTCTTTTAGACATATCGTAAGACGTCTAAAAAATGTCTTTAAAACGTCTTATAATGTCCCGATCTTTGACATACCTGCTGTCTGGGATGTTCTACGTGAGAATAAATACATATTCGATATACAGTCGATCACGTATAGATCATAAAAGGGATAGCGTTATGTAAAGCTCGAGATGAAGACAATTTCTTAAGGAGTTGTATGGTTTCTTGATAGATGAAGGTGCCATATAGCCTGGAGTTCGGAAAGTTAGCAAAAATTACGTCGACCCCGAGACTCCGAGAGAAAGGATTGTTATTTCGGCCGACATTCCATTGCGTCAGAACCTATCGACTCCTTCGCACCGCTCAAGTTCGTGGATAACAGTTTCACGGCTGACGATCCGCGACCGCCATTACGTTTACGGTGCCGCGTAGATGCCGAAGTTACGAGGCATCTCTTCTCTCTCTCTCGAAACGTGACGTCTCGCAAAAATCATTGGCTGCACTCCGCGTACTATCGCGAACTCTGTGTCGCTCTTTAGCTCTCAGCCTGAAATTACACGTTTGCAGCACCGTCGGTGGCCTGCCGAGCTACCGTTTACCTTTATTTAGCGTTGGGTTTACATTAATGCGAATCGTTTATTGTACACCGCGTCTTGCGATCGGAAGTAATATATACGCGTGTCTAAGCTACTCGTCGTATTATACGTCGCGTTAACGAACAATAAAATATTATTAGCATAATTATGCGCGCTAAATGCCGTATGGCTGATTGGTATGTCATTCACGGTGTCATTCAAGTTTTCTGAAAATTGTCTCTCGTGGCGCGTACCCGTTGCGATGCGAAGAACGTTCAAATTGCGATCCTCTTTAATTAAATGCATACAGAAACGAACGAGAATAATAATTCTCAGGTTTAGTTTATTAAAGTTTAATTTTTTCGCTTATTATTTTGAAAAAAATTTTAAGAATAATTTATCGTTATTCAGCATCGTTTTATCATTAAAAATCAGCTTTTTCTTATTTGCGTCACACTTCCACTGTCCTTATCTTACTTAATCCATCCGCGACGACGGATCAGATTTTTCTCTCTTCGCGTATCGGTCGACTGATAGTACGATCGAGGAGGCCTCAGACACGCGGAGCGCAGGACAGAAAGAGAGGGAAAAACGGTAAAATGTCACTGTTCCCTAATTACACCGGGTAACTAGCCGGGCCGTAGGAAGAGAGACGCATGGAAACATCACGGCTCCGCGGAGGCAGTCGATCCCCCAGGATGGAGTACTCGGTACCGCTAGATCTACGGGCCAATCCGCGGACGCCTTTAAGCGGCGTTCTCCAATCGTTCTCCAGTTATAGCCGGCAAGCAGCCGCGACCACCACTCGACCTACTCGGTTTATAAAGTCAGGCGGATGCGCTGCCTCGAAGACAGAGCCGTGCCGACAGTCCAGCCAACAGGAGCGTCTTTTTTTTTTTTCTTACGTCGATCGGACGGCAAGTGTTCAAGTCGCGTGTGATCGGCCCGGTGTCGAGAAAATCTTGGCGGAGAGATCACCATCGATTACGTCGATATCTCCGCCACCCTCTCAGAGACAGAGACCCTTTCCGGGCTTGACAAAGTTTGGGTAAAAAAAAAAAAAAAAAAAAAAAAAAAACCGGTACCAGTGATTAGAACTATCGAGTGATTAGAGACCGGGGTGAACCTTAGGATCTGGGATCGCAGTATCAGTGGATAGCCGGCTAAGGTACGTGGGATTTTGGTGCTAACACTGGTGCTAACACTGGTGCGAGAAGTGTTTGTTCTCGCGCGCGGAAGGCACGGCCGACGGGGGTACCTCGACGCGTGATAAAAAGTGTCAACGACCAAACGGGTTCGTTGGGTGCGAGACGCCTGCGGATATAGAAAGATCGCTTAACGATTCCGCGGATCTCGGTCCCGCGAGAGATATCGAGAAGTGATCGCGCGTGAATAAGAACGTGCAGAAGTTTTCATGGCGAAGGTCCTCCTCGGCGGTGCCTTAGGTGAACGTTCGTCGAGTCGATCGACCTCGAATTGCGCGATGGCAGCGTGCCGATAAGTCCCCGTAGCAGTGAGGATTTTATTTTCACATAGTGCTCCGGAAAAGAAGGAGGTGAAAATAATGATAATTTGCGTTCAACGAGAATAGGGGATTGGCTTTTCCGAAATATATTGGAAGTAAATTTATTTCTGAGTAATGACGAAAATATTAATCTTATCTATATATTATAAGTTCCTCGTCGATCGCCGGCACTTCTCGCGGCCGCCATTCCCACGGTGAGAGCTCGGTTCAAAGTCAGGGCCGTAGCTGTTGAGCAACCGCGCGGTAATAGCACGCGGACGTTACAAAAGCGCATAAGCTACGCCCCGGGAGAAGGTCTCGTGTCTCTCAAGGATGAGGTGATTAATTCTCTTGTATACCGGCGAGATGCATCCTATCGCGCAGCTCGTATATCTCAATAATAAACGCAATGTTGAAATCTCTTTTAACCCTCGATAACGCGCGCCGTGCCCGTATAGATTTCGTGCTTGTATCTTAGAGAAAAGAAATACCGCTAATTTTTATTAGTAGGTGTATATATATCCTATGTAGGCGTCTACAAGATGTGGTTGTGCGTTGCGACCACAGCGCTTTTCAAAGGGTTATTGTTACATACCAACGGCTATACGTACGCCGAGTACGGTTTCTTTAAAATGCGAGACGAGTGTGCGGAGGCCTGTAGCTGAGGGCGCGAAAACGAAACTCATTTCTCTTAAGCGGCGTGTGACGCGTACGCGCGCCGCTCGATTCTCGTTCTCGTTCAAGGCGTTGATTTGCTTCGCGCGTTCATGGATTAACCCTGCACTCGCGTAACGAATGAGGAGAGAGCTCGATGCCGCGAATGGAATAGCCCTTCAAGGTCGAAGAGATTATTCTTAGTTGAACGCGAGAAAATGGACGCCTATAACAAAGACTTTGATGCCGCAATACGGTCATTTTTACGTTGAGCTTCGTCCGTGATTTATTCAACATTTTTCAATGATTTTTTGAACTTCTCAACCTAAGGAAGTTGTACAATACTTGCCTGTAAAACGCACAGCTCAGCAAGAAAGAAGCATCGTTTTAAAAAAACGAACGAGATAAGCGCCCAATTTCGTATATTCGTTCTACGTGTCCCGAATATTCATGCTGGTACCTCTGGTTGTTCGTGTATCCAGTCCATCGACCTCCAACTCATGAGTCAGAAGTTAGACACTTGTTTGCGGAATCGATATGTTACATTTTTTAATAGAATATAAAGCCAAAAAGAACGGCAAACTTGTTTAAAATTTTCTAAGGCTCGCGATCGAGAAAGTCACTAAATGTATAAATAAATTATTCTTGTTCAGATCTTACAACTGTGGATATTGTAACAGTAAATTAAAATCTGTTTGGATTTTATATGATTATTTATTTGCTGAGCAATTGTGCCGCGCGAGAATCTCATCGCCAGCTGTACTTTCAACGACGAAGCAGTTCCCGATTCGGAGAGTTCAACGCCAGGGAAGCGTAACGTCTTCCGATTTTCTCCGCGCTACTGAGAGATTATTCCACGAAATTTATGAATCATTCGTTTCTGGAAGCAGTACAGCTCTTTTTAATGTCATCTATATATAATATATATAATTTCTCTTAACGAGTGCACAGTCTCTTTTATAATTTTAAATATGGATGTAAGTACACTTCATATTCAATTTAATTTTTTCCATTTAATATTAGCCAAAAAATTGCGAGGATATAAAGGCGACACTTGTCATAATAGGTACGCAGGTTGAACATTTATACTTTCAAAGTAGTTGTAATGTTTGCTCAGGAATCACACACGTGGGATTCGATGAATTATGCAGACGTTTATGTTACACGTGTGCGAGCGACGTGACGAGAGTATTGAAATTTTGCTGCTTTGCACCCTTCGGACACTCCATGCAAGGAAAGAAATTACAGACATTTCCTGTTGCTTAGCTTCAGTTAATAGTGCAGTTAATTGGGATATCTTGTTAATAGCAAAATTAACAAGACGTATTGCTTGTGCCCATTTTTTATTTCTTTATAAAGTGGTAATAGATTTATGATGGATAATATATTCGGCAGAAGAAACAATTTTATTAGAACAATTTAGGTTAAAATTAATATGCAATAGAATCATGTGTGAACTTAAGCCACGTATAATTATAAATTTACTCTCATTATATAGCTTTATCTAGCTACAACTACTTATGAAATGTGCTTTAATTACTTGCGAAATGCGTTTTAATTATCTTACGCGTAGTATATTGCAGCTTGCACGATCTTGATTAAATCTCGGAGCAGATAAAAATTGCTAGACACATTTTCCAACGAGTCTCGTTACGCATAGCAATTTTGATCGCGTACCACATTCGCTTCTCACGTTTTGCTGTCAGGTTAACGTCAAATACTTTGCAAGTTTCTGATTTAAAACTGCTATTATGCTGATAATTACTGGTCTACTAATGAGTATCTTCTTACAACGCATATTTTTTCTTATATAATTTAGATTCTGTAGTGACTACAACCGTAAAATTCAGCAGTGCTTAACTACTCAGAGAAATATCACGAAATTAAAAATGGGCGATAATAAAAGATATGTAAATTTCTAGTTGCATTCACTAATTTATTCTTGTCTATTATATACAAAAATCAATGCCTGTCACTGTCCAGATTTTTATCGATACTCTTCTAACAATAAGCTGTAAACGATATTTTTATTAAGTATTGCAACATATATTAAACAAATTGATCCACTTCGCTTTGATCATTAGCGCATCGTAATTCATACTCTGTAATAGCTGATCCCTTTATAATATTTCGCTACCATCTTATTGATACTTACGTCTTACCCGTCCTTCGCATTCTCTTCCAGACTTTTTCGCTACCGTATGCTTATTAGTACGTCTCAATTTACTCTGGTTATTACGTTTGCTCCACGATCGTATAACGTCTTTAGAAAACCCCATTTGCGCACGATTGCCGTATAGCGCTCGGTTTTATTGGCCGACTGCCCCGAATGATTCCCTGCAATTCCGTCATGTTGAACCGAGCGACCTTCGCGTAGTGTGCGCTTGAACGATGCGCGCTACTCGATCATTGGCATGGTATATATCGGTTTCTCGGAATTACCTTACCTCCGCGCAGGGGGCAAACCCATATCAAAATCCCATTAGCATACACGAGATCGCGACAATAGACAATTTAAACGAGGAAAGGGAGGATCCGGATAAACTACTTCGTCCCCAGGTGCAAAATCACCGCGGCGTGACCGGCTCTCGCTTCTCTTCGTCATCGTCGTCGTTGACGTCGCCTTCGATCAGAGCGCCAACCAGGATCGGTTTTTACCTTATCGCCGTGGCGAGATTCATGGCGTTGTACTTAAGTAAGAGAGACGAGATATCTTTAATCCGTGCGTGCAACATTTTTTTGCACTTTGATGACGCTCACAAATGGGATTTTTTTAATTTTACACGATGAGTCGACGTATCTAAGGAAGTTGCATCTTTATGGAGTGATACCGACTCGGAGAGGAAACATTATTCCTGCGATTAAAGGTGAAAGATGTCATTACGCCGGTAATGAGGCCGGATTAAATGAAAGGGAATGGAACGCACGCGATATAATGAATTTCCCGTGACGTTTGTTGCCGTTTTATTTGCGTATCAATTTTTAAATATGAAACAGCATGGAATATGGAAAGAAATAATATTCGCAAATGAAGTACACGGAAGAAATGCGCATAAATGCGACAATAATAATCTAAAAACCCCGCATTTGCAAACGCTCAGTAGTCATTACGGCGCATTCTTGCAGCTGCAACACGCGAGTTTAATTTCGAGGCTTAGCCGCTGCTTAAGGTCTATTTGCAAATCGTCTGCCTCGTCAAGAAGGATTTTGCGTCGGGCCGCTGAATACGTCGTCGCGGTATATCTGAGGGGCGTAAGAACGGTTTCTCGCGCATACGAGTCCGAGTGTGTTTTTCGTTCTCCTCCTCTCTACCTTCGTTTTCCTTTTTCCCTTTACGTCGCGTTGCAAACGCGACCTGCCCCACTATCTCGCGCTCGAGCGACGGAGGATCTCGGCAGGCGCCGCCTGGCCGTTGACCCCCGTGCTGCCAACGGCCCTGACCAAGACTCCGTTTAACTCGCACGCTCCTACCATCTCCATCACACTGATGCTCTCGTGCAAATAGACCGATGTACGCGTGTACGACCGAGTATACGCCGTGTGTGAATTCGCATGATCTTCCCCTTCGAGTCGGAAAGAAAAGTCAATGCCGCGATCCACCTGTAGCGTGATCGCGATTGCAAACTCTCGCTAAAAAAAGACAACTTTGGCCTTATCGGCGGAAGGAAATCGCCGTTTACTTCTTGCTGCATCTTGTTATACCTTGAAGAAGAGATATCCTGTCTTATTAAGGAAATTATAGGTATACGTCTCTTTCTTTATATATATTCGCGGCGGAATTTTGAGATTACTCGAACACGCGGTGTGCCTCGTATTTTTGATTTGCTGACAAAGACGAAGGGGGATCGCTTTCTCACACGTGCTCCCGTCGTACCGGCCGCTCTTACGTGCTCGAAGCAAGCGGAGGAATGGGACCAATAATCGTAAAAAGAAGCGCCCAGAAAGATACCACGGGGTGCTCGAACAGGTTGTATCCCCGTTGACTACCCGTTTCTATGCAGGTGCTCGTCCATCTGGCTCTCTGCAGGAAGTATCACATAGACGTAGCTTGAAATTAACTCCCCGCAGTGGCACGCGAAACGTATCGGGAATAGTATAACTATAAAGTATCGGGAATGATCGCCATACGTTTCCGGACGAGCAATTCCGACAGAAGCGTATGGACCGATAACTGAATTCAGTTCGCTGCGATAATCTCAATATGTGTGTTACTTTTACCGACACGTACATAGGAGAGACCTCGATTTTCCGCGTGACGAGAGCATCTCATCGGAATTCCGCAGATTACAATTCTATATCGTGATCTACATCGGCGTATAAAAATGGACGGAGTCGGCAGAGAGCCGCGATCCATAAATTTCTCTCTGCCTACTTCTATTTGCATAAAAATACAATCTCGGAGACAATCGTTGACACTTGGGACAATCGCTAATCTTGCACCGTTAATCTTAATCGGCTTAGAACGCTTGTTCGCGTTCTCCGAACGTCGGAAGGCAAATATGTCACCTGTCCGGGATGATACATCGCGAGGGGGTCCAGGCTCCTCGCCGGCCGGCTCTTTTCTAAAGAATGGCATAACGGTCGCCGCGCTTGCAAATGAATTGGCAAGTGAATTCCCATCCGCGAACAATACGCGCCGCGCGGCGCGTATAATCCCGCCGGATCGTGAGCCTGAAGCTGAACATGTGAGCGGCCCATTCGAGGCATATGCCTGGGTGTCGGGGTCAAGGCTCCCGTGTACGCGCGAACGCGCGTAAGACGGGTGCGTAAAGGGCGAACGAACCTGCGGAGAACGGCGACAGTTTGACGCTCGTTATTAAAGCGCTTAGCACGTTTCAGAGTCACTTCCTGGCGATAGGTACTCGCAGCGCAGCGCGATGCAACGCAACGCATTGCGCTCGCGCGCGCTTGCGTGTATCTCGTAGACTGTAGAGTTATAATTCGGACTGTAATAATTTCATCTCTTATCTCCGGCGTTGCGTTGCTTCGCCGCGATGCGCTTTTCGCTTAAATACTAATTGCACCCGCGCGCGCATTTAAAAATAACATGCGCGGCTGTTCCGTGCGCTACGCGCCGCGCAAAGTGCAATTCGACGTTGGCGCTGAAAACGGAAGACGTTGACTTCTTGCGAGTCGTCGTCGATACGATATTTACAGAACTCGCCAACTAATCGCGAAATGCTAATTTATCCGGCGGTTAATTCATCCGGCTACTTCTTCCCTATTCATATTATTCTTGTGAAACGAATTACTTTACGCGTAACTCTTAAAACTCCTTCGTGTCCATTGTCCATATCTCCGGTGTTACGGTGCTCTATCGCTCCACCAGTCTGTAAAATGCTTGCCCCACACACACACACACAGGTGAACGCAAAATCACGCACACACACGCGTGCGTGCGCGCGCGCGTAAAAGATGCATATGGCATACCACGCAGCCGGTGGAGACGTCATTTGGTCGACTCGCTAAAGGAACTAATCGCCGCGCTGCGCTTCGTGGTGGATAATAAACCGTGCTAGTGGGTCATCAATATCGAACCCTCGCTCGCTCGGGGCTATTAGGCGGACACGTAATAATCAGTGGGGCACCGCGTATACGCCGCGCCAGGATCAGGTCGTGCAATCTGGAAAGCCGGCAACGTGCCTGGCTACACGGCACAAGGCAAGAGGCGCCGCGCCGCGCCACGCCGCGCCGATCGAAACGTGCGCTTTGCAAATTGATCGATTAACGGTACGGAGAGGAACGAGAGACACGGCGTGAAAGGGGGTCATCGACGGCCGCGGTGAAGAGATATTATATCGGGACGCGTGAAACGCGCGCGCGGGACGGCCGTGGCCGTGCGACGCTACGCGACAGCGCGAAAGGAATTTCTTGTTCCAAATAGTTCGTTCGGGTCGGCTGATTTTCGAGGGCTACAAATAAAGGTGACGTCAGCGTTAAAAACAGATCGACATTCGCATTCTTGAGAATATATAGAGATGTTACCCGGGAAATGAATCCGGAGAAAACGTATATCCGGGAAATGCTATTAAACTAATACGCGCTGACAGCCGCGCGACAGAGGAGCTATAAATTATCAGCGAACCTCTCACTCGTTGCGAATCCTGATATCCTAAAATGATTCGCGATAAGTCTGCGTTTACGGCTCGTCGACGATAATCGATCCCGGCAGCTTTGGACATGCCGCGAATCACGTTACGTGCACCGACTATACGGGCCGTGGTGTGATAAAGACAACCCGATACGCGATCGGTTCGATGACACCGGAAAAGTGGAATGATCCGCTTGCTGGTTACAGATACACCAGCGCCGAAGATCGGCGTTATTTATATTACATGCCTTTGACCTGGTTAGACGGCAATCTCCCGAGGAGTTTCCAACCGAATGACTGCCCACACACACACACACACACACGTTCATCCGCCTGTGCTTAGCGGTCCTCCAAGACCGCAGAATCTTTTTTTTTCCATCTCGAATCACGCGAGTCGAGTCGTTTGCCTGGTGGAACTGGTCGTCCCTCGTCACCGTCGTCACGATTTAGCTCATCCGCCTGGAGGATGACCCAGGTGGAGGAATTCCGCTGCGTCTTATTGATATCTCGAGATGCATGCCGGACGCGCGAGACGTACTCGGCATTCCTCACCTGGCGAGAATAATGAACGCGGAAGATGGGGAACAGTTGGGCGTTGTGAATAGATATTATGGCCGGAGTACTCGGTCGGTGACAAAGACGGTTCGCGCTCGAACGCTGAAATGATGGTCTCGGAACGACCGCAAATATCGGTCCATGCCTCTCGATCGCCGCCCCGATCGCCGATATTCGAGCAACTTTGCGGAAGCGCAGTCGCCCGGGGCAACCGGTGTTTCGAAAGAATTTGCAAGTGGTCCGCGGCGCTTATTTTGCATATGTATCTCGAATGTTTCCGCGAGAATGACTGATCTGCCATGGACCCCAGTTTAATACTTTGTTGACATTATATATATATATATATATATATATATATATATATACATTCACTGTTAAATTCGTAGTGTCAAATTATACTCAATTGGAGTCATTTTTAATTATTCCTATAAATCGCCACTGCTCCTACTTAATATGTTAATTTATTTCTAATTTCCTAAAAGATGTGTGTTACAGTATGATTAAATTGATTATCAATTTAATCATGTGATTGCGCTGTACTAGCTTTGGTTGAGATTGTTTTAAGTCCGAAAGTGGCTTGTGGTTTGCTAAGGCGAATAATTGTACTTTAATATTATTAGACAACCAAGATTCAGTCCTGACCGTTTAATAGCGTTTTCCTTAATTTGAATGTTAATTTAACTAAACCAGTAGAGTTAAAACAATACTATAATAAATTTCAACACACACATAGTAGTTAAAAACAACAAAATGTTATTTAACTCAAGGTATTGGTTCAAATTTCATCCTTTAATATTTAACAGTGTTCATACACACGTTTTTGTGTGAATGATAATGTAATACATATTTAAAAAAAAGTGGAAGCAGGGTATAGAATACTTAATTTTAGAATAATAAGAGGAACAAGAAAGAATAAGAACCAGATTCAGTTATGTATTTCATATTCATATATATATATATACATATGAAGTAAGATAGCGAAAGTTAAAGCTCATTCTTTATTTATAAATCTTAATTAAAAAGAAAAAGAGTATTTTGAATGCAAATGAGATCAGCGAAGCATCGGTAAACACGTCGACGTTGGCAAACGTAGTGAATTAGAGCTTCATATTCGATCTTCAAGATACGTTTTCAAAATTTTATACCGTTATGCCGTTATGTAAAAATTCACGCAAGGATTCTTTATTCTTTGTATCTCGTATCTCTTATCTGTATAAATAATGAATTTCAAAATGTGAGCGAATTTCAATTAGAAAATTGCTTCGGCCTCATCGAGCATTCGCGTCACGTCTATGATTTTATTGAAACAGTGACTCATCGCCGTTTCATTTTCTAACTCCGACCATAGCAAGTAGTTTAATTTAAAACTTTAATTTGCTGTGAGAGATGAATGCTTCGCGCTATTTGATATCCGCGCGGATAATCGCGGCGTGGCTCGCGATGTTAATCGGCATTCGTACGATTGTTCGAATCAGATAACAAAGATCAAAATAACGGGAGAGGTGGTCTTAGATAACAGCGCAATTCATGCTGATCCGCGGTCACAAATTACGGGCGCGAGCCCACTAAACGGTAATTCGGAATTTCTCTCTGGAGTCTCGAGACGAGTTTGCGCAACCGAGAGAATGTAAAAGCAGCGTCTTCTCGAGCGGACGCCATTCATTTTCGACACGTCGTGCGAGTTAACGGCTTTAGGAACCGCGCGTTAAGTAGCGTTATCGCGCAGGGGCGATGCCATGTGAGATAATACGTTGCACCGTGGAGGAGCTGAGTGAGAAATAACCCATTCCCGGAATTTCTGGCACGGCCAACGGTATCTTCTCGCGTCCGCCGACGAGCAGAGAAAGAGAGAATATCCCCGAATCCACTCGGGGGGCGGTCTTCGCGAGAGACTCTCGTCTTACGCTCCTATCACGTAACTCGCGGGATTCAGCACGCGTGTATCGCCATCGCCCGTTGAATCCAGACATCGCGCGGTTCGGCATATAATGAAAGAGTTACATCCGAAGAAGAAGAAGAAGAAGAGGAATGCTGAGTTGTATAAGCGTATGTAAACGTGTCACGTGTGTATGTTTTATGTGCAATACCTTGCAGATTGTAACTCGCGGAACGGCCGCCATATCTCGGAACGAACCATATGGTGGTGTACGTAGGTGGTGGATTATCGAGGATTCTTTTATTTTGCTGAACTCTCCTCTATTGAAAATTGTCCTCATTTCCACCGTAGTTATGTAACCCAATTTGCCCAATTAATAACGAGCATTCGTCTTGAATCGCGCGACGCGGTCTCTTATAATGGAAATTCTGTTATCTGACCCGGCGTGCTTCTATTATTCCGACGAACGAAGCTTTACTGTATTTCTCGTGATGAGCACGTCGCGTATGAGCTATATTCAGATCATCAGTCGTTCGTGCAATGTGCGGTCACGATGCGCGTAACGAAGGCGGACAGACAAAGGAACGAGAACGGGCGCGATGGAAAGCAAACAGCGGGCACACGACTAACTCTTCGCCACTAGACGTTGTTGGTGCATGGAGATATCTGCCGGGGCCGCCGGGGCCCCCCCCCCCCCGAGTTTGTGGATCGCGCAACGGTAACCGCTCGTCTTCGATTCTCGGCGTTGTTGCATTCGAAGACCGTTACACTCTCCAATCAGTCGTCACCGTTGGAGGTCCACGGCTCTTCGATCCCTGCTTTACTTTCCGGACGAATCGTAGACGTTATACCCCTCGCGCTCCGAGAGAGAGAGAGAGAGAGAGAGACGGTTGTTCCGTACGGTCTCTTTGCCGGAAACTGTGCTTTACCCGGATTTAAGATGGATGTCGAATGTAGACACCAGTCTAATGAGTTTATTGCAAACAGCAATTACCGCCGCGTTTAACGGGACGTCGGCGTCTATAACGAGCGTCCGATCGAGAGACAGGTTTTCAGCCCCGATTAAAATACGCGCGTCCATTACGAAACGATAAAACCGTTCGCTCTTAATCCCGTATTTGCTCTTAATGCGTATATCAGTTGAATTAAAACTCCAGGAGATAGTAAGCCCCCCCCCCCCCCCCACACGAGAAAACGTATATACATACCGTTATAGTCGCAATCGCAATCTCTCTGCACAGTTGATTTCCGCGGGAGTTGGTGTAATTCCGCATCGCTCGAGCGCGGAATAATGGACAGCTGACGAATGAGATTCTGCGGGGTCGTGCTTTACGATAGTACCGGCTGCATTCAGCCATCACTTTCAATTAAATTGCTCGTCCCGCGTCGCCAAAAAGAGACTCAAGGATCAAAGCGCGCGCGCGAACGCGTCGAGCGTTGGCGTGTGTAAAAAGCATTTCGCGCGAGTAATTCAATCGAATTGACACGTTTTTTTTTTTTTTTCAAGCCGGTCAGTTTGTGTCCGCAAAGTGCTTCCTGGACGGGAATCGCCCCGAGGATAAAAACCGCTCGTTTCAATCCACTCCAATTAGCATCATCATCGATTATACGACGAGCGGGCGCCCATTTCAGTCCCTCCGTCGAGGAGGCAGAAACCGCTAGTCACGATTTTAATGGTGATGTCCGCGGAGTCTCTCTCGTTATTCCAGCTGTTGGAGGGACAGGACGAGGGGCCATCTCTGGTAATACCGCGCACGCGAGTCGGTAGTCCTCATTCCAAATGATATCATCACAGTTGGACGCCAATTTAGTGACGCGCGAGATTGCGACATTGCGAGACGTCGAAACCCGTGACGAATGAGAGAGAGAGAGAGGGAGAGAGAGAAAGAGAGATGTTGCAACCGGATAATACGAAATTTCCGTGATCCGGAAACCTACACGGAGAAAATTTTATATTAAGTTTTACTATGGTGCCGCACCAACTGCGGACCATCAAGGAGCACAAGTATTATAGCATTTAATGCTATGGCCATAGCAATTTTACTATAAGACTATAGCATTTAAACTTGTGCTCCTTGATGGTCCGCAGTTGGTGCGGCACCATAGTAAAACTTAATATAAAATTTTCTCCGTGTAGACGATCTGCAAAACGCATCGAATAGGATGTAAAAGCGCTGTAATTCGCGATCCCGATATTCCGCGCATATAGATTTTATCGCCCCTAAATTGAGCGAGGGTCCGGTTAATGAGGGCTCCGCGGCTCGTCGTAACGAGCGCGAGAATGGCCTGTCGGGTTTTTTTTATCGCTTCCTCCATCCGCCGTGAATCCTCGAAATGCGGTTTCGGCGGCCGTGCGCGATTATCGTCCGTGAGATACATTTTGCACGGCCACGACGCTTCCTGCTTCACATGACGATCCCATACCGGTCGCCTTCAGAACTCCAACGACCTTGTTTTTCATGCCCCTTTAGGAGGGTCGTTACACGCGCCGCTACATATCGCATTAGACTTCCCGGTGAAACGGAACTCTGCGAGATCCGCAGAAGAATGCTCTAGTCGGAGAAAGACCGCTTGATTTGATCATCACCGCTTGACTTCGAATTGACGGGCGAATTCTGTTTAGACACGCGATATAGTTAGCGTAACAGCTGTCGGTGATAAATAAATTGTGCAGAACGATTTCATCGATAATGCGGTATCTGGATCGATTAATCATTTTTAATCCCGCGATCATCGTGGCCAGTTATCTTGAAGGATATGTTGCGATTTAAAAGAATGATAGCTGCGACACACACGCGAGTCTACTTATTCATGTACGCGGCCAAGCTGGTACCGAGTTATTTACATAGTGCACGAACAGCATCATTAAGCAATTAATTCAAATCGCGGGTTGTCGAGCGAACGGGAAGATTAAAAGGATTTATCGGCGAGCGCGGGGCGTCGAACGGTGACGCTCGAATTTACTGATACGACCGGTCGATGACGTCCAACCATCACGATGTTGGAAAACACTCTGTCGTTTTACTGCGTCGAGTGGACGACCGGGTTTAGCTAAGTCCACTTTAACGGCGATCCACTCTCGAGGCGTTGCCAACTTCCTGGATGCGTTTCGCGCGAGCTTCCTGGTCTGGATTCCAGGCCGGTGGAACGTGGAAATATAAATATAATATGGGCGCGGCATCTCTTCCAGGTTTTGATACGTGATAATCTGACGCGAAATTGCCGGTGCGCGGGCGAGGGGATACGAGGTAAACATGCGTGATGCGTGATCTTGCGTTACGCGTGAACGGCGACTGAGCTCGCCGAGTGTACTGCATTGCAGAGCTCCAGCTTTTATTAAATTAATTAACCGGCACTGATTCTCACTATATCGTTTGTTTATACGTTATAATTTAAACGCGCGCACCTCCCGGGTTTATTTGACAAGTGCCGAGTCGCAACTTACGTTACGCCTTCGTAACAAAATATTAATGAAATATGAAATGTTTTCTTCTCCGCGAAAATTAACACACGTTGGTTTCAATAAAAAAAAAATCGGAGGTTTCTCCAAATTCATTAAACATTGTTTGCATAAAATAATCCCGTTATAGTAAATATGACAATACTTACAAAAATAACCGTTAATACGCGCACTGTTAACGTAGATAGAGAAAATGCAGATCGCTCAACTGATATCATGGTCAATGCCGGGAGCATTTCGTAATTTACGTTTACGTAAAGACCGTTACGTCATTTCCGTGATGAGTTTTACACCGAGATCAGCGATTTAACGCAGCAGGTGGGCCAGCTGAGAATCGGCGATCTGGATTCCGCACAATGTATATGTAGGTAACTGTAAGTCGTAACTGCGGAAAGCCGAACAATCGGTGCTAAGTTTAACGCGACTTTAACGACGACAACGCCCCAACAACCGGTGGTTAAGCTTTCCTGAGAATCGCGCACTCAGGATCCATTGTTTCTCCGCGGGCGGCTCCGCACCGACGATAATGAATTTGATGAGCGCGTATTTTTTTTTAATTGTACATCCGCATCTCTCAAAAATCTGCGTGATTATGTTCGTACGTGCGTTACTGTGAAATTTATCTTTAAAAATTTGCGCGATTTTCTCTCCTGTGATTTATTGTCTTATTGGTCGGCACATGCAGAACCCTTCCTTCGTTGCCGCGGGCCTCCCGAAGGTTTAGCCATTTTTCAGTTTCTTTTTCTTCGCCTCTCGCTCGTATCGTCCGCCCGTCGGCTTCAGCCTCTTTATCTTCTCTCCCTTATTACTTATAATTCTTATTTTCATTAGCTACGAGAGGGACGATAGACCCCCGACATCGAAGGGTATAATTTAAGGACGATTGAATTTGTAGAACATAGGTCGTTGTGCGTGCTGCGTGTCTCGAAAATATTTTTTCTCATGCTGTTCTGTCAGTAAGTTATTTCTTGTCGCCCACATGTGTTCTGACAGCGCGAATTTTTTTGTTACTAAATTCCGCAAAATTAAAACTTGTGAATCATAAGCAAATATAAATCATAATTAATGCATAGCAACTGCTCGCCGCTGCATGATATTAATTATTATTTCAAGTGTTATCTAAATATACTCGATTACTTAAATGCTCGAAGTCACGAATTTTATCCAGGTATTCGAATCACTGGTAACATATAGCGCCTGTTTATCATTTAATCGAGAAGACTCGACGAAAATTAAAATATAATGAAATATAATGGAAAAAATATTGCTTTTTCACATTTCCTATACGAAAGGTAAAAATTATAAAAATCCGTACAAAAATAGTATAAGAAGTATAAAATATTATATTGTACAATTTCTTCATCTTTAACTTAGAATTTCTCAATTTCTTAGATACGAGTTGTATCAACTGCTGCACTCGACCTTTCAATTACACTCTCAAGATAATGATAATTTCAAACCGACAAGGACTTCCTCGATGGTTACATTCGTTGCATTCTACCATCGCATGTTATCGAGTTCACGCATGAATTCCATAACAAGCGTTGACCATAAAAGCGCCGATAGCGTACCTAGTACTACATATATGAAACGACCGTAAATGCTGTAGGTAGGTAAGCCGTGCATGTGGCAGCTATACAAAAAAAAAATTATCTAATCCCGTTAAATCCGAGCATGTACTCTCGATTCCGCCTTTTCATTTTTTCTATTAATAAATTGAGCACGGAGAGGATTTTCATATAAAAACTAGAGGATTTGCTTTCTCGTATTTTTCGCTATACATGATTGTTATATATATTGTATCTTTAACAATTTGAGATTCTAGAGATTCTATATATAGAAAAAAACCAAATTAGCACATACGTACACGCGAGCCTCTCGGGAAGGATTGATCGAGAGGAATGGCGGACCCGATCCTAGCCGGCCGTCCCGTATCAATGTCTGCTCTTAGCCACCAAGCACGTCTGCGATTAAATAAGCACGGCGACGTAATAGCTACCTTCGCGAGTCACGATATACTTGCGCGTGACGGCACGTCAGTCGCACCGGAATTCTCATCGCAGAACGATTCATTAATTGCCGGGTTATTTTGCATCCACAGGTGATATGCATCGGGAGATGATCGTCGACACTTTTGACAGCTTTCGTCGTATTGCTTCCCAGATTGGCACACGCACGAACGGAGATCTTTCTCAGCCGCTTAACATATTTCACGGTGTTTGCCGACGAGATAAAATGAGAACGATTACTTATTCCTCTTGTTGTTAAGCTTCTTTTTTTTTTTTATTTAAATATTATACCGCGAGTAAAACAATTTTTCACGTATAACGTAAGCGCTATTTTCTGGGTCAACCTGCTGTATGTTTTGCGCGACAAAAATACTCCGCCGACGGCATTATATACGTCAATTGCTAATTCTCGCAAAAAAAAAACGAGCGTCGCGGCGATTTAACGACAGGCGTGACGCGCCTCGATACGCGATGTTCCGCCTCGGAATTCCGCGATTCAGCATAATCCGGCAATTCGTCACGAGACGAAAAAAAAGGGACATTTCGCGCCGCAAGTCGCAGTCACGAAGTTCATATCTGGACGCGACGGTTCCGGAATCGGGATTTTTTCGACGTTGAAAGCCGCAGAAAGTTGTGACTGCGAGAAGTCTCGTCGCGATGAACCGTTCTCCGTGACCACTGAGTGGGCGTACAAGGTGTAGGAGGAGGAAAAGGGGGAGGAGGAGAAGGAGGAGGAGGAGGAGAGTTAAATAAAGAAAAAAAAACGATCTGAAGGAGAAAGAGGTGCGCTCGCGCGCGGGTCTACCGTTTTTCCTCCTCCTTTTCGCGGCAGTCTCTTGCGTAACGGGACCTCCGCTTCGTGAGTTGCGGCGAAATCTGACGTTCGAAAACTCACGGTTAGGTCGCACAATCGCGCTATAGGGAAGTCGTTGATTAATTGTCCAGCCGTCACAAGAGGGGAGCTTCTTAGGGCTGACCGTTTCGGCCCTTTGCGTATATATATACCGTTACGATCTCGCACTGGGACGCCTCGCGATCTTCTTGTTTCGAGGCCCGTAAATAAGGGCCGGTAATTTATATCTCCCGTGCGGACTGCGGTCTTCATTCAGTCCCTTAAGAAACGGCAGTTAGCGGGGATGACTTCTGCATGAGATGTCCGTAGGTAATTCGCGTGACTGCGTGATTATTCACTCGGTAATTATTCATAGAGAACGCAAGTGGCGTTAAGCCAATTATCGAACGTAGCAATACGGTAGAAAAATCGGAGCATCGCTCTCGATGAAATGCGGTTCACGCCCGTGAACCGCTATACCTTAAGAAAGCGTTACTTAGGTATGTCGTTAGTCGTACGAGACTGCCAAGGTACCGAGGGTACCGGCAGTCATCTCGCGGATTGATTGCATGGCTATTGCCCGAGCGTGCAATGTACCGCGCTCCGCGTCCGTCCGCATCCGTCTTGGGAAATATATGGCCCTAGATTGCTTTTAATCCACCTTTTTTCGCGGTATACGTTGCCTCCTGATGGTGTAACGTTTATACACCGTGTGTGAGATATACATACTGTAACAGCATCCGGCATAGTTGCTGTGGGCAAGAGGTATAGGTATACGTAGCAGGCGCCGTTCTCACGAGAAAGTATACAGGGAGAGATCTCGCCTACTTTAATTTACCGCCAGGCGGTTATTAGTTCTGACAAGGGAATTGCCCATTAAGGTAATTAGAATAGCATTCCAATAATTACGTAATTGGACAATTCGAGTAATATGATAGTAATTCGAAATCAAGAAACCCCCGATACATCACGATATATAATCGAGAGAAAAAGAAGACGAAGAATTTATTGAGGCAATTGTTACGAAGGTCGCCGAGAGCGAACATCTGCGTTTTCGTTTATAGTTTTATACTGCCTTTTTTTACCTATATTAACTAAAACTGTATACCTTCTGTCTCGAGATGAGCGATGGAATAATCCATCAGTACCTGTGGATTATAAGATGAGTATAGCTTTGCTATAACCGCAATTCCATTATTTTTCTTGCTGACTTTTTGTTGTTTTTGTTTATCTATAAAAATTGCGTGAAAAAAAAAGAAAATGGAAGAGAGAGAGAGAGAGAGAGAGAGGTTTTGTTAAGTCTAAAGTTTTATTTTAAAAAAGTTTTTTTAAGCCTTCGGAAGTTTTACTCAAGCCTGAATCGAATTCTAAGCTCATTTATATAACTAGTTATTAATTTGTCATTATTTCTCTCTCTCTCTCTCTCCCTTTCTTTCTGTCTATCTCTCTTTCTCTACCCCCCTATCTCTATTTCCTGATGATACTTCTAACAACACCGTCGCACCCGAGGCTATTAGTTGCAGCAAATCGGGAAGCGCGCCTACGGACTGATTACACAGTATGCACTCTTGTTGATGTAGCCGGTGCATCCGGCGCAATGACGACCACGGTGGCGGGTGCGATGAATGCAATTCTGTTGGATAGCGGTCGTGCCGACGGCAAGACGAATCGCAGGAAGGCGCAATATCCTGTCTCCTTCTCTTTCTTCCCTCTATGCGGAAAATTTATTATTCAAGTACTTATTCAAAAAAAGGACTTTTCCAGCCTTGCCCACGCCGATCTCTCCGTGGCTCGTCTGTAATTCCGCCGCTGATACCACGGATATCGCGGTTAGGCCAATTCAATTCCGCTCGTGAGATGGTAACGCCGCGGCGCGCGGCGGTAAAACTCCAAGATCAAAATCAATCAAATAAGAAATGAACGGCCAGCCCATAGGTTGGCAAATTGATTCGAGGCTACAATGTATTATTCAGCGCCTCTGGCTGAATGATATAACCGACTCGCGCTCTCGCGCGGAGTTTCCTCGATGTGTTGATCGACCGTGTAATCCTTAACTCTCCCCCTGGGTTCATTTTACATCATTATCTCTACGTTACGTTCGTGTAAGACGCCCGCCGTGCTTTTTACCGCGAATTGAATTGCGTTGATTACGGGTTCGTTGATTGTATATCATGGTTGTTTTTTTTTTTTTATACACCGGCAATAGGCGATGCGAAACTAAAACGCGGCACGTGATTATAACAATTTCTTTTTCCAACTAAACAAGTATCGCCCCGTTAAAAAGTTGAAAAAAGTGCGTATCTTACTTTAACGAGGTGTTATTCAGAAAACGCATCATGTAGTTTTGTTGCGTGTCTATAACTCGCTGCGAAACGAACATGTACCTACACCGCGCGCGTTTCGCGATGCTGTTTTCATTCTCAACTATATACCTCGGCGCGCATTCGCGAATTAAAATAAGGGGAAGGCAAAAGGGTTCGCGCGTCCAATTATCCGGCGAGTAATCGCGGGACCCCCGACTTCGCGGGGACGAAGCGTATAAAAACCGCGGCCGTCACTTTCGCCGCTACCGGTAGCAGCGAATCAGCCAAAACCGGTCACAGGTGAGCACCGCGGTGGGCATGCAGCTCGGTGCCCAAGGTCGTTCACGCTCGCGCGTCTCGAGCGCGTACCTTACAAGCGCCGCAGAAGTTCTTCGTGCCGCACGAAGACGCTACTCATATCCCCGGAACGACATTCGCCGCCCATCGCATCTGCATTCGCGCCTCGACGGCCGCAAACACTTGATTTCGTTGCGTGCATGTGCATGCGTCACGTCGACTCGGTAACTGGCCTATAGCTCTCGCAAACGCGCGCGCGCGCGTTCGTCAACCGACTAACTCATTAACTTGAGATCATTTCTCATTACGTGCCGCGGCCGAATGGCGTACGACGCGGACGGTTCGTTTCGCTCACCGCGGGCGGCTCGGCATAATCGCACGTCCCGATTACACCCGCCGCGCTATTTCTTTTCCTATTCCGACAGGAAAACAGGTTCGCTTCCCTTCTCGAAGACGAGCCTCGGAGCTTGGAACATCGAAGGTCGAGGTCCCGTCCGTGAGAGCCCGCGCGCGCGGGACTTTGAACGCCCCGAACTCTTACGTGGCAACTCTTGATGGATGGATTCGCACACACCGAGACTCGACCATTGTTCCCGCGGCTATTGCATTACGTCAGCGGGATAATCAAGATTACTCGAACTTAAGCAAGCATATAGTGAAAGTCTTTCCATCGCGCCGCGACACTGACCTGCATTTTAAACGACCGTGAACCGTCTGTGAGACACGTTGTTACACATCAGACGTCCCGTGTCGAGATCAACAAATCGAGCGCCGTATACGTTCGATGTTCTTCCATAAGTCGTCGCTTTTTCAGATCAAGCCCGTAATTGCGAGCAAGACATCGCGGTATCAGCGATGTGCTCGCTCCGAGTGCACGCGCGCATGATTATTATTCGTTCCATTAACATGCAAATTACGTACACACGCGGGCCGAACGTCCGGCCTGGGCGTCCAGCGTAAATCGCAATCCCAATTGCACCAACTCGTAATTAGATTCGTTCGCGTAATCCTCGGATAATTTATTACTAAGCGGCACACGGTCGCCAGCGGGCGCGGCGTGATTGAAAAATGCCTAACCAGACGGGATCGCGCCTGGTTGGACCCGATCGTCTTCCTCTCTCTAGGCACGAGCTGGTCTATTAGCTCGGAGCCTGTTACGCGTTTTCCCGCTATGCAGATCGCGCGATACGCGCCAGGCCACGAAAAGTGCGCCGCGCTGCGCCGCGGGTATAGGGCAAGGTACTCGAGCGGGACGCTAAATCACGCCTGGTCCGTTCTAAATAGCCATTAGTCGCCCGGCGAATCCGTAATTACCGTGTACAAGAGACTAGCGCCTGGCGAAGTAGGGGAGGGAAGGGGGGGAATCGTAGACGCGCAATTTATCGGCGGGTTCGTTGAACCCTGGGCCGAGCGCCGGTCGTCTGCGTCAAGGAATGCGTCCAGAAGGAGCAGGGCTCCTCCGTCGCGCTCGCGATACAAACTGTCGGCTGATATTACCGCGGTACCAAGCGTGCCGCAAGGGAGAAGAAAAAACAATCGGTTGAGGTATATTAATTTCGAAAAAGGGAAGGCAGAAACCTGTCTCGGCGGGTAGAAGCGTAGATTAGTAGCCGCGGCCAGAAGAATCGTCTCTTTGCGAGACGCGATTAACGCGAATTAAGTGCGGAACTACCGATTTCACCGGTATGAAGAAGGCTCTCGCGTACATATTCATTATGCTTTAACCTTCCGCCGCGCCGGCCGGCCGTGCGCGAGCGCAAAAGCGTTTCGAAATCGCGAAACCATGCGTCTCACCGGGAGCGCACTCGAGCGCCGGCACGGCGCGGCGCGGCGCGGCGCGGCGACGCGACGCCAGACCAGAGGGACACGGGATGGAAATTATCCTAAGTGTTGCCGTCGGCGAAACCGCCCCCCGAGAGCATTAATTTATTGCATCTGCAGCGCGATCCCGAGAGACGATAGAGAAAACGAATCCTTCCCCATCGTTCTCCTCTCTTTGCTCGTCGTCTCAGCTTGTCGCCGGGCCGCATTCTGTCCTAGGATCGTAGATCGTGGTAGACCTCCGAGAGCTTCTCCGGTGGCAGCATCTACCGCAGTTAATCGAGAAAAATTCCGCGAACAAGCGGTTTCGTGTAACCAGGATCCGCGAATATATACCCTCTTCCTCGGTCCCTTCTAGTTATAGACTTCTCCTCTTCTTTTTCTTCTTCTTCTGCTCCTCCTACCGCTTCTTCTTCTATCGCTTGTCACGGAGTCTGCTTTCGTGGTGGATCGTGTCCTTGAGCGGTACAGCGGGTCCCTCCTGGAGATCGTTTTGTCTCGCCGTCCTGCCTCGCTGGTTTTGCTCCGAGCTCTCCTATTCCCAGTCGTTCCATTTGCATCGGCCAACCGGAGGAGCCGGATGAGCATGATGAGGAGATAGAAGGAGAAAGAGAGAGAAAAGGCAGCAGCACGGCGACGGAGATTAGCTTAGGATGCCCGGCGAAAAAATCGCGGAACACGTCGGCCGCAACAGCACGGCCACGGCGCGGCGCCCGACGAGGGGACCAAATGTCCTCGTCCTCCGTAGCCGTTCTCGAGACTTTGCATGAGCACGACCGCGTAATGTCCACGGCGATGGCAGGACCGGCTACCACGTTCTCGGTAGCGTGTATCGTTTGCCGGTGCAGTTGTCGTGTCGGCAGTTTGCAAACCGGTGCTTCCAGCGTAATTAAATTTATATGACACCGCGACACGAGACCATGCGGTACCGAGTCGCGATTCGCATTAAGTGGGTTAGAAGTTCATTGAGTTTAAAATCGCCGGACGGTTATATATTTCGAAATTTTAACTTTTTACTTTTGCGCAGAAATGAAGACCGAAGTAATCGTACATTTTGTTAAACAAAATAACATAGTATTTTTGAGTCTCGCACTTTATCAAATTTTTCAAGATTCTTTTCTCGAGAGCCGCACATGTACGCATGATATTGTCCACTCTCATTCATCAGCGAACGTGATCCCGGGGCGGTTTCATGATGCGACTCACGTCCGTAAGTTACGTTAGATCGCTGGCGTAGGTATACGTCGGCAACGGTAACGGTCGACGCGGTGCCACCTCGGTTCTGTATCTCTGCATTATTCTCTCTCGTCCCTTCTTCAGGATAAATTTCTTGCGACTCTTCGTGGCGAGCACATCACAGGGAAACGCCGTGGTATAGGATTAAACGATACGACAGCGGCTTAACTGTAAACGCGAGGACGCGCACCGTTCCTCTGGCATCCTTCAACGCTGTTCTCGAGTTTCGCACTTTGCCTCATTATAATACGGAGTAACGGCACAGTGACCGTCACATCGGGTAATTATCAATCCTGTCCCTGTCCTCGGAAATGTAAACTTGTTTGTATATTTTTAACATTTATTGCTCTCTCCGTATCCAGACTCGGGCAATTAAGTCATTATGTAAGTGCAGAGAAAAAAACTGGCGCAAAGTGGCCAGTCAATAACCAGTTAACTGCTTATCGGATTGCTCTCGACAAAAATAAACTTTTTTGAAAGGGATGGAAAATCTACAAAAGAAGTGGAAAGATTTTGTGCCCCAGAACACGTTCTTGAAGGGATTTTGCTAGGTTAGCGCATTTAAGCTTCTTACACTATGTACAAGAGGCAGAATTTAGCTAATCGAAAAATTGATTAAAATAGGCCCCGAAACTTCATAACCAGGTTTTTTTTTGGGTGCGAGGAAGCTATTTTTGGTATCCGTTTTGATTGTTTAGACATTTCAGGCTGCGTTCATTCACTGCCGGTACTGGAAATCTATATATCGTAGTTTACATCATGATGCACGCTATAGATTTTCAGTACTGGCAGTGAATGAACGCAGCCTGAAATGTCTAAACAATCAAAACGTATACCAAAAATAGCTTTCTCGCACCCAAAAAAACCTGGTTATGAAGTTTCGGGGCCTATTTTAATCATTTTTTCGATTAGCTAAATTCTGCCTCTTGTACATAGTGTAAGAGGCTTAAATGCGCTAACCTAGCGGAGTCCCTGAAAGTGTTCTGGGGCACAAAATCTTTCCACTTCTTTTGTAGATTTTCCATCCCTTTCAAAAAAGTTCATTTTTGTCACACAGTGTTATTAATTGCTCTAAAAGAGGAAGTTAAAAGCACGTTAAAAAATAATGTACCTAAAATCTATTTAAACGTGAATTAATTATTTTATTTTACATCTCTAAAAAAGTGTATTGACACCTATCGATGGCAACTAGTTCGTTATCGGTTAGACTCTTAAGATTATTAGCGGAATCATTAAGCTGTCGATGCTAGATCCGTCGACTTTTCCACCCAGGAAGCGACTGTTCCCTCAAGGCCGTTTTCCTCGAAACCCCCGTAAAACAGGCTATTACGCGATCATTCGCCGCGGGACTGAGATAGAGGTAACGGTCGCCGCTTAATTATCAGTCCGGTCTCCAGATGTGAGAATTTCCTCATCGGCTTCTGCTTTCCACGGTGATATCTTCAAGGTCGCCGCTTCCGTGTAGCTTGTAAGACAAGTTCCTGACAAATTCTTTCCTCGTAAACCGGGGAACGATGTAACGGAACATTCCCTCCGAGTAATGCAACTGGTTAATTAACCGAACGATTCATTATGTTCGCTCGACGTGACTACAAGTTTTTTCTATCGGTCCCTCGAGCGCTCGATTCCTGCTCTCTTACATCAGTTACAGTTGACGATCGAGAGACGAGGAAAGTTGCGAGGATCTCCGCGAAAACTAAATCTAGTTTTCGAAGGGTTCAGGTTGCGTTATCGTTCCATCATCGCGGCGCAGCTGCTTCCTTCCCTCGCTCTTACGGATATTAAGATTATCTCGTGCAAATGGAGCGAGGAGTAGCCGCGGGCCACTTTGTTTTACGGAGAAGATAAGCGCGGCCTCATTGCGGAAAGACTCGTCGTTCTCTTTTTCCTATCCCCGCTAGTTTTCTTCTGTGCTTCTCCTCCCCCTCCTCTTTTCTACCTTATTTTCCTCTTTCCGCGAGCTAAACACTGTTATTGGGAGCACGATAATTCATGCATATCCGCCAAGCTAACATCAAACTGATGAAATTGATAGATACTTCCTGAAATCCATTCGCTCGATTTTATTTCCAGTACATCGGAGAACTCGCCGTAGATTTAATATTTCATCCCGACCTAATGCTGACAAGATGTCTAATAGCTCGAGCGTTTATCGATCCTATCGTACAGAATATTCCCTTTACTACCTTATAAGCGATCATGAGAGAAAGATAGCTTTATTATTAATTTACCGAATTATCGTTTCATAATCTTGTATTACCTTTTAATTACTTTAAAATATTATATACCTTGATTACACTAGGTATAATTATTCCTTAATCTGCTATTTCTACTTTTTAAGCCGTTAAGTTTATCTCGCCGCTCGCGCTGGTGGTTTAACGTGTTCGCATCGAGGTAGGTACGGCTGCGTATCTTTTTGTAAAGCCCTTGCATTTCCTCGGTAGTCCACGAGCGTTTAGTAATCGTTGTCCACTCTCGGGACAGGAGTGATTTACACGCGCAATCCGATTCGTGACCGCAGAAATGTAATCTTTCTCTTTCGTGTCTCTCCATTACCTCGCCGCAGATGTTATCCCTCGTATCGCTATCTCACGCGAGTCGACGTTTTACTTATTCCGGTTTACGTGCAAACCGCCACTTTTAAACGCGGGACACATTCGTGCTTCATCTCCCTCTCTCTCTGTCTCTCTTTTTCTCTATCCTACCGTAATTCGCCACGAGGTTAATTTCGTCGAGGACGAAGAAATCCGGGGCCGTGCCTGATGCGAGATGATGAAGTTGTCCGCTCGGTAACTTCTTCAGCTACGCGAAACCCTCAATCTGAGATAAACGTGAACATCCTTCCTGAGACTGTCGTCTTTCCCGCGCCTCCTTCGGTAATTAATTCGTCTTGCTTAAACGCGGTATTACCATTGTCGATGCGTCACGACGCCGTCGACCTGCTCCCCACGAAGGACGGAGCAATCTCGTTTGAATAATGCGCAAGATCGTCAATCATGAAATCCCCCTAATGTGAAATGTCAGCGGAGGAGCAAGAAGTGTCGATGCGAAGGCTATATAAGAGTGGCGCGGCATGAAGGCCATCGTATTGCTTCTCCCTTCCCGCACTGTGAAGAACCGAAGAGTGCACACGACTGCAAGTTCTGAAGCGAAGTCAACGATGTTGAAGTCTCTCTTATTTAAAAAAAAAATCTGTATGATTGCTTCATGATTGTGTCCATGCGTCGGCATACTAGTTGTGAGGAAACCCGAAAACTTTAGTCAAGGACCCGCTTGTTAGTGCGCGCAAGAGTAGGTACACGAGATTCTTTGAGACGCAATTTATCTGATCGTTAACGTTTCTCCGCGATGCTTTCGCGAGGCAAGCTTCGCCAATCGTCCGCTTTGCAGCACGATAAAACCTCGAATAATCTCCGCGGAAAATGAAGACGAAGATGAAGATGCGAGTTGAAAGGCCGTTTATGAGCTATCGTATGATTACCGCTTTCCTGATATGAAAACCTTAAAGCACGGCCGTAGATTTCTGTACGCGTCTATCTTTCGGTCTTCACTCGAACATTTCTTCCCATCGTTAAATGTCAGAGTTTTCCACGATAACGTGGCTTCTAGCGGAATACGCGCCTGGTAAAAGTTCGCCTCTATCCTCTCGAGTATCAGCGGGATGATCTCTTCATACCTTCAAGAGCCAACCGCCTTCGCGAGATAACATTTCTCACTTCTCTTAGCGCGCGCCTCTCGCTATTGCCGCGCTAACTTGACGCGGGACACGGCCGTGTCTCGTTGATTTTTCGCGCAGCTCGCTGAAAAACGAGAGGAAGAACGTCGTCCTCGGCAAGCGCGGCTATTTCAGACTCATTGATTTATAGAACTCGTTACAACGACGATATATCACTTTAATATTCACCATTGTGGGACAAGTCTCTCCGCGGCTGCGCCGGAATAGCACGTTTATGGCATCCACCTCGGATAATATCCCGGATGGATGGAGATGAGAACTCGAAAGGTCCCGGTCGGCCTTCTCTCTCGCCTCCTTGATTATTATTCCCGTACGCTGTGTGATAGCGCGAAGAGGGAAAAGGGCTCCTACGCCGCGCAGGTCGTTGCACCAGGACGAAGTCTTCCGCCACGGGGGAGCGTAGCAGCGTAATCAGATTTTTTTCTCTTCTTTTTTTGTTTTTACCTCGCTCGTTTCGTCTTCGGTTCGCCTGTCTTCGCCCGTCTTCTGCATGGTACGCCGACGACGATCTAGCTGCTAATTACTCGGAGGATTTATCGAGATCGCTCGGTGTGCGTTCCGGTGTACCTACGGTCCGTTGGATCCGTCGATCGATCGATCGGCCGATCCCAAGTTATCATTCGCCTTGATCACTGGAAGGCAATGGATCCTCGGGTTTCTGCGCCCATCACGCTTCTCACGGAACGTCGTCGTGGCGAGTCCCACGCTATCTAACATTGTAGCAACACACACACTGCACACACACAACGCGATATACTTTTTTATATCTAAAATCAACATGACTCTCGATGAATCATAAAGAATTTGTTTGAGAAATTTCTTGTACCATTACTAATATCGAGGTGTAAAATTTACCAGCTTCTTCTCCCGGAAGAAATTTAAGAAGCGAATTCCGCGTCAATTTCACGGTCCACACGGTGGATAAAATATCGAAAAAGAAATATGGAGCTTCGCGAAAATTTTCCTGAAGATCCCAGCTGCGCGATTTACGTGCCCTCATTGTTTATGAATCCGTATTTCCACGCCGGTTTTCGTCTCGCTTCTTCTTTCCCTATCATTCTCCTCTCCGCTTCCTTCCTCCTATTCTCGCGTTCCCGCGAGCTCATTATTTATGAATCCACACCGACGCTACTGGTCTACGTCGTCGGGATAGTACGTATAGTTTCATCGAGTTCATCGTGGTAACCCGGTGTTGCGCGAAAATATTGCGAAGATATGTGTGACGAGAGGAATCAATTCACCAGAGAACTGTAAGCTTCCATGTCGATTTACTTTCGATTCTAATCTCTCATGTTTCTCCACTTAGAAATAACACACCTTACGGGATAATTTGAAAATATAATATTATTTAGATATATATATTTATACATTTATGTATTTGCGGACGAGTTGCTTAATTATACACACACGCTGTGTATATCCTTTAATTCCCTTGTTGTGTTTTGCTGTTCACTGAGGCGAGCTTCGCATTTCTCGTGTACCATGCGCTCACGCGAAAGCTTTTCGCTTTCATGTAAATTCCAGTCGTGAGCAGTCCGATTCATCACGAAAGCGGATGTAGTATCGTGACGGGAAGCGCATCGCGCCGAGAGGGTGTGAAACGACCCTAGACGAAGGAATGATTCCTCTCTTCGGCACGCCGCGCCGGAATGTTGGCTCTCCCTATCGCAGCATCACTCGGGAGGGAGAGAGCGAAGTATAAGACGAGCGACCGTATATATATATATATATATATATATGTATATATACGCGAGCGCAACGTGCACGATGTATGTACTTTTAGCAGAAATAACACAATCCTGCCTTTCCGTAAAACTTTTCCCCTTTCCCTTTCGCCGACGCCGGGGATGCAGCGAGTAAACAATTTTCTCCACCGTCTAATCAGTTCCACCTAGGTAACTTGCACGTAGGAGCGGGCGGAACGTTGACGGAACATCGATTCACATTCGGTTGATGCCTTGATCGAGATAATTGTGCTTCATTCACAGGGTTTTTACCGCGGACAATTATTATCAACCTTCGTACACGCACGCGCACGTATGAGAAGCTATTCTACGAAATGGTGAAACATGGACATTTGCCGGCCGACGAGTTCCCCTCTGTTGCGATCCTGTACAAATATAGGAAATAATAGGAAGAACAAGCCGCCGCGGCGCGCCGCGTTCTTTAGCATTCTGAGAGATTCCCTGGTGAAGCTATTAATTCGAGACGGCATTGACGTTGCAAGCGGAATAAATCTGCATGCTTCAGTAGCCGAAGGGTGCGCTGAGACCAGTTGAGACGCATCTTCCTGGTGCATAACACAATGATTACGATCGTAGGCAGCTTATCTCACGTTGCGATTCCTAAGAAGACTCGTTCGTGAGAAAACGCACCTATAAACAATGCAAATTATTTATGTATGTTATTATCTTTCCGAAAGGAGCAGTAGAATAAGGTTAAACAAAATAGTAAAATAGTTCAGCGCATTTTCCCGCAGTTCGTCATGCAGGTAATATATCTCCTTGATGTGCATGGAACGAATTTTCAAGAATCGTAAACGACCCCATAAACGCCCGATTCGTTCTCGAAAAGATAGCTCAACTCGTGACGCCGTAATTGAATCTTCATGGACTCTCGAGAGCCTGTCATAATTATGTAGTACGAGACCTCCGCGGCGCTGCATTATCCAAAGATGGTGATCGTGACTCGGTAATTAACCGCGTCTACGAGGATTTCTGGATTCTGATAAACGCTGCGCGAACGTGCATTTAACTGTAATAATCATTAGTATGAAATTGCCTAATTGTTTGTCAAGCGTTTATGTATGGGCATATTATGTATGTTGAAAAATTTTTAATAATGTACTCTTTTCGTTCGGCTTCTCGTTTAATTCGTAAACGTGCCGTTTTACGACATCAGAAGTAAGTAAACGTAACTGCAGTATGATCGTTAAACCCATAAGAGTCCCATTTCCCCTCCTTCACTAATCGCCGGACTGTCCTAACGATCCTCTGTAACTGATGGTACTTAATCACGTATCCACATATATCATAAGGGCTTTCATCGGCGCGATCGCGGCGGGAAGTAATCAAATCCCTCGCTATCGGGGAAACGCGTCTCTGAAAAAAAGGCGACTCGTCAAGTGTACGGTAGGGCGTGCGGTTCGCACGGGGCGCATCGACGATTACCGGAAGTGTCGATCCCGCGTTGGCGAACGCGCCCTGGGCGCCTGCGGAATCATCACCAGCCTGCGAACCCGTCGACCAGGTCTCGCGCGCACGACGGGACCGGTTGTGACGTAAAGGTCAGGGGCAACGTGCGTACGCGGAATAATTTTTTCCCGCGCCCACGGGGACGGAGACACGACGTGCACCGTGAGATCGTTAAGGTCGTTCGTGCTACCATATTGCATATCTTGATCGCCGCTCGATATATAAATCGACGCGAATTGGAACACGAGAATATGCCGCGTGTAGATCCTCGTTATCTAGACCTACGAGATAACGAGGATTCGTTTAGCCTTGTCTAAACTGTTTGATTTTGTAGCTTTGTGAGTTTCGAAATTCAATAAATTTTTAAGTCGTCCCATGTCCTTTGTCTTGTTCGAGGATGTAAAAGCAAAAAAATAAAAGCACCGCAAAATCCCGGAAATCCGAGTTTCTCAGGTAACTTGCGACCTAGCGCAAGACGAAGAAGAAATCCGCGCTTCTTCCGCGCGCGCGCGCGCGCGCGCACGCATTTCTTTCACCTCGGTAGTCGCATTAATCTTCGTAACAGTGCATCAACCTGCCTACCGAGCGCGCCTAAGCGCATTCCTCATTGTTAGCGCGCGACTTTGCCACGACGTGCATCTCGTGGGTGCGGGATCGCAGGAGGAGAGGCCACGGGGGCGGTAGATTGGAGAGGGGAGGATGAACCTTTGGCCTCGGTGCAGGCCACGATGTGGCTCTCCTTCCCTCTGGCGATCTCCACTGGAGCTCTATTATACTCGGTGACCTCGAACTCCACGAAACTATGTGCAGGCTGATCTCGAGCTGTTCGGCTATGATGATCATATCTGCATCCTTGTTATCGCATTACCCGTAATGTAGGCTGAGCAAATCAGACGTGCATGAGCGGGAAGAAAGTTGGTCAGCAAAGCTGACTCGTTGTGAAATCGGGTGCACCACCAGTTGCGCGGAGATTTATGTAATAATATGGCATTGCTCTTTGTCAGATTCTTGAAGCATCCGCGGACTGTATCCAGCGCCGGAAAGATAAAAGAGCTAGGTTCATGGAATTCTTTATCATTTTCAGAAGCGTATTAGACAGGTAGACGAATGGAAGACATCGTTATGTAGAGCATGGCTATAGTTTCGAGACATTAGGCTCTCGTTTCTTACGGAACTAAATCGTAAAACATTGCGCATCCTTAATTCGCGCGGAGAAATTAAGGGCGATAACGAAAACGGCCGGGTTTCAGAAATTACCTGCATTAGCGTGACGTGTTCGCCACGGGCGAGGGAAAGATTGATTGTGAAGTAAGTAACGGAAAGACGCACGTTCTATTTTCAATGCTCACGCACGCGGCAGTCGAATTACTTCTTGCGCCGCTTGCGCGGCGCTGTCATTACCGCGAGATAAATTATTCGAGATACCAAAAAGAGAGCGTGAACGAAAAGCCGATCTCGCGAAGTCAGGGGATGGAACTCGTCCCATCGAGAATCAAGATGCGCGACATCGCCGAGGACGAGGCGACGAGGCGATGTGGGCGTCTCCCGCGTATAACTACATGCGGAAAAGAAGCGGAACAAAAGAAAAACCGCCGCTGGAGGAAACTAGGAAGCGGTCTTGTGAAACGCGAGTAAAACGCAGGCCACGAAAAGCTGCAGCATTCGCACGTTCTAGCGCGCGAACGGATTACAATTAAGTAAGACGCCTAGAGCTGTTACTTTTCGAACCATCGAAGTATAAGGTGTCTTCGAAGCTAAGGTGTCTTCGACTTTTTAATGTCGAAGCTTCGAAAATTCGAAGCTTTGAACTTCAAATATCGAAACCTTCGAAGCAAATCACCAGCTCTACAAGACACTCGACAGAATGATGAACAGCGCGGTTTTCCCTCGATCTCGGAAGAAGACGATTCATCCTCGATCGTGGAATCATCCTCTCGAATCTTTTATGAGTGTTAAACGCTCGTTCAGCAAGCGGCGATCATGTCAGATTCTCCGCGCTGATGAGGCGTGTAACCGGGATGATTAACTCTACCCTTCCATCAGAATCACCGTCTGAGAATTATGCCGGATTAGCGTGTATCCGATCGCTTGGAAGCGGAACTTCCGCGATCGCAACCGTTCGCATTAGTACTCGAGTATCGATTTGCTTCGTAGAAGCAATGCTACGCGCATATATTATACTTTGTAATGTGCTTCATTCCGCATATACGCATTCATGTGTATCATTATTGAAATTATTATTTGGCGTATAATACGTGGCGCGCGAAAATTATTCCCCCGTGGGACGCCGCATGAGTTAGTCCCGCGCCAACTTGAGGGAACAATACTCGGTCAGGCTGGTTCTAATTACGGCTTCTGTAACTGAGGTTTCCTCATTCTCATTGCAGATGGGCTCGTTTGCGATCGGGACGGTAGCAGCCACGGCCGCGAGCCTGATATTCACGGCACTTTTGGCGAGCGGCGACGCTGCGTTGGGTAAGTATTTTCTAAAATTAGTCGAGGCTCTCGCCCATTAAGTTCTGGTGGAGTTGAATAGAATTCTAAAAGAACCTACCGATTGCTTCACGTAATGGCAGTACTACTGGAAGATGCACTCTGTAGAGGCAAAATTGCTTCCACGTTTCAGCCAGGACGGCGTTCGAGAAGCTCACCGACTACGATTACCGCGGCACTACCTATTACAGCGTGAGGAATCTGTCGTTGTACGAGTGCCAAGGATGGTGCAGGGAGGAGGCGGAATGTCAGGCTGCCGCGTTCTCGTTCGTCGTGAATCCCCTGGCGCCGATGCAGGACACCCTCTGCCAGCTGCAGAACGAAACGGCCGCTACGAATCCGGCCGCGCAGCCCCAAAGGGCCGCCAATATGTACTACATGACGAAACTGCAGATAAGATCCGGTGAGAGAGCTTGGGCACATCGCTGTGCATTTGACACCTACATTCGTTTCGCATTCTTGAATGTATCCCTAGATTAAGAAACGCACTGCTTTTGTCAATGCCCTTTAATGTTGCCCCAATACCTAGGAAGCGGCAGATGAAAGCGTAAAAAGAGAAAGAAAAAATGACACAAATAAAAAAAAATAATTTACGCAAGACTGAAATTTTTACGATGAGAAAAGGCAAAGAAAATGTGTACGATATATCGAGATATATTTATGTGCGTAGCAAAATAATATGAAGAATAGACCGTGAAACACGATAATCTAAGTTCAAAACTCAAAGCGAGCAGGCTTGTCGGTATAGACGTAGGCGCTTTCACAAAGCGAATATGCTAACTGGCGGGATTTCGTCAAACGGAGAAAAGGGTCTGCCCATACAAACAATACGACTGTTAAGTGCGGCTAGCGAGAAGGCTTTAGGAACATAAGATTTAGAACATTCGATTTGGAAGTTCAATAAACATCACGTGTCTTCACAAATAAAGATACGTTTAAGTCGGGCGTATCTAACGCAGGAATATTAATATATTATTTTTATTTGTAGTACATCCGAAAACAGTGAAAATTAATCAAAAATTGTAAAATTTTTTATTCCTTATGTGTGTGATAATTTAAAATTAATAATTACTATTGATATTTTCATAATAAGAGAGTGAATAATATAATATGATATAATAGATTTTAGATATATACTTACTAGAGTCTAGAGTATACGAGAGGAAAAGTGATTATGTTAAGGAATATGTTTAGGAAGTAACACACATTTAAAAATTAATTTTACTGGAAAACAATATTATAGCAATTATTATAATAGTTATTACAGCAAACATTATAGGATCAGATTTGAACTAAATGTTGACAATTTAATTTTGACATTTTCTACATTTTTTCTTGAAAGAAAAATGCAGAAAATGCTTCTCATTATAGGTGGTCAGGTAGCCGGTTCTTTGTCCTTTTTTCGACCCTCGTTTTCGCGCAAAATAGCTTTTACTTTTCAGTATAGTATTCCTTGCTGACAAGAAAAATCTAGCAGTTGAATGGCCCGCTTTTATTAGTAATGCTGTACCCATCGAACTATGCCGAATGCATTTAAACAGAAAACCTGTCACACATTTGGCTACCTGCAAGGACAGGAAGAGTCTTGAAAATCCAGAGTTTTCTGGAAAAGTTTCAAAGGAGGCTGTAATATTAGTTTAAGCCTGTTTAGTGTACGCCTGAGTTCGTTCGGAGGCATTTCATTAAGTTGGAAGTTCCAACTTGGAACACGGAAGAATTTTAAAGAAACTCGTAATTTTTGCGAAATCCATGATCAGTTTTTGTGGACACAGGCGTCCACGAAAACACGAAATTTACTCGCATTGAAAGTTCAATGACATCCGAAAGAAATAGATTTCCGGTTATTTCTCCTGGAAAAAGCTGTTTTGCTGTGCAAATATGCAGGCATTGATATTTGTAATAAGAAAAATAGCTTATTTGTTTTAATTAATCTATCACATAGTACAGTTTCTCTACAATATTCTTCTTCTTCTTATATATAAAATAGAATGTCTGTATGTATGTTCTTTATACACTCTTAAACTATTCGACCGATCTGGATGAAATTTTGCACAGTTACTCTTTACATTTTTGCGCAAAACATAGGCTACTACGGAACCTCGATATTTCACTTACCGATCAGCGTCTTCATCCCTTGGTTTTCCAGGACGTTTTTTCGGGAATTTCGAGATTGCTCGCTCGCGATGTACGCACTGAACTTCGATATTTCACTTACCGATTACCGATTTTATCCCTTGGTTTTCCCGGACATTTTTTAAGTGAAATATCGAAGTTCTGTGTACATCGCAAGCGAGCAATCTCGAAATTCCTGAAAAAACGCGCGGGAAAACTCTTCTTATATATAAAATAGAATGTCTGTATGTATGTTCTTTATACACTCTTAAACTATTCGACCGATCTGGATGAAATTTTGCACAGTTACTCTTTACATTTTTGCGCAAAACATAGGCTACTACGGAACCTCGATATTTCACTTACCGATCAGCGTCTTCAGCCCTTGGTTTTCCAGGACGTTTTTTCGGGAATTTCGAGATTGCTCGCTCGCGATGTACGCACTGAACTTCGATATTTCACTTACCGATTACCGATTTTATCCCTTGGTTTTCCCGGACATTTTTTAAGTGAAATATCGAAGTTCTGTGTACATCGCAAGCGAGCAATCTCGAAATTCCTGAAAAAACGCGCGGGAAAACCAAGGGATGATTACAGTATTTGTTGAATACTATTTCTTATTTAAATTTAATTTCAATCTCAAATTGAACTTTTGCAATAGGTTTTACAAAAAATATTGTAAGTATGTGGTATTTGCGGAAGACAACGATTTATGTTACATGCGAGCAAGCAATCTCGAAATTCCCGAAAAAACGTCCGGCAAAAACCAAGGGATAAAGTCGCTGATCAGTAAGTGAAATATCGGAAAAGCAGAAATGACTCAATAGCGTGAAACTCGAGTAGAAAAAGACCGGTTACGACATGTTCAATTAAGGAAAACGTTTATGCGGTCCGATTTGAAATTAGAGGCATTTAGTTATGATCCAAATTACGAATATCAATTTCTTCCGAGAGTATAATAATTGGGAAAATGGATGCAATATGTGGTCATTGTCAAGTCAAAAAGTTTAAAACTTAAGCACCTGGAATGTGTTGTTCAAACGGAAATGTTAAACTGCCGCCTTAAATCAACCACCCGACACACTCGTTATGTTTGTCCACATTATGGATATTGAAACACAAATGAAAGTCGTTTGAAGAAAAATGACCCCCGGGCGAAGCCCGGGTAACCAGCTAGTTTTTCTATAAACTTCTGCAGCTGCATATTTTTAATAAACAATATTTTCGTGAAATTCTTCAATAACTCAAATATCGGCAATGCCAGATTTTATTCAGTACTATTTTAGTATACGAGGATCTTCTGTATGTTAAAATAGCAGGCCCGAGCGGGAATTCCCGGAGGAAAATTTCTTGCACTTCAAGAAATTGCGTGTTGTCTATTTAACGAGTAGGGCGATTTTCTTGGCGAGTTGTTCCGCGTCGTGAGGCGCTTAGTTGTTCGTCATAAAACCGCTCGCTACTTGCTTCGACTCTTGTGAAGAGGACGAATGAAAATTTCGAGACAGAACGGGCTTTGTTTCACTGATCGTTGCAAACCAGTTGGTTACAAATTGTGCAGAATTTTACGTAAGCAGTTGTAAAGCTAACCGAGCGTAATACTAGTATGTTCCATAAATTCATTATAGACTTGATATTGATGCCGAGCATTTTCCAGGACATTAGCATGCAACATAAATCTGAAACTTTTATGATCCAAATATCTTAATTTTTATTGCATGTTAATCATCAATACCTTTTTAACCATAATTGACACAATAAATTATTTTTAAGGGCGGAAAATCCTAACAAAATATATAATTTTAACTGTATAATAAAACTTCTCCAACATATATATTATAGTTATAATATGACAAACTAAAATAGCTCTTTTTTGCAATTTTAACTGTAAATTTCTCAAAATTTCGACGCAATAGAGCAATTTGGCAAACGGTCAGCGTCTAAAAAGCTATAAAAAAAAAGATTATTCTCATTCTAGTGCTAAAAAAAGTAATTTTTTGTTGAACAGTGTAATATATCATGTACACTGTCAGCGAACATTTCATATAACTAATTAATCAAATAATCGTTGACTTATTAGCCTGCCAGTTTCGTTCAGGGCGAACGATTTGTCAGCGGCCTCGGCCAGAGATTTGTACGGCCGGTGATGATTCATCCGTAAAGTAGTCACGCATCACAGCGGTTCGTTGGCACCGCTTTCGCCATCGCTTCGGCGGCAACTCTAGCTAGCTCTAGCGCCGGATTTGAGGGCGGAACAAAAGAAATTGGAACGTCGAACTGGCCGAAATACATTCCGGGCTTGTGTGCCAAAAAGCGTATAGCTGTGTGCGTCATTGTCGACATCAGATGGAAATGCCAAGTCACATGCCAGCATCTTGTGATTTTTCAGCGCAGAATCTTCAGCGCTGGGCTTGACAGTTCCCGTCTCTCGTTATGATATATACTCCGGAAGTCTTGATAAGCATTTTATCATTTCAAAGGAGGAAGCAATAAGTTAGAGAGCACAACGTTATCTTTAGTTAATGGTTTAAATTTTTTATTTTTTTCTTAGTATCGTATGTTCTTAGTATTAGTCCCCCGAATACAAGCTATAAATTTATTTGGATTAGGATTAGGATGATTTTCCCGATTTTTATTCGGAGATTTTAGATTTAGTTTTTTCTTTAGTTTTCGTCTTTTGTGGAGAAAACTGAAGAAAAACGGTATAGCTTTAATTTGAATGTTATCTATCACTCGTAAAAATCGTAAATTATATAAATACCAATTTTTTTAGAACATTTATATAACTATGAATGTACAAGTGCGTTTGTAAGATCTGCGGCCAGACAGCGCAGATTGTATCATAAGTGTTACGAGAATGCATACATAATGCAAAAGAGAAGTAAAATTATCTCATAGACATGTATTATTTTAGAGAACGTTTGTCTGCGACCGTGGGCCTTCGAGCGCATCCCGAACAAGATGATTCGCGGTTTGGACAACGCATTAATTTACACATCCACAAAGGAAGCTTGTCTCGCGGCTTGCTTAAACGAGCATCGTTTTACCTGCCGTTCCGTGGAGTATAATTACGTGACGCTCCAGTGTCACCTGGGCGATTCGGATCGTCGAACGACAGGTCAATACGTTCAATTCGTGGATGCGCAAGGAGTGGATTACTTCGAAAACTTGTGCTTGAAAGGTAAACAGTCTTGAAGAGAACGTTAGAAAAATAATTCTGAAATATTCTCGGAGAATAAAAATAAAAATGGTGTATTTGATCGGGCGCTGACAGGAAAGGAGGCCTGTAAGGCTCAGAGGATCTTCCAAATGCCCAGAATCGGCGTGGCGGACGATAAGGTTGCACAATACGCGGGCCTGCACTATTACACCGATAAGGAACTGCAGGTTCAAAGCGAGTCCGCTTGCAGATTAGCCTGCGAAATCGAGAATGAGTTCCTTTGCAGATCCTTCCTTTACCGTGGCGCACCACAAGGGTCGGCTTATAATTGTCAGCTCTTCCATTTGGACCATTGGACTCTCCCGGATGGACCTTCGACGTATCTCAATGCCGAGAGGCCCTTGATCGATAATGGAGAACGAGTCGGCACCTATTTCGAGAATTTCTGTGAAAGTAAGGGATATCGGTGAAAAGAGTTTAAATGTGTATACGCAATATATTAATCACACTTGCTGTTATTTTAGAGGGTACCGGGCCAATATCGGATCCATTGCCGGTCGTTTTCGAGACCACGGAAGATTCTACGATAAACAATCTCACCCGAAACGACATTAATTGCGACAAGACCGGAACTTGCTACGATGGTACGGAATTAATATCTTAATAATATCATAATACCATATAAAAGTATAAATTACGTGTTATAATTTTAACAATTAATATTACAGTATCGGTTGACTGCAAAGACACTCGTATTGCCGTTCAAGTTCGTACAAATAAACCTTTCAATGGGCGTATCTACGCTCTCGGACGATCTGAGACCTGCAATATCGATGTTATTAATAGCGATCTCTTCAGACTCGATCTTACGATGAGCGGACAGGATTGTAATACTCAGAGCGTGGTAAGTGATATATAAGATGATGCTAGTGATATTAAAAAGTATTGTAACTGCATTTTTGGAAGTTTTTTCAATTATATACAGTTATTTCTCGATATTATTTTATTTGTATTTTTTTGAGACAAAAGTTACAACTTTGCAATTATAATATTTTTTATTAATACTTTCGAAATATATGCATGCTTAGAAATAATTAAATTAAACAATTAGCACTACAAAACACTTTATCACGTATCCAATATCTTACATCTCGATCCGTCACATTTATTTGACTAACACTGAATTTTCTTGTGTACTGCACAGTTGTATATTACGCAACTTCAAAGAAAATTTTCTTCTACATGTATATATATTTTTTATAAAGTCTATAAAGAATTTATACTAACGCACACCCCCCTCTCTTTGAGTACATAATCTCTGTTTGTACTTTCTTTTCACCATGGCAGCGTGACGGTTTTCAGACTGGAATATATTCGAACACGGTCGTACTGCAACATCATTCTGTGGTAATGACAAAGGCCGACAAAATCTACAAAGTTAAATGTACATACGACATGTCCTCGAAGAACATTACATTCGGCATGATGCCGATCAGAGATCCGGAAATGATCAGTATCACTAGTGCGCCGGAAGCGCCTCCACCGAGGATTCGTATCCTCGACAGCCGATCGCGAGAAGTTGAAACTGTACGCATTGGCGACAAATTGACGTTTAGAATCGAAATCCCGGAAGACAGTAAGTCCGCTTTCAGCAAATTCATTTCTTTCTCAACAAAAAAAAAAAGAAACGTATTATTATCTCAATTATCTCAACAACGATACGATAATAATTCACGACAATTAATATTAATATTTTGTATGCAGCTCCTTACGGCATTTTCGCTCGCAGTTGCGTAGCTATGGCAAAGGACTCGAAAAGCACGTTTCAAATTATCGACGACGAAGGGTAGGTCAATTTTATTCTGTTTAACGTTTCTCGATTATGTTCGGTAAAAAATAGAAAGCTCACAAAATATTAAATATTCCATTTTTTCAGATGTCCCGTCGATCCTTCCATCTTCCCCAGCTTCACTCCCGATGGTAACGCTCTGCAATCTATATACGAGGCCTTTAGGTTCACCGAATCTTACGGCGTGATCTTCCAGTGTAACGTGAAGTACTGTCTGGGACCTTGCGAGCCGGTAATTAATTAGTTTTCTATTTGTCTCATTACAGAGGAGGAAAGCCTCCAACAATTTCTTTCGTTTCAGGCCGTTTGCGAGTGGGGACGTGAATCTGTGGAATCGTGGGGCAAGAGACGTAGAAGAAGTATTGCGAACTCGACGGAGGAGAAAGGCGAAGATATGACTCTGTCTCAAGAGATCTTGGTGCTCGACTTTGGCGATGAGAAGCAGTCCGAGTTCCTGAAGAGTGATGCCAGCATAGACTTCAACGAAGCAGGTAAGATCGCGCACAGGGGAAGACTCGCAAGACTCTAAGCTCTGGCAGAAGTGTAACTCCTTATTAACCGAACGCGATATTTTATTTCCAGACAAAACAGTGACTATCGTGGAGCCGTGTCCAACGAAAACCTCGGTGCTGGCGCTCGGGGTGACGTGTGCTCTTCTGGTGCTCATCTATATCTCCACGATTTTCTGTTACTACATGAAGAAATGGCTGACACCTCGCAAAATGATGCCTTAAAGGACAAGAAAAATTCGTTCGCCGAGCGCATTCGCAAAAGTAAATGGGAAAAACGAAGAGTGCGAGAGTTCACACATACATTCACACGTATACACACATGCATACTCATATCGTAAGTTATCAAAGGATTCATATTTCGTCCTCCCTCATTCCTATTGTATGTTCATTTTCATTATATTTACAACGGATAAAGCGCACGCGTAAGAAGATGAAAGATCACCATTCAAAAGAGACGATCATATTATCATAATGCGCATCTAAAATGCCTTTAACGCATTTAGTATTCTGTGCAACATATCATTGATAATAGGAATCGATTATGTAATATCCGAGTGAATAGTGATATTATCGGTAACACTGATGCTCGTTAATATATACCGACATTTTCAAAAGAATTATTTAAAAGATGTCAATCGAACGCGCGAAAATAAATTTACACACACAAACATTAAAAATTGCTTTAACTGACGCGACGAAGATTATACCATTATACGGATCTCTTGTACTATATACTGAAATGCAAACACCTACGCGAACTCGAGGTCTCGAACGAAGAGGATGACTCGTCTCCTCTCAGCTGAAGTAATATTTAGCAAGGAGCAGCTCATGAATATCGTAACTTTTACGAAGGTGACGTATTTTAAGACGGTGACAGATTATATAACAAAAGATGCGTAAACAGTAACAGTGCAATATTTCGTTATCGTTAATTGCTAAATATATTAGATGACTGCCAGGCTTTAATATACACATGCCACTACGTGTGTGGATGCGTGTACTTGATAAACTATTTTTATTTCTGGCCACCAAAATGTGCTGTTAAAGTGCTGTTGAAATAGCAATCGCGAATTTTGCTGACGCGATTTATCTTTACGTATGAGGAAAGCACAATGCTACATCAGCGACTGTGATTGAAATTTTGAATGATGGTTTGCGCATGTCGGACTTTTGAAGGTGTTTGTTGAAAAGTTGGCGACCGACTCCTCGGCACACATATACATACAGACACACGCATACGTACACATACGACATACATATTTCGCGGAGCTAACTCGCGATTAAGACCACCTTGAAAATGCAATGAGTAGATTTTATTTAAGAAATATTCTTAGAAACAGAGCTAACTGTGTCCTCTAGTGGCTACTTCTGATCGGGTTGCAAGGAGAACAGGAGCGAGCGGCGAATTTATTTTTCGCGTTGCTCGAAGTGAAATTTTCGGCATTGTCTGAAAACGATTAATGCGACTCTGGTTTTTAGTTAACGGAGATCGATTTGTAACCCGCATCAAGACTAGCGGTATTTAAAGGTTCACGCTTCACTAACGTTTTTAATGATACAAGTAGCATTAAGATAGCGATTAAGCATGTAAGCATAGACGAAAGAAGGAAAAAAAAGGAATAACCGAGAAAATATTTTCTCGGATTTAGCGGCTTCTCGAAGCGATTTGTATCTTTTACGAAAAAGAAAGGAAGAACTTTACGACTTAACATTATTCTTGTGCACACAAGTTCTATTTCCAATAAGAGTATCGATTAATTAGTATTGGAATTAACTGATGAATAACGGTGATATTGATGGCCGAGAAAATGTCTTAAAGTGCCAACCGCTTGCGAGAAACCGCTAAAGCTCTTTCGAGACTTACACATACAAGCGAGTGTACCTCTACTCGTGAAACTCGTACTGGTACTGGAACTGTTGAGAGAAGAGAAGCACTCGAGCATTCGGTTACTGAAGTGTAGATAGTCTTCTGCGTGTTTCCGAAGCTCGAGGGCCCTCGAGATTTTAGCCGTGTGCGTTCAGTGTGTTAGAACAAGAAATACTCGAGGTACAATGTACTATCGGCGGGATAAGTGGCGTAGTGGCCGAATAGTTCGATAAGGACAATGATATTTTCTCCCAGTTTATCAACTCCACTCAATTAGTAAACTCGCTATAAATATACCTTGCTGAACGCTCTTCTTATTTCTTCAAATACTGCCATAATGAATGAGTACGCAAGTATTTATTTTAAATTTGAAAATAAAATTTTTATTCCCGTTTTAAAAATAAATATGTAAATAAATATTGCAATATATTGTATTTTGTTAATTTATGGCGTTAATATTGAGACGAGAGAAACACACTAACATCCGTAAGAGCTTGAGTGAAAGTATTCGATTCGAAAATGTTCGTGTTCTCCATAAAAGAAAATTTTACAATGTATTCCCTTACAGTTAATTATTAAGTAATTTATAAACGATAAATACGTATCCATTTTGTTTAAAATATGGTGTATAAATTTGGTATTACGGGCGGATTTTTCCTGTTCTAGAAACGTTACGTAATTCATAAACAGCACGAATTGAGTGGAGTAAATTAAGACTTCCGGTTAAGGTGCTTGCTCTAAAGGGGTCACAATCAAAATTGAACATATTTTTTAAATCAAAGGGACGACAGGGAGGATTAAGACGGATAGCTTCATTAATAACTGAATTTCATGAAAAATTCCTTAAATTCGCGGAATACGTTTTAATGAGCTGATAGAAGAAAGAATTATGATAAATTACACATTCTTACTAGAATTATAGAAATTCTTATTAGATTTATACTGCATTAAAACAACGTTTAATTACTTTAATTATTTAGAAATGCTTACGAGTGTGACTCCTTATGGTATACAAAACAATTTACAAAATGTATATATTTATATATATATTATTAAGTCGGACTGTGCAGTATAAGACATTCAGAAATGAACACACATACGCATCAATACACATCAATCACATATATTTGTACCCTATTTATATACGCGAATGTTTCAGTAATTAAACTCAGATCAGTTTTGACAGAATCTTTTTTTTTTTCTTCATTTGTGACCATTTATTTGCAGCTGCTTGCTCCCGAGTGATAGTGCCTGCAGGATCGACTTCTGGCGAATAAAAAATAAAGTACAACGCGTTTCCTTATAAAAGAATCGCCTTGCGCAAGTAAAATGTTATTTACAATAATTTAAAAGCTATAACAGAAAATATATCAAGGATCATGCGTTTCAGTCTTTAAAAGGCGTTAAAAGTAAATCAAGTAAATTTACCGGTTATTGCGATAAATATTGCCACATGCCTCAGTGGTCGAATTAGTTATACGACGCCCTAACGGAATCAGGGAAGGAAGTTCCAGGTTCGAATCCTGGCTGGGGTAATATTTTTCGAAATAAATTCTTTACAGTTTTTCAGATGCTTCTGTGGTAGGATCGTCTTGACGAATAATTTAACCGATCTAGTTGGAGTCGCGTTGTAAGTATGACGAACCTAGTCGGCGCGCAGTTTTTCTAGCTAATGGTCACATCGTAATTGACGATTTAAATATAGCCAGTTATGCAGCATCTGAAGAAGTTAAATCGGGGCGAGGAAAGAGATTTTACTGCTCCAACGAATTTGTGTTGTAAAAATTATATGTTAAAACTAAATTATTATAATATTCGCGCACCACCAACCGCGCCTGGCTCTTATTTAGCCCGTTATCTATACTTGGTTATTCCATAAGGAGCCTATACTTCGAATTTTAAAAGTAAATCAGATTGTCGATCAAGTAACTGATATTTTACAATTTTTCCCATGTAAATAAATCATGGGGCTGGTCGAGCGCCAACAAACCATCACGCCAAACTAGTGACTAATCGATCCAAATATAGAAACTTATATTGACGGTGCACGTGTGTGTACGTTTATTATTGCAATGAGTAATTATAGAACGATATCGTTTGACATATCTAAGTAGAGCAACTGCGTTTGTTTAAATAACGCCTCGAGAAACGCGAGCTCCTATAAATCGTTTTCCAAACTCAATAACGTTCGCCTTTCATATGTTTACAGATTCCATACGCATACATAAACGCAAAAAAGCTTAGATATACAATTTCACAAGCAAACGTTTATTTCTTGCTAATATTTCACAATTATACCTAAAGTTGTTGCATTCGCTTTCTGTTCACGCTGTCCAGACTCTTGTAACGTTAGATTAGGGGCGTCGACTAGGTTCGTCAGACTTACAACGCGACTCCAACTAGATCGGTTAAATTATTCTCAATCTTTTTCGTCAAGAGAGCCACATAAAAATTTTTGTACTGACCGGGGAGGGGAGGTAAGTTTTTTACTGGTCAGTACAAAAATTTCAATTTTTTATATTAAAAATATATATCGTCGCTGCGTTGGACTTTAATATAAAAGAATTTAAAAATAAAGATATTTTGTTTTTATATGATTTATGATATACATAATATGTATCTACCTATGTATAAATACAAATTTTGACGTTATAATTTACAAGGTGAATCGGGAGGAGAGGGAAGTGTTTTGGGAGACGATACATATAGTATGGGTCATTGTAAAAAACAAAGTTTATATGAACATTTATTATTCTCAATCGCTTCGGAGATCAGTTGTTTGAATGTAGCAACCCAGATAGCATAGCTGATCTTTATGAATTCATTCAAAAAGATCTTCAGCTGATCGACTTTTTGAATTCATAAAGATCAGCTGTGCTCTTATCTGGGAAACTTCCTCTTTGGGCGATGGATTGCCGGGGTGGTCCGATTCCTTCCTTGGCCGCCACGGTCTCCGGATTTGACTCCATTAGATTGTTTATGGAGGTGGTTGAAAACGGAAGTTTACCAAACAAAGCCGAATACACGAGAATTGATTGCTCGCACATTTTGGATGTTACTACTAGTATAAAAGAACAGTACACTGCAATAAAAAAAAAACGACACGCAATCTTAAAGGACACGAGTTGTAAAGTGTAGGTATTAGTATATTGACGTTCACGGTTCAATTTTTGAGCATTTGTATTCTCATGTATCATTCATTATTATCCCAGACAGCACGCATGTCTAAAAGACGTCATAAAGACATCTTTAAGACATCTTTTAGACATACGTGTCTAAAAGACATCTTAAAAACGTCTTTACAATGCCTTCTGGACATGCGTGCTGGTCTGGGATTGTACCTTCACAAAATTCAAACAGCTGATGTAGGTATCTTCAAAATTATTGAGAATACCCATAATCACGTTCATATAAACTTCTTTTTTACAATGACATACTATTGTCTCCCAAAATATTTTTCTCTCCTACATACATAATGTAGAAATTTCTTGGCTGGCCAGATAAAACTTTAAAGGGGCCGGATCCGGCCCGCGGGCCATAGATTGGGAACCCCTACATGTTAATACACGGCTATATTTCTGCTCAAGAATATCGATTGACCGATTAGTCTTAAAGGCATCGATAACGTGTCCCGCGGATAAAACAGCATCTTTTTACCGCGCGTATCATTTTTTTATAATTGCTCGGCCGATAAAGTAAATCGCCGTCCGAAGGGACGTGCAGTGCAGCCTATGCAGGCGCGTTTCGCGCCGTCGTGAATCGCTCGCGATCGAAATTGTGGGGGTGATACGTTTCACCCTCGTGGAATTTTCTACTTTCCCGGTGGAAGGATAAGAAAGAGATAGAGAGAGTGTGTGTGAGAGCGTTAGTCAACGCGCATTGAATCGTCGAGCTTTGATATTATAACAAACAACCCAGTCAACCTCGATCCGCCTTCGTCGGTGATAAGATAAAGGTTAGTGCGTGTGCGTGCGTGTGTGTATCAGACCCGTCGTAAATACCGATCATCGACGACTCGACGTAGCACCGCGGCTTTCCCGTGTGTGCGTGCGTGTGTCATGTCGATGCTGAATGCCCACTGCTCACTGCCCATTCGCGTGATAAGGTTTTTTCTTCACGCCGCGCGCCGTTTGCGGGTTTCTCTTCCGCGGTCGCATCGACCGATCGTCCACCCATCCACCCGTCTAGCGTCTGTCCCTCTGTCCGTTAGATTCGCTCGTCGGATTCTCTCTCGTCGTTTCGCTCGTCCGCTTTTCGTATATCCGCTTTCGCGGCGGCAGCGGCTACCGGCTGCGCACGACGCGAGCGGATACGCGTAGAGCGGCGGTATCTCTTTCGTGACGCACGGACGGAGGAATCTCGGTGAAACGAGAGTTTCGTGCGGCCGTTGCGGAGAGCGACTCCGCCTGCGAGGTTAAGGCCATCACACACAAAATGTATAACGTCGCATAAGCATAGCATAAGACCGCTGGACCAATGAGCATCTTATGTAAATTAATATGGCGACTATGCTGGATGCTCATTGGTCCAGCGATCGTATGCTATGCTTATGCTACGCTATGCATTTTGTGTGTGATGGCCTTTAGCCCGTTCGGGGGCTACAGCAGGCTACAGGTAGGTAGGTATGCGCACGAGTAGGCGCCATCGCACGACCGCCTACGGAGGAGGTGTATTTCTACACGTTGGCACATGCAACAACTCGACCGAACGCGCAACATTTAATCTGTACGCGTTGCATAATCAAGGTAGTGCAATAACTTCATGAATTAGATAAATTTAGGCCCTGCCTGCGCACAATAGAGCACATATATTACACGGAAAAAAATGATTTGCTACTATAGGCATAGCTAACATTTTTTGCAGTGAGAGCTGAAAGTTTTGCTACTGTAACTAAATTATTTAGCTACTATTATTTAGCTAAATAATTTAGTTACAGTAGCAAAACTTTCAGCTCTCACTGCAAAAAATGTTAGCTATCCCTATAGTAGCAAATCATTTTTTTCCGTGTAATATATGTGCTCTATTGTGCGCAGGCAGGGCCTAAATTTATCTAATTCATGAAGTTATATAATTTAGCAATAGTAGCTAAATAATTTAGCTACAGTAGCTGAATAATTTAGCTACAGTAGCAAAACTTTTAGCTCTTACTGCAAAAAATGTTAGCTGTCCCTACAGTAACAAATCCTTTTTTTATATAGGAATAAGAATAAATACTAAATATTAGGAATCGGAATTGGAAATAATAATTAGGGTAGACCGAGGCGAATCGGATCAATTTTTCTTTCTCGTTAAAAAAGTAGTCAAAAACAAATTTTATTTAATTTTATTATAGATTCTTATGGAACTTTGGCTTCAATTTCATATAATAAAATAATACATAAACATAGGTATTTTTTATTGTACAATGAAAAAATGGAAAGAAGAGAATTATCCGATTCGCCCCGAAATTGAGGGCAAAGCGGATCACTAGTAGTTTAGGTCTTAAAAAAATAAAAATAAATCAACAAATTCTTTGAAATAAATTACTTGCAATAAATAAATTACTTTGCAATAATATAAATTGCTTAAAATAAATTACTTTGAAATAAATTAATGTTAAAATGTTTTACTTTTTCTTCCTGCATGCCGTTGATTCTTGCTCTAGATAAACCTTCTGGTTTTCTAATACTAATGTTTTGATTTCGAAGCATAAATCTATGAAACCAGTCCTCTCCTGCAATCTCAGTATCGGTATTAAAAGTGTGTTTTAAATTATGGCAAACAGCAAAATCAAAAGCATATTACCGTACGTTCTTCGGGGTGATACCAAATCCTAGATTAGCCAGATAAATTAAACGGTCAGCAAACTTCTTTTCAGTTACTATGTCCATGACAGGTTGTCCACCACAATGTTTAATAACGCTTCCAGTAGAAGCAACTCGCCTCTGTAAGGTTGTATATGGAACCTCATAATAATTAATAGCTTGACGCAAAGTCATTTTTCCAGACTTTACCTTCTGTACAGCCTCGTTCATGGTTTCTTGTGACCATGACTCATTAATTGATTTACGCTTGTACGTACGAGCCATCTAAGAAACGAAAAAGAACATAGTTTTATTGTAATAGCTATAAAATGTCGACAAATTTCATGATTCGATTAGTCCCATATGTCGACTTCATAAAATACATTTGTTTTCTCCAAACTATCTTAACAATATTATTTAAACTATTTACTAGACTGAATCGGCATACTAGACACTGTAGAAATCATTACAATTTGCTTAACTTTTAATATACCTCTTTGTTATAAAGTCACAAAATTGCGATCGTAATTTTATATCAGCGTCAAAATTTCTTCGTGCGCTCACGACCTTTGCGCTTCTGTCGACAACTGACACTAAATAACGCACAATACAGAGCTGTTTATTTTTTCTGGTGCGGGGGAAATGCTCAGAGATAGCTGGTACGATAAACCAGCTTGTTTGAAACAAAACACTAACGAAAACTGTCTTAAAGCTTATATTGATCCGATTCGCCCTGTGATCTTATTCGCCTTGGTCTATCCTAAACGTAACGCACAATGGAAAAGAGTAAAATAGAAGATATAAATATATAAAAATATATTCCTAATACATTTACGTATCCTAATATTTAATAATTGCGCTCTATTGTGCGCAGGGCCTTACAATTGTACTCATCCGAGACTTCTCAGCTCGGAAAACGGTCATTTTTGATTATAGAGCAAATCTAATTACATATTATTATTGTTATAAAAATATAATGTAGATTATAAAACCTTGCAAATTGTTAATTGTTTTAATAATTCATTCAAACATAGCAAAAGAATTGGCAAATAATCAATATCATTATTAGCTATTATAGCTCCTTATTAACATTCACGTTCTAAAATGCTCTTTCCATTTGGACCATCAAGACATAAACTGTCTAATTTGGTTTAAAAAAAGTACAAATATTTTGTCGATCCGTCCCTGCTATATGATTAGATTCGATGCATGCACGCATACACGACACGTAATACACGCTGCATGTGTGCACGCATGCATTAACGTAGCTGTGTGTGTGTACGACGTATGTGTATCGCTCTCCCAGTTAGTATGCACATAAATAAGTTTAGCTTATAAACAGTACGACTACGAATTCAACGAGTGCCGCTCTTTATTCTGGATAAAAGATGAGTGTGCGCATATAGTTGTTCTCCAATGGCCATGGTCGCTTATCGCACTTACATTCGCAACGTGTCATAGTTCACGAATTCTTTTCGCAACCAATCCGCTGTTATCGAGCGACTGTACTTCTGGGAATTATATGCGCGATGCCAATTTAAAACGCAAATATTCGCAAAAACTATAAATACAAAGCGTAATATACGCGGAAACCTTGCGTATGACGAAAACACAACAGAATGCCAGATATTATTGAAACAGAAACGCAGGCTGCCTGCTTCGCGACCTATGTATGTTATACGTAACATTGACAAATAACTGAAAGATTATGAAACAAGAGAAATTAATAATATATATATATTACAAGTAGAATTTGACGTGGCGAATAATGTAAGTTTAAATGCGCGAAACAAGTTCTGGCAACAGCGATCAGCAAGCGAAACATACAAGGATAGAATAACGTGAATTTTTGAACGATGGCCAACTTCACCAAAACTTAACACGATGCCGAGATCAGATTTAATCTATCGCCCACACGATGCTGAGCGTTTGTAGGCGACCGTCTGTCTCGCTTTTGCCAACAAACTTAATCCTTTTATCTATGTGACTATGTAGATCAAACGAAAAAATTAAACAGATCTAACGTGATTTTCGCTGCGAATCGCAAACGTTTATCTTGTTTCTTTTTTCATTTATTGCGTATTTATGTATATAACTTATATATAACTATGTAATTCTTGTTGCTGAGTAAGATACGTAATGACCACACGAGTATTAGATTGAAGGCAAAGTATCATACGGAACACTGGTAAATAGAGACTTGACCCATCTATCTTTTTCTTCTCGTTATTCTTTATCATTTCTATAGAACCTCCTTCCCGTCGGCCGTGCCTGTGCATAAGTACGTGGAAGGAGAGCGCGGAAAGCGAAGGCTATATCAGCCGCGTGAGCGAGTGCGAGGGAAGAAGAGAGACAGAAATGGTCGACGTACATCATTTGGGCGCCGAGAAGTCTGGCGCGACCAAGCCAGGCCAGAGGCGCGTCTTTGGTTACGCGACTATTTGGGGCGCCAAGCTGGTGGCCGCGGCGATGCGACGGGCAAACGGGGATCATGGAAGGACGGCGGAGCAAGGAGAGGGCGTAGGTAGGCGTCCGAGCAACGTCCACTGCGTCGAGGAGAGACTTGCAGGGCCGGCGTATGAGGAGAAAAGAGGGAGATTGCCGAAGGGGCCTCCGCAAGCCACATTCCAGAAGAACGCGAGTTTTCAAACATGCCTGGCCTGCGTGAATGTAGGTCCATGACCGATCCTATAATACGCACACAACGATCTCTTATGGACTGCGAGCTGCGAGTTGCATTCGTCCCTCGTCTCGTCTCTCCTATGTCCACCGCTCGAACGATTCCCCCCTATGGCATGTCTCTTCCCTCTTAGTGCTGCTCTATCGCACACAGACGCATATACATATACATAAACTCTCCCTTCTTCCTTCTCCGTCAAGCCCTCCCTTTCCTCGTCCCGCGCTAACCCGGACGACCAGGCCGACCGAGCTGGCGACACCCTGTCTGGTAAGACCGGCCGGCGGACAAAAGAGGGGGCGCCTGCTATGTTGCCACGTCCTCTGTCTTCGTGCTGCGCCTACCTTCGGCCCAAGGACAAATCCGACGAGCCGTGCCAGCCATCGCATCGTGCCGCACTAGGCGACTGCCGGTCTGCTGCTGCCTCGATGTTTTCCTTATGATACTTGTCACCGATATTACTCTCAGCGAATACTTTCATTTGTTCGGTAGACTGCGAGGGATAAGACATGTGGAATAGATGGATTAAAAAAATGCAAAAAATAGCATATAAGATAGCTATAACTACGCGATTACTTTAACCATAGCATAACTAAATAAAAAGCTTCATAAATTATTCGATAGGATATCTAACATTATTTCGCTGCAATTGATATTATTATCAATTGCTTACGTAGTACATCGACAGGAAGATCTCTGTTTCACGGACGCAGGTAGTGAAATACTTGAGCGATGAGTCGTGCCTATATAACTACACGAAGGCCGATCCGCGCGAGAAGGCAGGTGCATTCTTGCTGCACGGCGGACGTGTTCAAAAGCAGGCCTCATCGTGATGCGCACAAGAATAGCCGCCGTGATTCTCGGAAATAGAGTAGGGTGCCTCTTCAGAGAACTGCAAGAGAATTCGTCGGCATCCTTGGTTTCTGCCGGTGGCGCGAATCGTGGAAATTTACGAGGCCTCGTCCGCTTCTTTTTATCGGTCTATCTTGCTCACGCGCTCGTTCATCGAAGTATATGCGAGCGTACGGCTTGCGTCATTGCCTCGCGGGTCTCTCTGCGCGTTCGTATGCGTTGCGGCCTACGTGTGGCTAAGAAGAGACATGGCAACGGCGCGTGAAGCTAAACATATTAACTGTCGGCTCACGCCACAAAAACAACATGATCTCATTCCGCGGCGCATATGCAAGAGGCTATCGTATACCTCAAAATTTCATTCAAAAGCAACTTCTACGGCACGAAAGGAAAGAGACGAAGGACAGGAAAAGGAGAAAATAGAAGCGGGATTTCTTTCATTAAAAAAAGATCTTATAAGTACTGTATTGATAATAAATGATATCTAATGGTACCATTAAACTGAAGTACCACTAGTTTCAACTAAAGAAAATAATTCCAATTCTACTTTACCGTGGAGTTATAAGACAGGCGATTTCTAATTCAATAAGCCTAGCATTAGCTGTAAGCCATAAGCGTATTTCCTGGAAGGCAAAATCCCCTCACCCACTAGCCGCTTTACCTGACTGTAAAAGTTCCTGTGCTACCGCTGAGTCGGACATACGTGCGATATATGTATATTGTAATGTCCATATCGCGACATACGTTTGCGACCTGATCTAAATTTCATATCTAGTTTTTCGAGGAATCGATCATGAAATTGATTATGATTTGCTTAATCTGCTTTAATTTTATGAAATTATACTGTTTCCATTCTTAAAGTCAACGGACGTTGCGTATGCCATATGAGTTATTAAAAAAAATCCGGAATGTTACATTCCGTGCGTGTTCGACCTCGTGCTTTGAGAAGTCGAACGGAGACAGGATAAGCTTGAAGAGAAAGGCGAGCAAAAATCGGGGCTCCATGCTGGCTGCCACGGCGGACTGCTAAGCGGCACGCAAGCAGGCAGTCAGACGTTCGTAGCAGACAACATGGCGCCGAGAGCGTCGTCGTCACGCCGGCGTGACGTTTCCCGCGCGCGTCACTAACGGAAGTGAGCCCACAAAATGGCGGAGTTTTACGGAGCTGAAGTGTGAAAGGGAAGAGAGAAAGGAGAGGGCGGGGAGAGGTCTATGCCTGCAGGCAGTTAGGTAGGCGATCGAGGTAGAATGATGAGAGATTCCGTAGAAAGAGAGGAGGTTAGGTTGGTGGCATAGAGAAAGAAGAATGACTGGTAGCCGCCTTCGGCGGTAGACTAGCGTGCTCTGCACGAATGGGGCAACGATGTGTTGAGGGGGCGACCATTAGATAGAAAGAGGGAAAACGACGAAAGCGATACGTTGAACGCAGATAGCGCTAAACGAAGTGACGAGCGAGTGGGGATACATAGAGGAGAGGCCGGGAGTGCGAGGAGAAAGGCTCGAGGGAACGAGAGAGCAAGAGATGGCAATAGAGCGGAGGGGAAAGACCAGTGAGAAGCAGCGGCAGACTCGCCGGTGGGGATGAAAATTAGTTACGGCATCCAGAGACCTAAAAGGAACTCCGGCGCCGCACGGTCAGATCGCATCGTGCAATGTTAAGCGTTAAGGTAGTCTCGTGCGTCGTTGACAGTGCCGGTTTCGAAATTTGTAGTAACTATTACCCGCATTGTCGTTATACTCGGACTCGTGGTCGACGTAACGGCTATTGCTACAGGTGCGAAAAAGTTGTGTGCGTGTAATATTAATAAATAAAACTTTATTACGTGAGTGAGATGCTCAGTGAGGATAACTCAGTGAAAATGATTCAATCAAAGCACCAACAATCAGTGCATCAACAACACCAGCAGCAGAATATGCGAAAATCTGTGGGCGTTATAGGTACCAGACGTATCTTTACGACAGCTTTTAAAATTAAAGTTCTGGATTCCTATAGGCACGACAAGGACTGTCGGCAGAATCAGCGTGCCACTGCAAGAAAATATGGTATTCACCGTCGTCAAATACAAAAATGGCTACAATGTGAGGAGCAGCTCAGAAATAGCGTCGAAAATGGGAATGCTGGGGCCGTTTCACCGACAACTGCTTCTCCTGCGAGTGTTCCTAAATCGGAAAGTAATGTGACGGAAGTTACAGGGAGTACCGTGACTCCAGCAACGCCGGCCTTGAACCTCAACCTCGCCAGACAGCACGGCGACGAGCTGACTACACAGCAAGGGCCCCCACCTTCTCATCCTCCGCATGGCAGTGCACCCTCCTCGCCCCAATATAGCCTTCAGAATACTACCACCAGCACGGTTTTGCCCCTACGTCTAACATCTGTGGGCTATCAAGAATATTCATCAGAACAACATCCTCGTTTGTTCGAAGAAGACAGAGTTTACATACCAAAGGTTCTTTACTCAGACACGCAAGTGGATCAGAAATATTACGTATTGAATGGAGATGGGCAGCGAGATGCAGAAGTAGCTTTAGCGTTTGATGGTAGAAACGAGGTGAAGGTATATCAAACTTTGCCGAATTACCATTCACCACAGGAGCATCAATACATCATAGAAGATATCAGTAATATGGCGGATAATCATTCGCCGAATCATCATCCGCAGCAGCGAGAGCAAAGTTATGGGAATGTCGATTCATTCGACGGCAGATCGTATAGCGCTATGCTACCGCCGATGATAAAGACAGAGCGAGCGAGTCCAGACACAGCGGCGACGTCAGGTCTGTACAAACCGACGGGCTCTCCCAGTGGCCCACGGGCCCCACTCTCGCCGGTATCCCATCGAGGCGCCGATAGCGGTGGCTCTGCATCGTCCGTTCACTTCGTTGATTGTTCACGAGCTTCTACGAGCCCGTACTTGCACGCGCATGAGCACGCACACACGTGTTCACCGCTGGATTCCGAGAAGCCGATCCCATCGCTCCTGCATGAGCGAGAGAGAGAGTCGGAGACAACGCAGCATACCGAAGAGAAGAAAGAGGAAGAAATACAGGAGAAGGCAGAATACTGCAGGACGTTGATTAAAGAAGAAGTAAACTTGGACGAGGAAGAGGCGTATAACGAGGGGGGAGAAGTAACTGTAGCTTCGTGTGTTGACTATCAACGACCACCTGTTGGCGGGTCGTCACCAGATAGTTCAGGACTGGTAAGCCCTATGTACGATCGCAATGGTTACTCCTTGCCTTCGAGTCCTCGTGATTCTGCTAGCGCTGGAAGATCCAGAAACAGCTGGTCGGATAGTGAGATGGATCCTCTCTTCATCAACAGCTTGAATTCATGCGGAGGTTTTACTCGCAGACGATCTTTCCCCCTGCGTTTTAAACTTGATGTTCTCGATGCTTACCATCAGGACAAGGCAGTAAAGAAAAATCAACGAGCTACAGCGAAAAAATTTGATATAAATCGTCGTCAGGTACAAAAATGGCTGGTACAAGAGGCGGAACTCAGAGATGAAATCGCCCTTCGAGGAGATTCACGTCAACGATTGGGCCCTATTCAGGATGTCGCTTCTAACAGTGATGATCAGAATGACTCACCGTTGGATCTGACGACGACAAGTTACGTTTTGTTACCAGTTACGAATTGTATTTCGTTGCTGCGTGACCGACTTGAGAAGGAACATGAACGATTGCCAGCGCACAACCTGAGTCGCGATGTTGGTTTAATTTCTTCTCTGCATCCCTCAAATTATCAACTCTGCACTGGAATAGAACCATTCTCCGAGATAGAATCCGTAGCGGCCTGCAGCAATCTGTCTTGCTCCGCAGACAGTCTATGTGCTACATGTATATATACTACAATGTCGACGACATCTTCTTATCAAGAGCCGTCTTTAAGAAACTCGAATAAAACACGTCGGGCCAATTGGTTCAAATTGGCCGATTTGGCCAGAGCAAATTCCGTGGCTTCTAATTTTTCTGAAGGATGCGAGCAAAGATTTTCACCTCTGAAGAGACAGCATTGTACGTTTGCTTCCTGCTGCGATGCGATGCCGTCGCCGAAAAGATTCTGCGAGAGGTTCTCAGATGTGGACGACTACGATGTACCTCAAGATATACCTCTTTGTCTTGTAAAACCGAAATTAGCACGGGAACTCTCTCGAGCGGAATTAACGAAAGCAATGAATCAATCAATCAGTACTGTATCAACTTCGAATAATCCTGATGCCATCACTTTCAAGCCTTACTTAGATAATCCCGTGAGTAAACCCATGAAGAAGTGCGCCGTTCAGCACGACTTATCTCCTATTAGCAACTATAATGTCAACAACAATAATAATAATTGCCAGATAATTTGTAATTTCAACGAGAGTCAAAATCCTAATTACGGTGTTCAGCTTAATGTGCAAGTTCCTTGGAGATCTGATCTTAACTTTTATCCAGCATTCCCGGCGAATACCTTCGTTAGCGTGGCCTCACTCCGCATGTAATTTCTTTTCGAACTCCCACCGTTGACGATTAATTGCTGACAGTGGAAAAACTACAGGCTCATATAATAACCGTCAATCGTATCCATATTTGTTTTATTTCATCCTATATATAGAAAAAAAGAACACGATAACGATCGGACTGCATTACAGTCAATTAGCTTGGGGGTGTAAAAATCGGACTTGCAGGTTTCTCGGGTGAGAATGTGCCGGCGAAAGATCGATTGGTGCGTGATCTACTACACGTAGCAGACCACGTAAGCACTTATCATTTCCACGGATCGTCGGTACCGCGGACCGCGCTATACATCGCGATAAAGTCTTAATCGACCATTGGATGACCTGAGGCGTGGAAGGAGATTATACATGGTCGTTTCCTCGACTGGCGTCTTCTTCTAACATCACTAGACCTGCTCGACTCATTTCCCCTCCACCATCCTCCCGCTACTTTCGAAAAATTGTGTAGATATCCTAGCACATCTTTTTCCATCACTTTATCGTCGAGATTAGAGATCGGTGGTTATCGGCTAGGCCGTTTAGAGGTCGAATTCGTTTGCTATAATTATAGAATTATGTCAGAGAGCGCAGCCATTGCGTTGCATCGAAAGAAAGTTCGCGGGAAGAAATGGTTGAGTCGAAGTACTATGAAATGCAATGAATCTGTTCTTACAGCACAATTTGTAACAAGTAAAAACAGGCAAGATATTCCATATGAGAGATTTTTTGGCTTATGTGTAAACATAAATTTTTAGCACGTGTCTAAACAAATTTTTATTTCGGTTTATTTTTACATCGACATTGCGTATTGTGCTGTACAGATACATTGCATCACACAGACAAACACAACACTTTCAGGTCGCGTTTCTTCCATTTTGTCTGTTTTTCTACGGAAAGCTATGCGCCGACGGGCGTTGATCGCACGATTTCTTGGTAGCACGCCACCCATAGCTTTCCGCGAACTGGTCGCGCGATCGCATTCGTCACTGGTCGTGAATATGCATTCGATCTGCAGAAACCACTTAATTGCTCAAACAGTTTCTTCCATATGCGCACATAGGTATATCACACGCGTACCACATTATTATACAATAAAACTTTATCACTCCCTTATCATTGTTTGACAGTTGTTGTCTATCTCTTGCTTTCGTGTTTTCATTGTTCTCTCTTAAATGGCCTCTCTGTAAATATGTAAATATGTAAATATTGAAAGAAACTGATAAAAATGTGACATTATTGAATTCACGTTGCATCGAAGACTTCTACGATGCATTCAGTGAATATATATGTATTATAATGTTATATTAATTATAATATAGTAATATAGTGTTATTATTTTAAAGCGTTTAGAGTTTAATCGATTCTTCCATTTGGGAGAAATCTATTTTTGTATGATCCCATCTGAAAAAAATGGAAAAGTAAAAAAACTATGAGAGAAGATAAGGATTCGAAAAAAATAATAAACCACTTCCGCAAAGACCACTTCTCGTGCCTTCTTTTTATCGGTGTAAGACAAGATGCGAATTATTTTTCATGCATGATAAAGACGAATATATTTATACGCTTGTAATAGTATAGTTTAATATATAGGTATTAATATTTTTAGAAGATAATAGACACGGTAAAAAGCGCGAATGGATTCGCTCGTTGTGCACCTCTTCTCTGCGAATTAATTTACCGGGTAATGTCACGCGATTAAACAAGTATTAATGACAGGAAGTCATTGCATATTTGTCGTACGTAAAACGATGGTGATTAATTTGTTAGTTTGACCATAAAATCGGACGAGATGAGTAAGAGGGATTAAAAAGACACACAAGAATGGCTCTGAAAAAAAGTCACGTGCCTTATATGTAATATATACATATTTTAGTTATATAATTGTGCGTACGAGGCATCGTGCGTCAGAACTCATGCGCGATAAGACAAACCAGTATATTATATCAATTATATATCATATAATGTTGAATATTGTAGAATATTACCTGAAATATGATTAGTATCTAGCGTAGATCATGTTAGAAGTGATTGTTATAATGAAGACCATTCACATTACCTATGTGCAACTCACGTTCAAATTATAAAAGTTTCCTTTGCATAAAACACCGACAATTGACATCAAATAATTCAGACGAAAAGAATGCTACGTATCGGCATCGAGTTAACTTCGTCAAATACCATGTGAACAATAAATAACGAGCACGGCGAGTACTGTTGTTTTAAATATCAAAGTGTCTAACAATCAATGATGATGCCCCTGTTCAACTATCTCTTCAAAGAAAGAGAAACTGTTTATGAGCCTTTAAATGAATATAATTACTTATTTCTTGAACTTTACTTTGTACTCTAAACCGCCTTTGTTTAAGAAAAAGACATTTAAACAGTAAGATTCTCTTTATTTTTTTTATGTTGCACAACTAATTTTTACTAATAAATTTTTGAAATATGTGCATTTCTTTTTGTATAATTATCTCTAGCTCTCAAGATTTTTAATTTGTAAAGTTGGAGAGCTCAGATTTCTAATTTTGAGTTTTTTAATTTTTTTTATTCTCGCATCGTGGGGGACAGCTGAACAGGCGTAACAATTATAGGTAAATGTCTCGTAGTATGAATGAACTCTCGTTCGCAATGCACTGGAATCGAGATGCATTACGATCCTCGAGTAGATAAGTGACTTCTTTCATGTTCGACTTTGCTGGCGAATTATCGGAGGGAAACTTTTGTGAATCATCGTTAGTTGATCGTAAGGAAACTTGTTTCAGATTGTAAGAGATATCTTCCTTAGACCGGAAAAATCTACGATACTGATCATAGTACAACGTGGATTTTCCTCAATGTCCTCGTATCAGTCGATCAAATTATGAGACAATCACGTCGCACTTAAGGTAAATGTTAAAAGCAGAAGAAATTACAATGATGAGATTGTGACTTTGTAGAGCTCATTAATATTTTAATTGTCGAAGCCAAGGAAATTGATATTGAGTGAATTTCTAAACAATCAAGCGGTTGCCAGGCGACAGGCAAGAAGGGCAATTTTGTAAATCACTGCTGCAGACAGGGCAGTTACGTTAATGTTTCAATATTCACGCTTAATCGAGCTCATTCATGGTGTGGCATTATCCAACGCGATTGCCTGCACGATCGCTTCGTACCGAGCTCTAATTTATCGTCTCACGAGTAATAAATTCACGACAAGATAATTATAATAATTACTCCCATGAAGCAATATATCATATCATATATCAAAAGTATTTTTTTCCTTTATATCTCTGTTCAAATAGAAAGAAATATAAATTTTGCTGAATCTTATTTTACTTGATCTTTCGTATTTCAAAAAGTGGACAATAAAAATTTCCAACTCGTTAATTCATTATTGTGCGCAAAGGAATATATCTTTCATATCGTAGAACAATTCGCCAACCAAGTTCGAGGATCGAAAGATAGAACAGGGGAAATGGGTTTGTGCCTTGCCCGCGATCGCTAAAAATGGTCGAGGCGGCAATGTACAATAAAAAAATTTAGCGTAATCGTAAGCCATAATAAATTACATAATGCCATAATACATTATATATATAATAAGGGTATGACTGACGAAAAAAATTTTTTATCGCGCGAAAAATAAATTGTCATCGGAGAGCGTCTTGCGTGCGTGCGTGTTGGAGTGCGTCTGTATTTGTGTGTGTAGTACGTATGTCACGTATACACACCGCAGCCCACAAGAGTCTGTTAACGAGAGGCATAAAGCGTATACAAGCAATATTTTTTAAGTGCATAAAAGGGGGAGTCTCGTGGGCGAGCCCCCGCGTTTTATAGTCCGTACAACACACAAGTATAAATATGTTGTATGCATAATGTTCGTATTGTACGTGTACAAAGAAAGTTTATACAAAATATATATTTAATATGTATGTATGATATATGTAATATATAAATATATATCATACCCAGACAGCACCATGTTTAAAATCGGGGGATGTAAGACATCTTAAAGATATCTTTAAGACGTCTTACCTCTCGATTTTGGACATTCGTGCTGTCTGGGACATATGATATGTATAATGTATATCATATGTATCATATGAGAAAAAGATATCAGAGAGAAAAAGCACATATATAAATTTATCTATCTATATATACATATATATATATATTGAAAATTATATTTTGATACGACCAACTTACAACGACAAATGCGCCTCTAAATTCGTCAGGTGCCTTCGAATTGCTCGTGCCTTATGGTTCTCGCGTGAGGAGGAATCAAGAACCGAAAGCGTCGCCAAGTATCCTTCGCCGATAAGCGTACGTATTTATTTTTGTTGTATTTGTACGAAATTGCGCGGAAATAATGTACCAGTGTCCTCCTCACGCGCATTATCAGTATTTTAACTATTCCTTATTTATTGCTCTATTGTATCGCGATGACATGAAGATTCACCGATTCCGTAACAGGACTTAGTAGACTTGGCGTTGTTCTCCGTGTGCGCCGTCATCTCTATGCCTTCCCGATCACATACTTCGTAGAAACGTTGAGTTTCTCTTGTCACACTCTTTGCGTGCAATCAATGTAAATTCGCACGGCCGAAGACTCCACGATTATCCGGCGCTGCGTCGCTTATCGACGTATTATCGTACGTTTATTGTCACGTACATACGTGGTCAACGTCGAGAGAGAAAAAAAAAAGAAAGAAAGCACGCGGTTCCTTCGACGTGCGGCAGCTCAAAAAACGCGGTCGTAGAATCGAACGGTTTATCGGAATTTTCATATTGCAAACGATCACGATAATGTTATTAATTCTGTATCTTATTACACGTCTTTTTTTTTTCTCATTATCGAGTCTCGTCCGAAACGACCACATCCGTCATTGTGATCTATCGAGAGGAAACGAACGGAAGAAAAACAGAGAGAGTGCGCGCGTGTGTTGTGTGTATGCATGTGTGTGAGTAACCACAGCAGAGAACGAGAGTGAAAATGTATGATCTTAGTGTCCGAGGAGTGCAAGAGAAAGGCATCGAGATACGAATCCTTTTTTTGTACGTTAAGAAACGCAAGGATTATTGTATTAAATATTGTATCATATACACACATGCCTTATAGTTTGTATGAAGCGCGCCAAACAACACAAAAATGCCCGTTTTGGCACCCGCAACGTTTTGACACGCTTTATATGATATAGAATCTTTACCGAATTTGAGAGAAAATATAAGGAGATTATTTTAAAAGAATTCCCCCCTTGTTATTATTATTGCCCCTACTCATCAAATTAATTTTTTTAAGGTTGCTCATACGCAGTTATACAGAATATTGTCCATCGTGGAGAAATGTGAGTTGAAACAACACTCTTATCTCGACGACCATTAATTTGAAATAAAATATAATTTACACGAATGATAAGATACTGTTCTTCCAAACTTTGCCTGAAGAAAAATAAATCAAATCGATCATTTCGAGATTATTATTTTGTAGGTATAAACTGCGAGTAATGTTGGTCAACGAAAAATAAAAAATCTGCTACAAGTTTTTCTAAAAGTTTCGTAATAGTAAATTCATTAAAATGTTGCATTTTCTAAATTATTGAACATCGTCGGCGATGCGTGTTATCTTTCATATCTGTACGCGACATGCATTAATCTTGCCTAAGACTTTGAGAAGCCACATGTGTTTTTTTTTTTTATCTAGAAAGACACGATTTTATCGAATGGCTCTAAGAAAGCGTATTGCATTAGCACATTGGACGCAATAGCTCTTTCTTCCACTGATATGATTCACGAAGTCTCTCTCACGCGATTCTACAAACCTTACAAGCATTTATCTTTCCGCCGAGCGTTTCAGTAGTTACGCGTGACGCAGTACGTATGGGAGAGAAAAGTTCCATTCTCTCGTTACATCGATTCATGATCCGGCATTTCCGCGCTTAGATCACGAAACAATGACGAGTCGAAGAGTTTCATAATATTACGAATTAAATTTTGCCTTTCCCGTTGCTTTTAACCTTTCGCACTCGAAAATATTTTTATCGTAATATTGATAAACATTACGTCAGTTTCTATCTCGTAGTATCAAGGCCATCTGTGAATCTATTCAGTTAAATTAATTTTGTCTCGCAAACGTTTTCCAATCTCTATAGTGTGACGTCTTTTTAATCAAGAATCACAGCGATTAATTGCGTGATAAAGGGAGATCATAATTTTCATATCTTTAATTATCGATTTGGTTTATTTAATCAAAAGGATATCATGTATTTCAGAGAATTCTGCGTTTTTGGCGATATCGCAATTGCTCTCGGTAGCAGAGGGACAAGTAGAGGAAGTCTGTAGTTCTTAAGTAAGAGAAGTTCACAAGTATGGAGCTGCGCTCCTCTCGCAATTAGCGATTTACGTAATTTCGCGCACGATCTGCGCGGAGCGCGCAACAGAGAGCTCGCTCGCTCCGATATCTCGAGGAGCCCTGGCTCCTCGTCCCGCCGCGCCGCGCCGCGCGGATTAGAGGCGCGATGGAGATAAGCGCGAGCCAAGTCATGCAGGCTCACGCACATCGGCTCGGTCCTCGTGCACCGATACCCCGCGCCGATGCACCGATTGCATTGTTTCCGTTATCGCGCCCGCGGCTGGATTGGCAGCTCGCGCAACCGCGGCCTCCACGCGTTAACGCTCTCCGGACACGCATCTCGGGCGCTCGAATTCGCGTAATACGGTGGCACACGCATGCACGCACACGCGCATGTCGCACGCACGAGGCTTTTGAAGAACGCTCCTCGTTCACGTTCGCTTTGTTTGCCGATCTTCGGAGTCACGCTGTCGTATAAATCCGCCTGATGTAGACTTCCGTGATCTTTGATTCTGCAAATAGTCTTAATCTTGTTCTTTTTTTATTTAAAAAAAATTTTTTTATAGAGGTAGATTTATGACATGCACGCGTATTATAGCTTGTATCATACAGCTGTTTCGTATGCAGTCCAAAACTCTCGCGAGCGAGCGATGTAGAATGCATATACCGCACTGTGAATTCCTGCTATGCAAATGCATGATTTATTATCGATGTTTATCATTGCGAGTCCGGTAACAGGGAATAAAACGCTCGCTATTAAAAGGAAAGGAAAATATAGACTGAATGACAACACACATTTCCATACCCGCACGCCGACTCTCTGCAGTTAATGGTGATGATGATTAACTCGTATCTAAATGTCACTTATCCACCATGAAAGTAATAAAACGTTAATGAATTTATTTTCTAATTATTCAGTAAGAAGGTAAAGAACATCAATGAACATATTTTCTAATTACTAGCTGTATTCGCAAAGATAGTTTATTATAGTAATACGATAACGAATCTGTGCACATTGAATAATGATTGTTTTAATGAAAAATATTTTGGTATTTACGTATAACAAAAAAAAAAACTTCTGTACGAGTTAGCGAATATAATAATAAATAATTTCTCGCTTTGTGTTGCAATTAAGTGACTTGGTGCCAATGCACCTGAACGGGTTGAGCAATCGTTAGCGCGTGCAGCAGCGAAAAGAATGGGAGCTGAAGTCCAATTTCACAGATCGCTACTTTAACGTCAGTGGGACAATTGATTTTAGCTCCATATATCTCGAAGTTCTCATCACGTAATAAAGCAGAGAGCTCACAATTTTTTTGCATGAAATTTTTATAAATGCCATCGTCATTCCAGGACTCAGTTAATTTCTCCGATTTATAATAAATTGAAATGAAGAGGCTCACAAAGAATCGAACTCTTAAATTAACATAGTTGATGAGCCATGGAGCCTAATAAAATACTATTAAATACTAACGCACATTATATATTCCAATCTTAATTTAACATAATTAAAATACAGTGTAATCGTTAAGATATGTGACATAAATATCATCATTCCAGGACTAAATTAATTTATCTGATTTAAAATAAATTGAAGTCAAATTAGTCAAGAGGCTCATAAAGAATCGAACTCATAAATAAACATAGTTAATGAGCCATGGAGCCTAATAAAATAGTAACGCACATACATTCGAATCTTAATTTAACATATTTAAAATATAGTTGTAATCATTAAGATATATGTGACATAAATATCGTCATTCCAAATTAATTCCTCTGATTTAAAATAAATTGAAGTCAAGAGGCTCATAAAGAATCGAACTCATAAATAGTAACGCACATACATTCGAATCTTAATTTAACATAATTGAAATATAGTGTAATCATTAGATATATGTGACATAAATATATATTGCATCATAAATTAGTCATTTAAATTTTTTTTTTATTTAATATAAAGAATGCACATTGTTGTGATATATATTATTGATATAAAATATATATTAATTAGCAACATAAAATTCCATTTAAAGACGAAAATTAACATTCCTTGGGAGAATTTGCCCATCAAAGTCTCGCGATTTAATCGCGAGAATAAGAACATTTATTCCGTTTTTATTACGGCCACCGCGTGCGCGCTGAGCGGACCTTGAATCGAAGCATGACTGTTGCAACGCGCCAATCAACGCCAATAAATGTCACAGGCTGATGCAACGCAATTAGGAAGGGTGCAGTGGCACGATAAAAAAAAATGACTCCGATGGAATGTAACATTCCGAGCGTGTGTAATATTATGAAGATCAAATCGGGACGGTTGCCGATCTCCGCTCTCCCTCGAGACTTAACGGTTTCTTCGCACTTAAGCTGCTCGACATCTAAACGGTTTTAAGCCCAAGATTCCGACCCGTTGTTATGCGTGTCGTCTCGAAAAGAGAAGTTGAGAATACAATAACGAGGCGTGTAGCATTTAGATACTCAACCGCGCTCCCGGAATACCTCTCGGTCCGTTCTCCGACCGGAAATACAAAAGCACCCCGAAAAGACTCTGGCGTTGCTCCAACGTCGTTCGAGCGGAGACGTGGCTCTCCGCGATTCTGTTTGCGGAATAGGCAGCAAACAGTGCAGCGGGGCAGACAAAAGTTTCGGCGATTATTCCCTCGTGCCTCGTGCGGACCGTTGACTTTTGTACAAGTCGAGTCGCGCAGTGGCCGAGGTAGAAAACCGGCAAAGGGAAGTGTGTCAGAAAATGAGAAATCGTATCCCCGCGGAGTCGAGTCGGTGTAGCGATCCCGGTAAAACAACGCGCTATTTGTCAAATACTATTATTACTCGTGGATCTTTTAGCGATCGCGATACCCCACGGCCACGAAGTTTCTATGTCCCACATAAAGTGTTCGTTCTCTCTCCTCGATTGTAAATTAACAGCTTAAACGACAGATCGAATAAGCTTCCTTTAACTCCGCTCCGATAGATATACTCTAGAATTTATTGACGAGCCGTGCAAATGGATTCAGAACATTTATGGACTTCGTGAGTGCCATTCCCTGCTAAAAAAATGTCTCGGAATTTTTCGTATTGTTAATCAGAATTTCTATGAAATTTTAAGACTTTTTCAGAATGCTCAGAATTTTTTTCAGAATTTTTATACAAATTGGAATGTTTTTCAGAAAAACTCATTGCCAGACAAAATAATAATGAGATGTTTCAGATTATTCCCGCGCCAACACATCTTTGTAGAAATCTGAATAAGAGTTGTGTTCTTCTTTTTTTGAGTTATATAAAGTAACTAATAAAATATATGGCAAAGTAAAGATATGTGCAATAACTAGAGTAAATGTAAATGTATAATTGTAAAACATTGTATTACACGGAAGTTTATCCGAAGTCGCAAGGCAGTGATTAAATAAATAATAATAATGAGAAAATTCGCGCTATTTATAAGAAATTTTCATATATGTATACAGACACTGAAATACATATTTCGAGAATCCTCAACCAAATATTTCTGAAAATATCTGAGAAATTTTACATACTTTTTCAGAATTTTTCATAAATCTAAAATATGAGAAATTCTTATTGTTAGAAAATTTCTGGGAAATTTTTTCAGGGTTGTTATCCGTCACATGCGAAGAGGTATTATTTCAGGAGAATAAATTAAGCCTATCTAAGGAACTTGCAATTGCATTGCAACTCATTGATATAGACGCGATATCGATTTTTTGAGCTCGAGATTGACGTCATCGCGTTAAACTGAACTATGACGATCGAGGGTTGAGATACATGGCGTAATCGCAAGTCGATACGGAGAGATGAAGATATACAAACCGAGACAGAAATAATCTTCAACGTGACATCAAAACGAGCGTCACGTTTGAATAGTAATTCGGTCTGAGGGACCTTCACAGGCGCATATAACACTCGAGAGCGGGAGAGATGCTCATTTTCGCGATGGTGGCTAATTATAAAGCGCACTCGCACTCCGAAAGCCTGTCTTCACGGTACACGTGTTCCCGATGTCGCGCGGCGGCAAGGGAGAAAAAGGAAAGGAAGTCTCGCGGAGCCATAATTCGTCGTAATTCCCGCAAAGCGGCGAGAAAATCACCGTTCGCGAAAGGCTAACCCATGCATATTTTTATCTCTGCGAGAGCTCTCTATCTTCCTTTCCTCATCAGTTCCTTCCTCGTGTTTTGTCTTCATCGCTATCGCTCTTATATTACTGCGATATTAAACTCTGGATTTATCTCTGCCGACTTGCATATTTTTTTCATTTCTTAAAATTATATCCGTACTTAGAAATATCTTAGTAAATGAATGTTGGATTCAGAGAGCTGCTGCTAACCGGATTTATAATTACAGATGCAAGAGAGGCGATGTAAACGTCGTGGAGAAAGTACACGTTAAATGTGCGAACAAAATTATACGGGATATATAAATGACTACGTGTTATGTATCTCCAGAAGTGACCATTGTCTTGAGCAAGGAAGAGATTCATAAGAGATACCAAGATACCGCTATGATCATATTTAAAGTGAGAAAAATAAATAAACTTAACTTGAATGAACTTAATTTGAAGAAACTTAACGAACGAAAAAAATTTCTAATCGAAAATTTTTTTAAATTTGAGGAGGAACAAGGCAAAGAGAAGAAAACCGTCAGTTACCTTAGTTTTGGAAATAGTCGCAGGACAATGGAATATAGCAACAACGGAAATCACCCCGTTATCGTCCGCAAACCTGCAGACTCTGCATTTGCACAAGATGCTCACTTATCTTCACGAATGTCAACAGAATATCGCAAGCCGGGCGAGAGATGCGCAATAACTTAACGAGTAGAAAATGTTAACATTTTTGTTCAATAAACTTAGCTGTTTCTATTAACATTACGGTGTCAATTCCTCTTTGTATCACAGTCCTTGGTAGGTCAATTAATTTTATTACAGTTGCACTTATGGGAAGAGATTTTTATAAAATAAATATACCATAAAATAACAAAAAATGTACATACATATGTAGTAATCACAGAAGAATTATGTTATCACTGATACTGAAATCATCTGTTCTTCAATAAGTATTATGATGTGACTACGATTAAATGTAGGAAATTATCTGGGTAACTTAAATGTTCAGACATCCACTGAAGCGGCGTCTCGAATGGTGGTACAATGCCATGGGTACATACTGTAACTATAAGATTGCTTAATAAGTATCAATTTTGTTAAATAAATAAAAGCATATGAAGGGTATAGGGGAAAAACGATCAATGTCCATGTTGGACTCTGATGGTTTTTCCCCACAAGCGCGTGGACTATGATAGTTTTCCCTAGCATGGTACATCTTTCGACCTTATTTCTAATGAATTGCAACTGTTCTTGATCAAAACAGATAAGAATTATGAAAGTCCTTTGAAAATGCTACAAGATAGCATAATCAGATCAGATAATTTCGACAAAAAGTGGACTTTGATCGTTTTTCCCCTGTACCCTCATATACATTATATTTACAAGAAATATGTTACAACTGTCCGAAACCGATGAGCGTTAGTTTCGAGGGGTTGTTTCATCCTTTGAATCTCAAAATGGCTACGTATAAAAAAAAAAGTACGTGTCTTAGATTTCTTTAGGTCTGTTTTCTATTGCTGCACTGCTGAACTAGTGCACACTGGTGCAATAAGTTAGAGTGGGACAAGCATAATTTGTTTCACTCTTACTGCACCAGTGTGCACTAGTTCAGCCGTGCAGCAATAGAACACAGACCTTTTATCTTACAACATATTTAAAGAAAAATCAAATTAGTTTCGAACAGTTGTCGCATATTCCTTGTTAGAGAGACTCGTGTTAACAGTACCATTTTCTTGATCCGGGAACACTTCATTTAACAAATGCTTCAAAGTTTTTCTTTGGCCTTCCTCATTCATTGGTTTTACGAGTCTCTGTATGTATTTATCTTCACTTGTGTAACAACGGAAAGGTATGTATTTAAATCCCTCTTCAGTAAGGGCTTCCATAAGTCTACCATTCACAGACCAGAACTGATCGAATTTATCATTCATAATGCCATTCCATAGCTGCGTATGGTCCTTTTTCTGCATAGTAGAGACAACTTGGCTTCGATGCTTCAAGACGTCAGCTTCTTTTATACAAGAGAGAAAATGTGCCTCTACGACTTCCCTAAAATTGTGCACAGAGTTGCATTTATATTACCTATAACAATCAATTAAATAAACTGCGCTAACTGCTTGCATACAACTTATTACGTACTTATTTTGACAGTGCATTAGAACATTCTCTGGAAACTTATCGAAGTGGACGACAATGTTCCAAGGAAATTGAATGTCGTTGAAATAAATGTCCAGTAAAACACCAATCGGATAATGCCATTTTAATGGTATTCCATTAAATTCCAGCCACATCTCATGATCTTGTTTACTGTCGCTTTGTATGTGCCGTATGAAATGTTTCCGCACCTGAAACGACAACATCCAAGTAACATTAAAGATACAATTATTTATTCAATAGTTATTTGCATACATTCGTAGAGCTTTATGCTAATAATAGAATTCTGATCAAATGTGTGCTATAGAAGTCTCTTACCTTCTCCGTACATAGTGGAAAATAACTTAATCTAGGTACCATCAGGTAAAATGGATCTGGCCCTTGTAAATCGCAAATCTCCTCAGAGTTGAGAGTAAAACAGACTGGGACCTTTCCGTCCCAGATTTCCCGAAGTACCTCCCGGTCGTTTGCCATTGCGTTAAGAATATCGCGTTCACTCTAACACATTTGTCAATTAAAACATAGCTTGATGACAAACGGTCCTAAAGTCAGGTTATATTTTCGTCGAAGGGAATGAATTCGATGAGCGCGAGGATAGCCATCTACCGACAAATGTGGCAAACATATAATATTTTTGAAGATAATAAAGTCGAAATATTTGTGAATCCCGTAGGTAATGTGTGGTTCTCTTCCGTGTTATATTTTTTGTTTTCTTTCAAAAAGAACCAATTAAAAACTTGTGAACATAGCATGGAAGAGAATCACAAAATCGTGGACATTTCACCACAAAATCGTGGATATACCGTGTCCGTGCTACGTCCATAATTTTTGTGTTTTCTTAACTAATTATTTTATTTAAATAATTAATTCATGCAGAAATTTGCCCAGATATAATAAACATAATCTATTCATTAATGTTTAATTTAACTATTTATAATTTAACGCTATTTTGCCACCTACGTCAATTTCTCTTCCAATCCCGCCAAAATTTCGTCACTGCTGATGCCATTGCACATGCGCGAAAACAAGTGAGCGTCTGCGTCGTCCTGCAAGCGGTTGACTTGACGATCACGTTGCTGTTCGTGGTGTTTATGCCGGCACACGTGCCGGTCATTCATATCGATCAACGTTCCGTAATGACAACCATGGGAGAAGTTACGATGAAGCATCCACATTTTCGACTGAGGGTCGACCTGTCCAACTTCTTTGACGATGCGCGCCGATTCTGCTGGGTCTTCGTCGACGGAACGAGGATCCAACAGGTTACCCACATGAAACAGCATATCAGCAAATTGTTCAATATCGCGGAACCGTTCCACTTGTTGCTGAACGATACCGAATATCTGCCGCCAACAGAGGATGTTCGTATACTCAAGGAGAACGAGACGATCCTGTTAGTATACAGTTTTATTTTATCGAAACATTTTACAACTTGAAATTTTTTTATACTTTGCGATCATGGCAATTTCTTGTTTTGATTAGTTATTTATATCGTAGAATTGTGTCAATAATTCAATTCATCTCATATTTCTTTACTCACAATCTTCAACTTTCAACACCTCTTTTATGTCAAGGCAAAGGGGATGATTGGATCAAAATCGAGATCTATTAACTAAGTATAAGCAAACTAAGTTAATCACTTTCACATAGAGCCATGCGTCACCCTGAATTAATTATATATGATTAATTATAGAACGTAATTGAGTTAGTTATATGTCCTTTTATTGCTAATCTGATACATTTCAGAGTCGTTGCTGGATCGGGCATAAATAAAGTTCCTGCTGTTGTAGAAACAAGCAATGCTTCCATATGTGATATACAAGCCCAGACAACAAATATTAAAACAGGAATTACACAGGATACGTCTACCGAATCTAACGATGCCTCGAATAATACACAACCGACCCCATTAAGTTAGTTAATTTCATTTATGCTGTATTATATGAAAGTAAAATGTTTATCCAATGATTACTGATAAATCGCTTTTATTTCAGGTAATACCACAAGAGATATGACGTTCTACAGCGTAATTAGTGACACAGTCGGTCATAGTGAAGGAGATACAGATTCGAAAACTGCAGATAATTTAACAGAGGATTGTAACATAACGGATTCTATATCGGTTACAAAAAGGAAACGAATACGAAAACGAAAGCCAAAAAATCGATCTCAGCTTGTATCACCTCCCGATACTACTGAAGAAAACATACCAAAAGAACCAAAATCGAAGAAACCAAAGATAATAGATTCTTATAGGATTCCGTCAGGAAAACATATACGGTTTGATATTATGGAAAATGATGAAAATAACATTGCAAAAAAAATAGTACAAGAAGCATCTAAAGATGAATCTTACCTAAGCAACGCATCGTCTTCTAGAGATCTTTCTGCACTTTTAGCATTAGGACAAAGCTCGACGCCAATAACATTTGTAAACAAAAAGTTAAAAAATAGTATTAAAACGGAAGGTATATTAAGTGACGAAATAAAAAGTAAAAATTTAAGTAAAATTATGGAGGATAGCACAGAAAAAAAATTATGTAAGGGATCTAAGAAAGAAATACAAAATTATAAAAACTTGTATTCTGAGCTAGAGAAGGTTCCAGTCATGACTAGAAAACCGCAAATTTATGACGTTATTGCTTTCAAAGTATGTATCGCACACTGTACTTTAAAACTAACTATATCTTTTTCTAAACAGCATTAAATTTCAGACTTTGAAGATTGGCGCGGATTACACGCCTCAGTTGTCTAATTATATTTTTACCGAAGTAGTAGGCTCTTGCGCAGAGTCTGGAGATTATACTCTTCGAATACTCTGTAGGTAACATTGTGTATATTTTCAACTATATTTGAAACTATATTTCAATTATAATGTTTGATAACTTCGTATTATTTACAGATGGTAAAGAGGAAGTCCAAGTGCCATTTGGAAAGTTCTCTATCTCAGAAGATGAGTCCGAAAGTCATTCTGATGAAGATACATTTGTACTTAATCATTCACAGATGATAGACCTGCGCTTAATTTCGTAATTTTTCGTTTTATACGTACTTGATCTTATATTTTAACTTTGTTTTGTTTAAGACGCGACTGTGTATTCATTTTATGCTTAACTTGTTAATTAATTCACATAATTTTTTATTTTAAATGTGTTCGCGTTCATATTTATGATGTTACTTTAATCCGTTACGTTTTTTTGAAATGTTTAATGGTTCTGACACTTGATACGCGATCTAATTTTACATTAATATTGAATTTATGATACAAACCATGCATGTTTAGTTGGGCTATATGCTAGTTTTACAAATAAAAAGCAATGAAATTAATATTACCGCGCGCACGTGTACATACTTAATCATTAATACTATCAGTTTATCAACGAAATTTTTTTTGCAAACATTTTTAATTAATTTTACGCATAAGTTTTTTAACTTTATAAAATTTACAAATATTATCGTGTGCATTGTATTAATTATACTACAAGCAGCTATGATTATATTACGCACACAATTTACTACGAAGGAAGGGGAAAAAATGACACATAAATAAGGTTTTTTTTTTATTTAATTCACATCGTTAAACATGTTCTGCTAGCAGAGAAAGTCACCTCAGACAACACGTGTGTTTAAAAGACGTTTTAAAAACTTTTGGAAAAGACATCCTAAAAATATTAGTTTTATAAGACATTTTTTGGAGCATATACAACTATTTACATCACCGATTATATTTATTGATTAGAATATGATATGGCCAATGTGGATATAATATAGCTTATCAAAATTTCACTATCAGTTAAAATCTGACACTCCAATACTTTGTATTATTCGATGTCATAACGACACAATTACGGCGAAGCTTCTCGGAAATGCGTTAACAAAAAGAATATGAAAGAAGAGCTGTAATTACTTGATAAATCAGTATATCAATGATTTAATACTTACATTAACTTTGCTAATGACAAAAACTGACCTGCATCTGTTATAATATATATCTTTATATGTTATATAATAAATATATATTATAATATATTTATAAACATATATGTATGTTTATTATATATGCATGTACTATGTACATACATGTATATATATGTAAAATAGGAGATAGATTGTCAACAAAATTGTATATGTAAATATTAAATTATTTATATATAAAGCAATAAGAGTTTTTCTTTCATATTTTTTTCTTGTTAAAGCACTTCCACATTATTAATGTTTACTTCGCAATATATCTAAAAGTAAAAATCTTAAAGACATCTTAAAACGACGTTTTAAACACGTCATCAGGACACATAAGATTAAAACTTTAAAGATGTTATAAAGTCCTTTTTCTAACAATTTTGCAAGACGTCTCAGGAATTTTAGGATGTCTTTTAGATGTTCTGTAAGACGTCTTAAATGTTTTCTGGGTACTTTACTCCATATTACTTCACTTATCAATTGACTCGCCACACATACATATACATACATATTTTCTATATACATATGATACATATGTTTTGTTTACATTGAGTACTGAGATATGATTGTTAAGCGTCTTATAAAAACTATATAACTCTTGAAATTCAATTCTAATAGATAAATTACTGGGCAGAAGCCAATTAAGATTTTTCGCATTTCTGTATGTACTTTTCAGATATATTTACAGCCTTATAATAAGTTCTCGGTTTAACTTTCATTATTGTTTCAGCTACCTAATCTGTTTTTCTTAGCCAATTTGAAAGCGGAAACATCATCTTCAAGTAATCGATTAAATTGATAAAAAATTATCGAGTTGCACTTATAAGCTCCGATTATCTTTGATTAACGGTTGGATTAGTGCAACTATTTTTAGATAGCTATGGATTGAGCAAATTTTTGTCCAATCTCGGATTGCTCCCATCTCGTCATCTTTTTCACTTTGTAAGATATTAAAATATATTTGGTTTCGCAATGCGATTAAAACTTTTCATTCAATGATAAACTAATTATTCTTTGTCGACCAGTTAATCGTCATATCGATTGACTGCATTTAAAATTCGTAGCGTTTCGTTTAATTTGGATCTTGTCGAATGATGAAGATAAAATTCATATTAACGACTACTACTTTTTGGTATGTTGACAGCCAATTTTGTTCGTTATTTGTTGATCGTCAAGTCCAGTGGCAGGTCTTGCTCAATCTCGGTGACGTTCTCGTTTTTTACTCTGAGGTCTTGGCCGCACGTGTTACCTGTATCCACGATGTTGCTCCACATGTTCTCTAGCCCGTGCAAATCCACCGAACCCAATAGATGTCGGAAGAGCGGGTTCTGTGCCTTGATAAGGAGATCTGAGAGGATCTTGGTCTTCTGCAGGATGCTGTCATTGCTGTGCACGCAACACTTGTGCCGGCAGCAGCAGTCGCCGCTGGTATCCTTCAATTCCTCTTTGAGCGGCATCTGCTCCACCTCCATCTTCAGATCCTCCGCCCGTTTGATCACCGAATGCCTCACTGGGTCGCAACTAACCGTGCTCTCCTTTTTGCAGGGTGTACTGTTGACGATCGACTCGATGTTCCTGTAGTCCACTGTGGTGGTCTTGGTAACGTTGTACTCCATGGACTCCTCGGTCTTGATGGGCGTCGACTGCATCCCTATGCGCGGCATCGTGTCGGACACTCGACCCGGACTCGTATGAGGCGGCGACGGTACAGAGCAGTCCTTGATAATAGTGGTACCGGAGGCGTACATGGGATTCACTTGAATCCTGTCCGGTATGATGTAACTGTCGTCGTACATCCTCGGATAGATCTTCACATCCTGCTCGTACGGTTTCGGCGGGGTGACTTGCTCCTGTTCTTTCCGCTGTTCCTGAAGATTATACAGGTTGTTCCACTCGACGAAGTTTCTCTGCTCTTCAAAGCTGGTGCTGGTCTTCGGGCTGCAGCCCGACACGCTGCTCTCGATACTCGAGTCCTTCTTGTCCGACTCGGATTGCGCGCTACTGCTCTGCTTGTCGGGCGACATAGCGTCGAATCTCGTTTTTTCCTGAACGTTGGTATCGTCGAAGCTCTTCTCCTGGACCTTGTCGTTGTTGTTCACGTAGTGGCGGTAGGTCTTGACGTGTTTCCTCAAGGACGATGGATCGGTGTACCTCTTCGGGCAGCCCGGCACCTTGCAGTAATACGGCTTATCCACAGCGTGAGTTCTAGTATGCTTGAATCTGTCCGAGGAATTCGAGTAAGCCTTATTGCAACCCTCGACGGGACAGACGTAGGGACGCTCGCCGGTGTGAGAACGCGCGTGGATCTTCAGGTTTTCAGCTCTGCTGAAGCTCTTGTCGCACTGGAAGCAATGATGCGGCTTCTCGTTCGTGTGTGTTCGTACATGGACCAGCATCTTGTACCTGCATAAGAGGGACACGGATTGTTTGTCAAGAATGCAAAAGTGATTTTTGTGTTACGCGCGCCACAATATTACATCCGGAGGAATTTTACCTCGCATTAAACCCACGCTCGCCTCTCGCGCATCCCTCCCATCCGCAGTAAAACAGACCCCGCGGACCGGGCGCCGCGTGCAATCTTCCAACGTGTCCTGCAAGTTGCTCCAGGGACGTGAACCATCGGCCACAGTCTTGCCATCTGCAAAAGGAGGAACAATGCAATTTAATTTAATTCTTTCAACACGGAGAATGTACTGTGAAGAAAAACGCAACAAACTTTATTGTCCGATTTGTTTTAATGGATGATATGTAAATATAGCCGCCTGACGCTGCTCTGAAGTATCGAAATATAATTTGCGTCACTTGAACGCTCGCTGGCTCGTTGAATTGATACCAATTGCGGCCATTTTGCAATTGCCGCCGTTTGACACCAGTTTATCGCAAGAGAGAGAATGAAGAGTTCGGTACTATTCCAGTCAACGACAACGAATTCTTCCAATTAAGAAGCACGGATATGTCCACAGGAGGTCGTGGATCAAGGTAATCCTGAACGATTTTATTGGCCAAACACCCGCGAAGGCACTATATTATCTTCATTTATTTGGCTCATAAATAGTAGGAATCGAACAAACTATAAAATATATCTTCGCGGAATATGTAATATTTTAGCCATTGCAAATTAACACCCCGTCTTAGCCAATATGACCTCAAAATAATGCGCTATATACCTACACAAAAAAAAGAAGTATCAAATCAACACTTGTAATCGTATATACGCAACAATTTATAATCTTGAAATGCGATTAATCATATGATTAATTCCATGAGATTATATTGCGTTAAACGAAGAAAACTTGCTTGAATGGAATTTATATATTTAAACGAAGTTTATATAGTTCAACCAAGAAAAAAAAAGTTGCAATTCTTATAAGAAGATTATAGGTTGCAATTAACTTCTTTTTCTCTTCAAGTTATATAAGTTTGATTTAACACTTCTTTTTTTCTGTGTACGTACATATATAAGATGTCTCTGACCATATGTTCCATTAAGATAGAGAGTTGCGTACATTACTAAAAGAATCGAAGCTATATTTAGAGATATGTATATAGTTGATGAAACACAGACAAGTGCTTTGATAGCAAAGAATGTGATATTCACTGTGATCACAGCGAGCGCTTGATGGGCTTTCACGTGTCCATCGCGTGTAAGAAATAATTTCTTTATGATAATCGCGTTCTCCAAAACTCGGCGATAATAAGAAGACCCTCTTTGCTATTTTTTTATTCATGATAACATCGAAGCAATTGATGTTGGAACTCGATGTATCATGCATATGCACGTAATATAAATTAACTGTAACGAGAACCTTTTTAAACACGTAGCATGCACAGCGGTCAGTGATTCATCGCTTTACGAAATCAACAGTTTCCTTCTTTTCCTCGTTATCCCAAGGCAATCGTTATCGCTTCGCCTTGTATCGAGTCTAAATATTATCAAGAGCGCGTAGACTTTGAATATATAAACCGAGCCGGTCGCAAACCTGTTTACCATTAGAGATACAGATCCTCTTCCCGCGAGGGGAAGCTGTCCCTGTGGAGAGAGCGCCGGATAGATTTGAATTCCGCAAAAAAGCGCGAGGAAGAAAACGAGTCCGCGAGTCGAGCTCTTAATCTCGGACGTTCCGAGACGGTAGATGCACTTGTCGAGATGAATTACAGAATTTTCTTCGGGTATCCCAAACAGCAGTATAGATCTTCGCGGTATCAGCCGAGATACGGAAAACTGGTTGTAACTGGTATGTAACTGGCACGTGTAAGCGCGCATGGGCATACATATATGCACATCTATATCGAGGGAGATAAATTAGCGCCGTTTAGAAGGAATACAATGTCTACGACAAAGTACAAACGGAAGTGAGATGACGACGTTTGATTGTCCCCGAGTGAATTATATATTGCGGCAATTCCTTGATGAACAATATAGAGACGCGAGGGATGAGATGCGTAAAGCGCATTGGTTTGTCGTTTAATTTGTAATAGGTTTATCAGATAAAGTTGTATATCGTTAGAAAAGCGTACATTGAAAAATATTGGTACATAGGTGAGAAAGAGATAAGATAAACAGGTGGGAAAAATGCGAGCGGGGATTAAGATAAAATAATTGGTTCGGATAAATTTGTACCGAAGACGAGGATCGAGGAAAGATAAACAGAAAAGCTTGATAGGATCACATTGCTTGTCTTGCGATAGATAAGAGAAGACGACGTCAATCAGGATTCACGTATATCGACCGACACAAGAAATCTGTGTTGCATTTAGATAACGTGATTATTCGTATATCTCGGGAAACCGGAGTTGGAAGTTGTAAACAAGTGCTAAACTAATGCTGAGTTTGATGCGATTCGAATAATCTAATCCAGCTGAAAGCAGAAGTTAGTGACGCCGAAGATACTATATTTCTTTAAAATAATACGGTGCCGCAACTTTATCTTTCTCACTCCTATCTTAATTGGTCTTCTAACAATAATAATACTGACAATGAGTGCAGTGCACTCGTCGAGAAGTAATGCCCGAGCCAATCAGTCGATCCAGCGATATGACTTCTTAGAGATATTTAAGAATATATAATTCATGTAATTTTTAGCTATATAAATACCTAATCTGTATAATTTAGATACATACATATATTATATATATTTAAATTATCATATTTAATAATTCTTCAATAATTTTTATATTATATCTCGTTGCATAAGAATCGTACAAGTAACACAAATGTATAACGTTTTCTTTTTTTTCTTACCTGCATTTTAGTTGGGCGTTTTCACCGGTCCTGATGGTACCCAGTTCCAAGCTCGAGCTGGATGCGTCCGAGTCGCTGTGCGCCGGACTCGGGGGCCCTACGTTGCCCGGAGACACCACCAGCCCGGTCAAGCCGGCGGCCGGCGAGGCCCCTAGTTCCTCCTCGGCCGGCATCCTCCGCGGCCAAACCGGAAGGTCCAGCGGTGGTTGGTGCTGGAGGCTCCCGTAGTAGCTCGAGACCGGGCTGGTGGAGTAGCCGGAAACCGGGCTGTAAAAACCCGGGACAGCTCCTAGCAGGGTGCCCGGGTAACGAGCGGCGCCGTAGGGACCAACGTGAGTTGGCATTCTGCCCGGAACATAAACGATCATTTTTTTCATTATACTTTTGCCTCTCCGACTTGAACCGATTCGCCGATTTGCCAAAGACGTGCAGATCTCGCTCGATCGTCGCGAGCTTTAATTAGTGACTCCGTTTAATTCGCGTTTTATGCAGGCCTGATTATACGCGCACCACGTGCGTACGTGCGAATGTATATACGTGAGTGTACACGTTATGATTGTCGTGGAAAGTCGCGTCCGGTGCCTCTCTCGAAGGAATTTCCGAGTGATTTCACTTTCCGCTCACTCAGCTCCGATCCTGCCGCTCGATCCTTCGCTCTAATGATCTCTCACAAGCTGACATACAAACGCATTATCCTCGAGCGCAATGTCGTTACTCTAAATAAATCTGTCCCTCAGAGGGAGTCTCCTCAGAAATTTTTCGACTCGTTAACGACTAATATTCAATTTATTTTCCTGCTTGAAAAAATTCCCTCAATAAAATCATTAGCTGCCACGGCCCTTCACGACCTTAAAAAATTTTAGTCCCGATTGTCAATTTCAATTCTCTCGCTCAAGACTTTTTTTCGTTAATAAAACAATTCGTCGTTATCAATTAGATGTTCTCCGCTATATCGCTTGCTTCGTAAGCTTATTCCAAAATTTGTAATACTTTATTTCTGGTCAAAAATCTCGACGATGAAATCATCAATCGTCATTACCAATTCCGTTTATTTTGCAATAATCTTTTTTCTCCCAAGCTCTCGTGTGCCCCTTGCCCTCGAAAAATTCGCCTTACTAGCGATTTTCGATGACGCCGGTTTTCCGTCGCGTCCTCGCCGTCCTCGACGTGCTTCCTCAAGCTCGCATCGCCGTGCAAGCCGATTCGGCCATTGGACTCTGACACAAGACTTTCCAGGTCTTGCTGGGGGTGCCTTCTCTTCGCCTTCCTGAGCACCGTAGGTACCGACAAGTCGCTCGCAGTACAATACACACACACCACCTTGCGCGCACCCTCTACCACGTAGTCCGAGTCCGTATCGTCAGATATATTTGAACCGGTTGGACTTGAGTATACGGTAGCTCAGGAATTGTTTGCTGTACTTGATCGAGAACATAACTAGGCTGGACGATTGCGGCGAAAGAATCATAAGACACTGCCGTCGCACTTTCGTAGACAGTCTTCGCGCGTGTAATTTTGACAAAAGTTCGTTTAACAAACGATTGAATGTAGCGGAAGTCCGATATGAGTCCTATTCAGAGTACAGCAGACTTAATCGATGGTAATCGTGGGAACGGATCGATCAATGCTAAGAGAATGCCATCTTTCCTGGTCGCGTATTGCTTGCCGCGTTTACTGACGGTGGAAGCGACGCGTCGAAGAGGAAGAGGAAGAAGACGTAGAAATCAAAGCTCGAGGACGAAGAGCGCGATGAATCTTCGCCGAGATTGAGCTGTAGTGGCGCGTCGTCTTGGTTGGCTCCTTTACAGCACGCGGGAAGATCTACGGCTATTTAATTTACGGTACTTTTTTAAAAATTATCTTCCCTCGAGTGCTCGAGATGGAAGCTCGACGTGACCAGAATGTCGTACAAACGCTAGTCCAGCTAAACGAAACGTGAGGGAATATCAAACTGATGGCAGTGACGAATGTACAGGCTTATATATGGTCGCGCTATCGCTTCGTCGCCCCTCCATGAGTATCACCAGCACAGAGAAGAAGATTGATAACAGTTTGTCGCGGCTTCGTAAGAGTCGCCTCAGCAGACGAGCTGGTATTAAATCGATTCGACGTGGAGAGCTAATTGAACAGCGATTCGTTATGAAATATGTAGCCGAGAGTGTAGATATTACATTGCGAAGAGGAACTTGTACGATAAGAATTACTTTGGTAATAATACCAAACAGACTATTAGTTTTTATAAAGACTATTACAGACTAATAGTCTGTAATTAATAATAACTTCCTCAACCTAATTGTTGGAAGTAATTTTTTTAGATGTTCTAGATTTTTGGAAAAATAGGATCACAGAAGCAAAGCAAATTAAATTGTTGGCAAGTCATACTGCAGTTTAAAAATGGAATTAGATTTTATAGGAGTAAAAATCGTAAATCTCTTTCGTTTTTCGAAGACATCTTGTTGATCGAAAAATCGACTCGTATTGATTCACGAGAAAGAGGCGAATCGATATGTTTATCTCGTGAACAATGAGATAAGGCCACCCCCCGCGTCGTAATCACGACCCGCCGAAATTGACGTGGCCCGTGGCCCCCGTCGTTGACTGTCGCCTCATGCGACTCGCTGCTGATCGTCGCGGGTAGGAACAAAGTCCGCGCGTATCTTTCACAACGTGGCGACGTATTATCTAGCCGTATTAACGCGTCGGTGTGAATGGGCGGGCTGCACAAGCTGAGTCAACAGACGTCGCCGTCGTGGCCCGCGTAATTTCTTCCCGGCCGGCGCGGCGGCGAAGAGAATCACGCGCTCGCGAAAATGACGACAGCGACCCTGGACGACGGCCACCGGGGGCACCTTCGATCCGGGGGGGCCTTCGTCATCAGGAAGTGGCAGCTTGTCGTCGTTTCGAAAGGCGATCCGGTGAAGGTCGCCCGCGCGGTCTCGCGCGGAGAACACGTTTCTCGCGCCCGATGACGCAATTGATAACGGGCAGAGGAGAAGCGATTTGCGTCTTCGCGCGGCGCTTAAAAGGAGCGACGATTAAAGCCGTCGACGCGACGATCGGCGAAGATATTGGTGTGGATAAAGAATTGAACGACATCTGACCGTAGGCGTGAGCCTTCATAATTGGACGAGCACGCGCCGATGATGATTGCGATGATCTCGTCCGAGTGCGCGATGCGAACATTGTGAACCGAGAGATCAGCAGGATCGTTAGGCAGCGCGCGCGATGTCACTCGGTAGTTATATGGCCTATGTATGGTACCCTCAATTAACGCCAATATGCAGGACTCTTGACGCACGGGATGGAGTCCGGCGTGAATTCGCGATGTGGAAAAAAAGGGGGATCGTCGCATCCGCTATCATCGAGCCGCGACGACGTTTCACGGCGTCACGGCGCGGCGCGGCGCGGCGTAGAGTATCGCGCCATGCGGCAGAGGAAAAATTCCGTGTGTTATATAATCCGATTTGCCGCGAATATCATTTGTCGCGAGACGACGTTTGCACCGAGCAATCCAATCGCGCAATTGGTGGTAAACTTTATTCGTAAACAGCAGCGAATTCCAGACCTTATCTAAATACTTCGGAGTTAACACGCTAATTAAGAGGGGAAGGGGCGAGCGTTTCCTTTGACCAACTTAATCTCTCGAAGGCGCATCGCCATTAATCATTAGGACAACTGGTCAAGGTGATATTGTTTTCATTCTCCGCGGCCCGGGCATGCGTTGGAATCATTATCTAACACAGTAGAATCTCGAACCCACTTCTATTATCTGACAATGAGTGTCATTTCTGAATGCTCCGCTACTCGAATGTGCCACGTTTCTTCTCGGAAATACGATATTTCGAAATTGGAATATTTCGCGCGATATAAAGTTCAATGTCATTCTACTATATTTAGAAAACGAAGTACGCTTAATTTTCTCTTCGCTTCGCTTGTTTGTCGCGCTACATTGGGGCTGTAAACGCGTGTGTAAATAATTAACGGCGCCATTAATCGAGATGCTTAACTCCCCGTTGTAAATCGTAACGCCAAAAGCGATTTATAAAGGCCACTTCGTTCCCGAGTGGAAAATATACGCTTCTTGTAGACGTAGACACAACAGATGTCGTAAACGCGCACTACGCGCGTGAGATAATGGGTCCATTCTCCACGGATGAAAAGTCAGACAAGCCTATACGTTCCGTTTTCCATCCTGCGGAGGATGATCGCGTCGACCGGTGTGCCCGTCGCAACGATCGGCCGATGCCTCGCGAACAAAACCCGGGAAACCCGTCGACTTTCTTCAATCATAAAGGAAAGATGGACCTGATGATCCGTGAGAAATCTCCTTTTACCGCGCTATGCAAGCCGCGGCTTTGTTCGACCGTCGATCGTCTGATTTATAGCGCGATCGCACTGCGACGTGACGTCATTAGTGACCGTCATTTTCTCTTTTTCTACTTATATCTATTTCTCTATTTTCATTTGATTAGTTCTGTGATATTTAGAGCTAGTTTTTCAATAGTCGTTTAAACTGAAGTTTAGCTAAACTCACTCTTCGTCTTTTTCTTAAAAGGGATAGAAAGAGACGAAGAGTGAGTTAAGCTAATTGTAAGATTAAAGTTAAATCACTATAATGTCCATTTTTACCAATGCAGATTAACTTTAATTTCGGTTTAATTTGCCTTTCATCTTTTTCTAATTCTTAAAACTAGAAAAAGATGAAAAGCAAGTTAAACCGAGATTAACCCTATACAGGTCATGTCATTTATTTTACCCTTTACGGGTCATGTGGGGTTTATTCGGACCCTACACTTTTTCTTAGTGTAAAGTGCTTTCTATAAATAATAATATTATTTAAATATGCATCAATCTCTTCGTTTTTTAACAATGAAGAGAATGATGTACATTAAAGTCAATTTTAGGAATGGGAAATTGATGAAAAAAATGGTTTAAACGAAAAAGTGCTGGAAAAATGCCTCTTTTTAGATAAAAATGGCTATTTTTTCCTCTAATTAACCGATTTTAAAAATTCAAACGGCGTTTGAAGAGGACACATTAGACTATCAGAAAAAAATAGTCATTGTTTCGTTCTCTTAAAAAAGTATAAATATTTGAACATATAAATGTGGAAATTTTATGAAGATTGAAGAATGGGAAAAGTGAAAGAAAATATCGTTAAACAATTTTTTTCGCATGTAATATTAATTTTTTTGTTTGCATAAATGGCCAAAATATGATTATACATTTAGTTTTTAGTAGAACAAAAAAAAGCATTTTCTGCAAAAAAGCTAATTTAATTAGAACTGCAAAAATATTTGCCAGAAAAATATATTTCATGACTTATACTTTATAATTATCTTATTACAACTGTAATTTATTAGTTTAAACAAAAAAACTAAAACCGCCACAAAAGTTCATCACTAAAGGTCATGTGGGGTTTTCTTGGCCCCCACGTGCTTTTTATCTCAACACTGTGTCACAATTACCAATTGGCGCGCGCTATTGTCGACTAGGATCTCCTCTTAGATTGTGTAATTGAATTATGGAAGAGGTCCGAACCCGAATATATCGTCTATTATTTCAGGAGCGTACTTTGAAATGAGTTGGTGGTCCGTTTGGCCCCCATATGACCTGTCTAAGGTTAAAGTTAATCTACATTGGTAGAAATGGACATATATTGAAAAACTGTCCTCAGAAATTTTTTAAATGGGAGACTTTCTCTCTCGCGTGATTATTATAGGAAGTATTACGAAAGTGAAATGCCGTCTGGCGACGATTCTTCATCGGGGTGCTAAATTGAACGGCAATCTAATCTTGTCACGACTCGTACGTCTGGCAAATCGAAGTAAACAAGTTCAGACTTATCAGGATCAAGATCCACCTGTTGCTATCAGAGTAAGCGGTTCTCAATTTCGTGGAAAAGTTGTTCATACGTTTTACTGTACCGCGATTGAAGAAGAAGCGGCAAGATTCGATTGCTTGTTTTCCATCGCTCCATTGTGCATTATAAATTTATCCATAACGTAAGCAATCTTTTTAGAGCGCCTGCGCTATTCTTTTTTTCCAAGAAAGACGAAGGAACGGGCTTGCAAAAGCACGAGGATACGTGAGAAAGCGCACACACTCGCTTTATCGCTGGCTCGGCGATAACACCACTGAGGGGGTCTTCTTACATTAACCGCGTCTGATAACCGAATAAACACAAAATTAATGGCATCCATCCATTACTTTGTTATCGTGTATTTACCGTTATTTGTTACTGCTGGCTTCGTCATATCTCGGAGAAATATTCTTTATCGAAGCTTAATATCGCGTATATCTTTTAAGATGGATGCTCTGAAGTAATTAAAGAATGAAGAAATATATATGAGATTAATTAGATTCTCTAAAAATTCGTACTATATATTCGAAAAAAATGGTCGTTAAATCGATTCAAATTATAGTTGGACGATTCGTTTGACGAAGTAAAAATTGTAGTAATTAAATAATGAAGAAATATGAGATTAATTATTATAGATTCTCTAAAGATTCGTATTATATATATATTCGAAAAAAATGGTCGTTAAATCGATTCAAATAGTTGGACGATTTGTTTGACGAAGTAAAAGATGAAGTAATTAAAGAATGATGAACTAAGAGATTAATTAGATTCTCTAAAAATTCGTACAACATATTCGAAAAAAAAGGTCGTTAAATCGATTCAAGTAATTGGACGATTCGTTTGACGAAGTGAAAGATAAGGATGGAGTCATATAATCTTTCTCGACGACAAGCCAGATGCCAGACGGTCGATAGCCGTTGAAAAAAAATGCAGGATTGACCGTGGAACACGAACGCTATTGTCCCGCGATCTTAACTCGGAGAGTGATCCTCGCCGGAGCGTTGTGTTCGTTCCTAAACGATCGTATCGTATCATTCATCTCGGATGGGTTTTATAAATTTTATGGCGTGTCGCTTACAATCTTAGTCATCGTCGGGGCCACGGGGATAGCGAGGAGTCAGCGGAGAAAGGTGTTCTGCGTTGTAGGTAACATTCGCTTGAACAATACGGTATCGCGAGAGATTATTTTTTATCCCAAGTAATTTATAATGTATATCGCTTGCTTTCGCGCGTAAGTCATCGTTCGAGAATCGGCCTCATTTCCCGACGAACTTTTATCTCTTTTACGTGATGTCGTTATGGTGTCAGACAACGGAGATCTCGCCCTTTCCCCCGAGATCGATTTCACAGGCACGCTATGATTTATACCGGCAGGCCGACACGATGCTCAATTCCCGATTCATCCTCCGAGAAATACCCCCAGCGACCTTACCTCGACGCATTAATGAATATTGTATGTGGCCACCTTTCTCTGCGTGCCCTATCTGGCCCTCCCCTCCCGGCTGTTCCCGCAACCGCCGGTTCCCACCCTTCATCTCGGATGACACCCCACGGACCGGGCTGCTGGCGTCGGCGTGCTTTGATCTCGGGGGAACGCGGCGAACAGGTAGAAGAAATCGAGAGGAGGACGGTGAGAGCGAAAAAGTGACGCGAGCGAGAGAAAGGGAGGCGGAAGAGGGAAAGGGAGAAGAAGGAAGGATCCCGGGGCCCGACGGACGTAGATTCCACGGCGGCCAATGGAGGAGCCGGGCCTGACTCTAAACTCGAGAAAATATGTTCGGAGTCTTTAGATTGAGATCCGGGAGAGATAGCCCTACGACTCCCCTTTCCTCCGCCTTCCACTATCCTCGCCTCCACTACTTATGATGCGCCCGAGGAACGCCGAAAGAGATTTTATTTTCTCTTCACCTCTCCCCCGCAGATCTTTCATTTAGATTTAATTCCCGTGCTTTCCCTTGGGGGATACCATCGGGCCCCGGGATCTCTCTCGGAGACCCCCGGCTTATACCAGCGAAGAAGGCGACCATTTCGGTAGCCGTTACGTCCTTTGGAGCCTGTTTACGACGATTGTGAAAAATTGAACCGCCTCTTGTCGGTACAAGCCTCTCTCGGCGGCGGTTTCGTGCTCAATGCCGCCGCAGCTAATAATTTGCTTTCGACATTCCGAATGCCTCCTTAATTAAAACTACGTCGCAGGCGCGCGGTAGTAAAATTTGGCAGTACAAGCGCATCGTTATTTAGCGTCGGATTTCCTTAATTAATTAATTCTCTCAGGAGGACGCTTAGACCCGCGCGCGTGCGTTTCAGTTTAATTGGTGAAAATTAAAAACAGATACGGGGCTTCTCTCTATCGACCACGATAGAATATTGATGAGATAAAACTGCCTGCTGACCTCGCCAGCGAGTGTATAGCTCTTGCTCTTCCGTTGAATTCATTCATTAACCTTAGAGCTTCTCCCATCTCGATGGGAAGAAAGCCCTACGGGAAGCCCGTTTCGAGGGAGAAACCTTGAGGAGAAAATTGGATCGCCCCATGCTCAGCGAGAGACCACTTTCAGCCGCGACGAGGCGAGGTGGGAAACCCGGAGGTATATAGATCGCGTGGCGCTTTGCGTGTGGTTCGCGTCACAAAAATACGTCGAAGGGAAGGAAGGAAGGGGGTGCGCGGTCTCCCCGTGACACTGCAGCCGCCGTGGTGCACCACCGTGGCTCACAGCGGGGGCTGAAATTCCCGCGGTCCATGAAGCACACAGCCGCAGCCGCCGTCGAGTCGCGCTCGGTGCTTCTCGCTATACTTTTTATTTAGTCGCGCTGTCGGGGAGGAGAGGGGGGGGCTCTCTCTGTCGAGAGAGAGACTTTGCCTTTTTTTTAATCTTCCACTCTTTCGAAATCCCGCTGGCGCGGCGGCGCGGAGCCGGCGCGGCCGATATAGTCGCGCGGGTCTCTCGAGTGCCGTGAGAGAAACATATGGAAGAGCGAGAGCCTCGAGTTTTTGTCCTGAGGCTCCTTCAAAATTCTGAAGCGATCCTTGCCGATTCCGACGAATGAACGACGATATGATAGGGCATGTACCTACCATTCGCTTTGCGCCATGTTGCGCGTATTTCTTCATCCACCGTGCGAAAATATTGTTTTCATCCGTCGTGCGACTTGGTTCCTTCCCCAGACAGCACGCATGTCCAAAATCGGGACATAAGACGTCTTAAAGACATCTTTAAGACATCCTTAAGACGTCTTATGTCCCGATTTTGGACATGGTGCTGTCTGGGCCCGATACGCGTGAAAACAAGGGGCGTAGGATGTAAACGAGGCTGCAGCGCGGGAAGTCTCCTTCCGGTCGAACCTCGGGCGCGGAGTAACCCGAAACCACGGGCGGAGGTCAGCAAGCGCGGGGTCGGGGATGAACGACGTTATTCCCCGTTGATTTACCGCGCTTAAAGACGGAATATTAATATCGCAATGGCGTGCGCCGGTCCCGGTTCCTCCGGCGTGTGCACCCCACGGACGTGAGTCGCTCACGCATTCACACACGCGCGTGTGTAACGCGTATTACGTACGGGACAGGAGGATGGCTACCGGTCGCAGCGGGAGAGCACGGCGGGGGTCCTCTACCTCCGCGCCGACTTCGAGACCTTGCCACCGAGAGGAAGAAGTGAACTTTCATCTCGCTCCGGCATGGGCACCATCTTCCTCCACCACCACCGCCTCCTGTTCCTCCTCTTCCTCTTCTTCCTCGTCATATGCGCCCTCTCTGTTCTTCTGTCTTTCTCCCCGTATAAGTATATACGTCCATCGGTCTTTCCTTCTCTCCTCCGCGCTGGCAACCTTCCGCCGATCTTCGCGGCGCTACCACACGTTGATTCGTCGATCCCGCTCAGTCACGTGACCGGTTTATAAGGCCAGCAGCAGCAGACGGTGCGCCACTTGTTTGCCGCGCCTCGCCTCGCGATCTGCACCGCACTTCCGTTTTTTTTTTGTGGCGGGTCCCAAACCGAACTGAAATTCGGGGTACTGATGCAACGCGGGCGTAACACAGTCGCCGCTGGTAGGATGTAATAATTACGTCGACCGGTATCCGTCATGCGGTCACAGAAATGGAGACAATGGGATAACATCTGTGCGTCAACGTAACTTTACGTAACCCATAAAAGAGCGGAACGAGAAGGACACGATTATGCCGAGAGAGATTTAAGGAAATCGTCCGGTCGAGAGCTATAATTGTCCCTCGGTCTATCCCGTGATTTCGGTAAAAAAAAAAAAGAAAGAAAAAATCGCTCGAATGTGGAAACGCGCGTACGTAATGTTTCCTTCTCATCTTCTAGCGCAACTCAATCTATGATCCATTCCGGTCGTATTTCCATTAAACGGAAAAGGGAGATAAGAGATTTCTAATTATCTCGCTTATCTCTTAAAGATTGCGTTTAATATTCGTGTGGGAATATGAAGACATTATGAAGGAAGGCGATATGAAGGAAGGCGAAGGACAACAGAAGTCTGACCGATGTCGTGTAAACACTATGGGGGTCTGACGAAGCCCCCCGGGCCCGGCGCGGCGGCGGCGCGGCGGAGCGCCGCGCGGACCGCTCGGCTCGGCGCCAGGGGCCTATTAAAAATGATGCTTAAAGAACGAATTATGGAAATGAGCCGTTATTCCAGCTCCGGGCTCCCATATTACCGACGACTTAGTCCGTTCGCGTTGAAATTACAGGTTGCGAGCTCCCTACCTCCTCTCTCTCCCCCCCCCCCCCCCCCCCCATTCTCTTACCTACTCTCGTCCTAAGCCTGGACAAGAGCGACCACCTCCCTCGGGGTGGAATACATTACGTTGGTTTTCGGAATTGAAGATTAAATCCTCCCGCCTTGGGGTCTCCCGTCTCTCGTTCTTCCTGCATCCTCTTCTCGTGAAGCCGATCTCGTACGCGTGCGCGCGATACACGATGTTCGCCAATTAAATAATTTTGCGATTACGCCGGTATAATCTCGTGGCGATCTTACGTCGTTGGTGTTATTATTGTATAGCGATACTGTCTTAGAAACGCAGAGCGACACCAGATCCACGTAGATTTCACCGTCCCGATAAAACTCCCGCGATAAGAAACGGAATTTTTATAAGTAGAATATATTATCTTGTGCTATTCTGAGACATGTTTTGACACACATTATTTATACAGTTTGTCATAAAGTGAGAAAGATTAATTGTCCTGCTCTTTCTGCCTTGCACGGCTGATAAGAGTCTATAGAAACTGATTCGAAGTTTACATAACTTTATAGCGGTGTCGTGCAATCAGATGTTTTTATTGCTACAGGAAGTGTATCTCTTTCGGTATCTTAATCAAACGATACAATGTTTATCTGAAAACGTGTATATTTTTTAATGTAATTTCTCGATTTATCTAATTTAATTATAATTCGGTGTTTTCTATCCAGAAATATTTTATGCACTTTTATTTCTATTATTAAACTTTATAAGAAGGTTTATAAGTTATAATGTTAAAGTACGACTAAAATAGTAGAATTGCTCTGAAGTTGAAAAAAATATAGAACCGAGGACATAAAGCTTATACATTTCTTTTCTTTATTAGACTAAAGTTGAAAAAAAAGAATAGGACCGAAGAAAGAAACTTATGCTTATACACTTCTTTTCTTTATTAGACTGTTTAAATCACTAAACTGTTTCTTTATTCTCTTAACATTGTTAACAGAAGTCAAAAGCCGGTAAGACTATTTCTTCGCGGAGAATATTGTTCGATCGTAGCGTGAGCCTGTTTAAAGGGATTCACCGGAAGTTCACAGTGATTCAAGCAAGTATACCTTTACCTAGTCCCGAAAAGCCTGGGCAAGGGTCCGTGAGGTCAAAAATAAATAGAACAGTGCACGGATTCATAGTATCCACAAAGGGACTCTCTGGCCATGCCGCGCTGTATAAATGCTCAACCATCGGGAAGATCGGAAATCTCACCTTCGCACATTTCTCAGTTTCTGAAAAGAGCGTGCTGCGTGCGGTAACATAGGAAGGAAAATATTTGCCAACTCCCCCCTGTTTGTACGACGCGCAGGAATGTCTCGGCGAATGGCTACACGGGAGGTTGGAGGAATATTTTTGCAAACACGACCAACGTCAGATCCGAAAGCTGCGCATTCTTCTCCAAAGAATGCATCGCCTTCGGAGAGACTGGTCACCATTTTCATGCATTATTCTTGCAGAATCAATACCTAATGTCAAATATCAACAATGAGAGAAAATAATTTTATCTGTCATGAAATTTTGCTTTCTTACAATTAGTTTACTGCTTATTCACAAATTGCGCGCGGTACACAACAAGTAACCATGTGAGACCAGCGTGACCTTCCCTGGAAACCCACAGAATCACGGTTCTCAACCCGCCTACGAAAACTGATAATTAATCACGAATTTCACACCTCCAGTAGACCGCAAGAAAGAAAACCATTTCAGAAGGACGCGGAAGGACCCCACTCCGTATCCCACAGGCCTCGGAGGGGGATCTGGAATGAAAAGAATCAGGGGACCAAGGGGGATATCTCTAGACCGTGCCAACATGGTATCGCTGTACAACTTCTGTGTTGGTGAGACGAATCGCTAAACTGGACTGCATTGACAAATGATTCGAACATTTCGTGGAAGGAAAACCGTAGGACCTCCCACATCGAATAAATGCTGCCGTTGTACACGTTTTCGTAGCTCCCTTCTTCTATCTTTTATTTTTTTTTACATTTTCTGCTGTTCCAAGGTTAAGGCCGTGCTGAGAATGCTGAGATGACACGATCATCGAGATCGAAAATAGACGCTGTCCTTTCTCGCGCGAATTTTTATTTCCATTGTTTTCTCTTCGACTGTTGTGACTGAGCTTTACTAAAGAGATATTTTTCTCTACCTCTATTGTATCGAACATGTAATAATCTTTACATTTAGCATATATATGTTGATTAACCCCACAACCGTACACTGTTTTTTGGCATCGGTATTCATGGGTCGTTTGCGTCCGCGGCATATTAAACAACCTAAAACTTTACCAAAAATTCTGAAAAAATTCATTAAGTGTTCCTTGAGGTCTTAATTATAATTTTAAACAGTAATAATAATAATATAAAATTAATTTTGCAATTGTTAATTTAATCGTTGAAAAAAAAACAATTGAGGAAACGCACTGTAAATAGTCAAAATGCTGCGGACGCGAACGACTCATGTATACGGTTGCAGGATTAATTAATGATTAATGCTTTATATTGGATTGCAAATTTTCGCTAATGAGAAAATAAATGCGTTTTATTCGACTGTTTATTGACAGTATTTAATAGCAAATACATGGTGCATTGTTAACAAAATTTTAGTTAATTAATTAATTGATCATATGCACATCTGTTCAGTTCCCTATTCAGTTAAATATCGTTTACGTATCGCTGTTTAAAAATTTGTTGCTTTTCAAAGTTAATGCGGTAACGTACAAATACAAGAATAAAGAAAGTAATGGCAAGAGTAGCAGCATTGTTGCATAATATCTCTTAAGTATGTCTCAATGAGACTATCGTCCTCCTATAACAATAAAGCAAATACCGCGCCCGCATTATGCTCGCAGTTGAGCAAGAATGTCACCTGTTAGAAAGCTAATGGATTCATAAAAGCGATTAATCGACTAATTGAAAGACCAATATGAAAGTGTCTAAATAAAATATATACTTATATAAAAGTCCATTGAATATAAAGGACACAAGAAGAAATATATCTAGAATGGTGAACATGGTTTTTCTACATACAGTCCTCATTGAATTTACAGAATTACAAGACAAAAGACCCAAGAATCCCTATAATTAACGATAACACAACAGGAGAGCCTAAGAATTCGAGAAATTCCTCACGTCCATCGAAAGTCTCGTAATTATCAGCATAAGACGCGAGGTTGCCTTAGACAAATGTGAAAGAGTGTCTCGTAAAAAGAACCACTCGTAACTTGAGGTTGGTCAAGTTTCATTTATGACACACGTAGGCAGCGCACTAAATTCTAGATGTCAAGAGTTGGTAACGACGTCCAGAGGATATCTGGATGAACGAGCAAAAAACGCGCGGGGGAATGGCACGGGTCCATGGGCCATCCAGCGTCTCTCTAGGGGGTTTCGCTTAGAGCGTGTCCGCGGGTACGTCGTTCCGCAATGTTGTGGCTCGCATATGTGTACGGGAATCCTACCTCGGGCCTCCTCGTGCTTACGGCGTTTCGCATGGGGCTATGGGACGTCTCGTAAGCGACGTAAGACACCGTGGCATACCACACACAACGCGACACCTCGGTCGACCGAGTTGACCGAGGACTCCGGCAGGACCACACACGAAGGATCGCGCCCCTCCCCACACGTCTTTTTCCTTCTTTCTCCTCGCCACTTGCCTCCGCGCCTTCTTCCTTGTTCCCCCGGGAAAAATAAAAAGACGGGGTAAGCAGCACACACCGGCGGAGGAACGCGCGGTGGCGGGCGCGCGCGGAGGAGAAAACCGAGAGGAGTCACTTTAACCGTCATGCCATTAACCACGCTCGAAAAGAGGCCTTAAAAAAAAAAAAAAAGCTCCGGCAACCGTCCGTGACGCCTCGTTACGGAATCGGCACGGAAAGTCGCGAGTCGCACGTAATTGAAAACGTAATTGCCCGCGTTCGAAATTAATAAGGACGGTGTCGCAATTACTGGTTGTTCCGCAAGGGTCAGATAATACCTCGGATAATACGGTGCTCGAAACGCTTACGATTTTTTTTTTTGGAAGCATTAAAAAGTATCTACTTACGTTAATTATTTATTCGTTCGTTTATTCGGGACGAGATTTTTACCGGTTAGAATATTTTCCTGAAATCTCTCCGATCATGACGGTCGATGTTGACAAAATAGACTGCGGTTTTATCGCGTGACACGACGAGCGACAAAGAGCGAGCACGGCAGATTGCTTGCCTAGGATTCATGCGGGCTATAGGAAAGACCTGATACACGCTTGGCAGGGGGGGGCCTTCCCGCATTGTTATTAATTGCGTGTCTCTAAACGCTGGTGGCCCATTGTAGTCCTTAAGTTCAGCACCAACCATTGTCAGAGTGACAGCGAAATCTTTGCGAGCAACCACCTACAAACGGAACCGAAGATACTGGTCGAAGGTTGCCTTACAAAAGAGCTTCCTCGTCTGCGATCACCGGCCGCGGGAATGGACTGTTTTTTTATTTGCAGGTTGAGAAAAGAGTAAAGGTTGACCGGCCAACCAAAACATCTCATTGTTCCGTTTATGGCATGTTTTGGGTGTATATCCATGCGACCATCTCGCTTATGAAGGCTCACCTACGAAAAGCAACGTCTCTCCCTTATATCGTGCGAGCGCAACCGGGCACAGACAGTTCGCAAAAACTCACCGCAATGCAGGATGCAACGGGCGCAATCGTGATTTCCTATCAAATTTATCTGGCCGAAAATAGGGCAATTCCGGTTGTATCATTAATGCGCCGCGATACGGAACGCCGAAGGACGCAAAAAAGTCGCCCGACTGTCGCGCTTGTTTCGAGATATACTCCAGGGATACATAATTCAGACAATTAAATTACGCGTGGTGACATTGTTTTTCAGCAATCGGCTCGCCCCAGTTGAATTCCATTATCCGTATAGTGAATATATGTAATAATGATGTTAAAAATACGCACGCGCAATCGCGGCTACGACAGTCTTCGCCAGCTCGCCAGCTCGCCAGCTCGCAAGCTCGCGAAGCACCAGAACGAAATATTTCGCGACAAAAGAAACCGTTAAGAGCTCGTCACTCTCCGGGCGACTTACCGGTTGCCCAGAAGCCCGTGGATTCCCACGTGGGCCGTGCGTCGAAGGATGCGGGCCGAAAATATGCAAATTCACATGCGTATCCCAGAGCGCGATTCCTCATCCTGCCTGACTGCCCGGTTTACCCACTTGCGACCGGAGGCCCGAAGACCTATGGGAGCCGCGCCACTCTCTCCTTTCTCCCTCTCCGGAGCTTTATTACCATACGCGACCATAAATGAAACCTGTCTCGCCTATCCCGCGTAACAATAGGACAATCGCTTCGCGCTAGACGCAAAGGCGTCATACGTGCGCATACATATGCACCCTCCCGTGGGTCCCGTCAACTTTCCTCGAACTCCCTCTGCGTGCCCCCGTTATCCTTCCTTCCCTCCCCGAGACCCCCCTTCCGCGCGAGGTGTCCCGGCGGAGATGCCAACGGTCCTGCGACAGGATACCGGTTCCGGCGCGGCATCCTGAAGCGGGACATTTCGTCCTGTTACCAGCGGCGCGCCGCGCACCCATTGTCTAGCCCGAGATTAGGCGAATTCGAAAAATGACTCGGCCGAAGCTGGAAAGCGTGTAACGGTCGCCGGTGGGTTCATAGGTGATCGTCTTTCTGTATTCCCTTTGAGCGAGTCTCGGTCAACGGCCGTGGCGAGGCGGAGATTTCTAGGGACTGGACCCGATCGGGGATTCTTCGAGCACGTCGGATGATTCGTTACGACGAGGCTTAGGATTTCTTTTTAACGACATATCTAACCAACCAGCGCTCTCATTGCGAGACGGGCACCATCTTGATACGCTAAGAAATGTAATACGACGACATTGGAACTACTTTCAGGACTTTCGTTCTAGGACTTAGATGACGAATTCTCTAATGTCAGCTCTGTCTTTTTCATGAATTTATACAGAATATTTTTCATTAAATTAGATGTATATAGTTAAATAGATTCTCAACGATGCTTCAAGCCACAAAGCAGAAAATATGAAAAAATTACGTTAGCGCACTTCATTCTTTGCAATAAGACCTTTTCATATTTTCGTAAGAGGATCTCCCTGCGCAGACTCCCACACTCTGAATGAGCTGCACGTATTTTTACGCAATTTCATTGAACCCGCAGTGGGTCACATTGTTGCCGGGGCACGATGCGTCCGGAGAGTCTCGATTCTCGTACCTGACCTGAGATAATCTCATCCCGGTACCATGTGCGCTTTATGCCAGGGAATCTGGTGCCCCCCTCCCCCCTGCGTCTCTCCCGTGGATTGGAAAATGCCTATAGGGGTCCTGTACGAAAGTACCCCATCCTCGCTTCGCTTTTTCCTTTTATCTATCGTTCCTCCCCTCGGCCTGTCACGCTATGGCGAATCTCGTAGCAGCGACGACGTTTGTCACCCTCTATTTCTGTCATTTGAAAATTCTGAAGGAAACTACGTTTACCTTCAGATTTGGAAAATAGATCATCCCGATTCGAAGTCGTTTTCCCCCGGAGAATCTCAGTCGTGTCAAACATGTCAGCAAGGATTAAGGAACGCTTGTCTGTCAGATAAAGTCGAGAACATTTTTCAAGCAAAAGTTGAAAATGTCGAGAACAAATTCTGAAATTCCACATCGACTGTCGCATTTAGTGATGCGTTACGTTTTTTTTTTTTTAACGCGGATATCGTGAAATATCCAAAATTAAAAACATCGGAAGGCGAACGAGTATTATAATCTGCACGTCTTTGGTCGGTTTTGCAAAACTCTAAAGGCGATTCGTCCTTCGCAACCTTTCTCACGTCCGCGAGCTTAGGAAACTGGTTTCAAAGGCCTTTCGGTGCTGTCGTTTCGTGGAATCTCCGGGAGATCGATAGCTCTCCTCGAAAATTTGATCACGATAAATCGTGGATCGATTTCGGTACATCAAACGAAAAAAAAAAAAAAATAATCGTCTCTTACGGATGGCGCGAGATGACAGTTCCGAAAATCTCGTTGGACCAGTTGAATCCCGATGTGGTTTCTTCATAATACGTATATGAAGTGAATTTAGGCGGATTGGAAATCTGATCTTTAAAGCGAAGTCTACAATGAGAATTTAAGGCGTAAAATTTAAGCTTTAAGCCAAAAGCCGTAAGAAATTGACCAATCACAGTCAAATGTTCTTCTTACATTAGACTGTGATTTGTCAATTTCTTACGGCTTAATGCTCAAAACTTAAATTTTACGCCTTAAATTCTCATTTTAGGCTCCGCTTAATATAAAAACATATTTAAGCTTTCTGTTTTGTCTTTAGCCTCTTGTTATGTGCAATATGTGCATATTACATTTATATACTCATATGAAATTTTTCTACATTTTATCCTCATAATTTATTTTAATATCGTACTATGTTACGTATATAAAAAATAGATATTGTATATAATACTGTAAAGACGATAAGACCTGGCTTCTTCGATGTACCCATATGTATAAGAAATCAAGACATAATTTGAATATCAAATTTAAGCCCCTTAAAGTTGACCGGTTTTTATAATCATTTCAATTACGGTAAGCTTAATTAATATATATTGATTTATGATGTTTGTGACAATTAGGAGATTGAGAGGAATCGAATTGAGAAGATCTGTAGAAAATTCTTATTTAATAAAGTAACGAGCAATAAGTACGTATTGACTGAGTAAAAACAACAACAAGAAATTCACAGAGAAAAAACGTGTGAAAGGACAGGTAGACGTCCGAGGTAAATATACAGCGTACAAATCGGAAGGAAAAGCTTGCTATCGGGTGTCCAAACTTAGTAGTAATTCAATTATTACAATAAGCATCTCAAACTTTGAAAAATAAAGAAAGCCAAGTTTTCTCTTCTCTCTCTCTCTTTTCTCAACACTGATGTCAAGCAATTTTTTTTCAACAGCATTGATTAAAAAACATTACTATATAAGAATAATATATGAATCTATATACTCAATTATTGTTACGATGCAAAAGAATTATGAGAGATAAAATTTCATTTTCAAAAGAAACACTTGCGAAGAAATCACATCGGTTTTTCCCACAAACACGTTTGTGAAATATTTCGTAACTCACCAACGGTAGATTAGTCGATTCTGTCGATCCTTCTTCCGATCATCGAAATCCAAGACCCGCGGAAAATTCCTCGGGTGTCCTCTCTCAGTGTCACCTCACAAGGAAGAGAAAAAAACCGAAGATCCTCGTTCCACTTGCCGCGGAATATTATCGTTCGGCCGCGATTAACGACGTCCCGCGTATCTCACGCACTCCGTGTACCGGTGCGCGACCGCAGGCAGAGATCAGTGAAAATCTTCTCCACGTGGTCAGACACAAGTAGCCAAGTTATTTACGTCACGTGACGCTAAATCTCTATATCGCGAATGTTTCGCGGTTGCAATTTCACGCTTTTCTCGAGGACATGTGCGAGCAGCAGGAGGTAGGAGAATAACAAGAAGATGACAGAGAAGAAGAAGAGGAAAGCGGAGGAGAAGGAGAGGAAGAAAGTACGTGAAGCGTGAGGCACGGCGAAGAAGTTGTGGGCTGGAATCGAACCGGCGGTTTCCAAGGATGCTCGGTTTGAACTGAGAGCACGAAGAGGTCCCTCAAGAGTCCCCGGCTCGGGTGTGGGTTTTCGGTTCGTTTTTTCCTTTTTTTTCCTCTCCATCACTCTCGCTCTCGCGATCGGCCCTCTCCCTCGCTCCCGCTGTGCGCCTCTTTCTTTCTCTCTACGTGGGTTTGGTCTCCTGGTCTCCGTTCACTCGCTCGCTCGCTCTGCTCCTTTCCTTCCTGACTGGCCTTCTCTCTTATTCCTTCGTCAGGGCCGACATCGCGGCGTTTGTGGGCCCCCCGGGCCCCTGAGAGGCGGCCGTCATCCCAGAGAGGGGGGTGGGGGGCTCGAACCTAACTTAACCTGGCCGAAACACCCCCCACCATGTGTTACCCTCAACCCCTACCTCTCCGGCCGTGATCCACCGCGGAACCCAACGAAGGAACGGAGGTGTTCGCCAGGCTCGCCGGTGGTAGGTACGTGACGAACCACGTGCGTTGTGGATGTATATAGTATTTAAATACTAATACTAGACAACATATATTGTGCAGCAATCTTCATCGTAATTCCTCTCAAGCGTGTATCATCTAACAATAATTGTATGAGATTATTTACCGGGAAATTATGACGAGAACATAAAACAAATATGAAGTAGACGGAGAACGTATTTCAGTCATAAATAGAGGTTCTATTTCTATTTTTCGACTATCGAGGCCAGAATATGACAACAGTCGCTATTTGCACAAGCTGGCCGCCAGAAATAATTCAGAGCCGCTGCGAATATGCCGCATATTATATTATATTAAATTTATCTCGCGGGATCCTATTTCTTTATCCACTTATTTTTGCTTATTCAATCTTTAGATCAAAACGTCGTTCGCGACACGTCTGTATATATGAACGCAGCCAGGCTTGGCGGATGATGGGTACGGAAGGGATAAGAAAGCTGCAAAGACTCCCACAGGGCGACCCACACGCGCACACACACGTTCTCAAAGGGACATCGGCTTCCCGCGCTCAGGCTCCCGGCGTGCATACACGCGCGGGGTCCCTGTGCGTAACGCACACGCGTGCACACACCGCGCGCGAGCAAGGAGAAGAATCATCCTAATATACCCCGAGAAGACGTATGCGGACCCTGCCCCCCCGCTTCGAATGCGTTTCACTCGCGGTGCGTGTAATGCGCCCGCTGCTGGGCGCGTGCATTCACGATGCGTTCGCCGTGAGATCCGTGAGTCAGGCCCCGAAGATTTAAGGTAGCTGAAAAGATTTGTTGCGCGGTTTAAAATTAAATCGCCACGCGAGGAGCGCCCTTTGTGTGCGCGACCACGCAGATTGATTGCATCTCGCGGAAAATGTACTGGAATTGTTTCAGAACGTCTAATTTATCTCTCGTTAACATACACAGTGATTTTTGAAAGAACCCGTGATGCAGAAGTAGGATTATCGATGATAATTAACAATTATATCGATGAGAATCGAAATCGGGCTCTCCTTTCTTCCGAAAGCAAATAACTCCGAAATTGAATGATACCTCGAATGAATGTGTTTGCCAAATATTAGAGGACCTACCGCAGCAAATCGGGTTAATTACGCGGGCGGTGGCATGCTGCGATTGGTCAATGAGGGCCCACGAGCATGGTGGTCCCAATTAGGTCACCCGGGATGCCGAAAAAGAGCTCGTGTTACCATCCTTCGAAACTGTGATGAACCAGCTGACGTTCGGTGACAATCTCAGATAATCAGATTTCTCGCTAGTCATACGGAGAAGTTATACGGTTCGATCGCTCGTTACAAAAAGGGATCTCTTCAAAATCTTTTTTTCAAAACTAATCAGCTGTTTGTAATTAATTACGGTACGGTTTAGATCAGAGCTTAAACATATCGGTATCTATTATTTAGATCGTTTCTGCGATTTTTTCTGAAAATGATAAGAATCTGACTTATGGCTCTTATACAATTCAACTTTGTTATCTTCAAATTTTTGATAACACCATTGTTCATACTCGTGACATATATTTTCAAGTTTCAAAATTTTCCTACACTTCAATAAATGCTAGATAGTTTTGATAATCGGAACAAGCGCTGATACCGCTTGAGTTTAAATCTCACACACTTGTCTATATCTTTATACAAATACTGACTGTTATTTAACTATCGTTTCTTTAATTTTTTAAATTTAACAGAATTGCAAAAGTGTGATTTGAAAAATTCTCAAAATTATGCGAGAAGTATTATGTTTTATTTATCAAATTTTATCAATGATATTTATCAACAATAATATATCAAAATAAAATATATATGATATATATTTTTTAATCACAATATTACTCAATATTTTTCTCAAGTTGTATCAATTTTATCCAAAAAGAGATTAGAACTTTTATTGAATATACTATATTTTAGCGTGGGAGAAGAATGGACACATGTGCTGCAGACTTTGCTGGGGGTGTATCCTTTATTTCTTTATTTACAAATAGAGGGATTTATAATTAATGACATTACAATAAGATTAGTAAACTATAAAACTTGCTAGTTACTTATCTTCTTAGATGCTTTTAAGATTTATCTCATTTTTTGCTACGATAAAGTCCATTTTGAAGCTTTTTTAATGCAGTACTGGTGATAAATAATTTTCAATATTAAAGAATAATTTTCAGTATTACATAAAAACTAAAGTACAATGTATAAATACGAAACGTTCTAGGTATCTCTTTATTCGCAAACACTGCGGAAAGGGAACTTTTGAGAGCGCCTTTCTTGGAACTCCGACGGAGCGAACCGTATTCTGGCGTGGGACAGGACGAGCCACGGATGCTGCGTTCTCTGCTGGGGGCGGCTCGACGCTATTCTTTTTTCTCCCTCTCTTCCCTCACTCTTCTCTCCATCTATCTCTTCGGCAATCTTCTTTTTGTCCGTCTCATCCTTCTCTGTCCTTCCAGCCCTTCTCTCGTATCTCTCTCTCTTGTTTCTTTCTTCTTGTACGCAGTGTGTACCTCTCATCTCCGTCCTTCCCTGCGCTCTTCCTTCCATCTCCCCCCCTCATCATCCTCTCGAGCTAGGACTCGTCGTGCCTTCAGGAAACGGCTGTCCCACGTACATGCAGGCGTGTGCGTCGTGCGCACGCATATGCGTGGGCCTTTACTGCGTGCTGTGGAAGGCAAGAAGGGGCAACAGGTGGATGCGTGCATACGTGTCTCGAATAATACGGGTATATGTATAATATGTACGCGTATGTGCACGCGTACGCGTATATACGTGCCGTCCGTCCGTCCGCCTGTAGAAGTTTTCCGTGCAAGATAAAGACCGATCGTTTTAACGTAATTATCGTTACCCACGCGGATCCTCTAATCTGCGTGCGGTGTCGTTAATTCGCCGCTAATGTACGATCCCATGCGCAGTCCGATCTTGCATGCGAACGCGTCTGGATGCCCAGGTATCAATACATCGCGCAAATGATACGAATAAAGGGAAATACTCGGCTGTTATTACGGGATCCACGTCTTTTCTTCTCCTCCTCCCGTTGCCGTTATTTTCTTTTTCTCCTCTATTTTTTTATAAGCTTTCCCTCTCTCTGCAATCCGTGTCGCTGTATGTACATGTAGAGAATGTGAATACGCTCCGCATATAGCCAACGCACGATCGCGCAGGCAGGCACTTATCCTTTCCGAGATTCTATTCAAGGAAGCCGATCCTGAATAGGGGATCCCAAGGGCGCCTACGTAATCCCACCCGCCATTGTGAGGACGCCAACCAGTTTTCTTCCCGAGGCTCTTTTTCACGCTCTTTCCACCGAGCTGGCACAAAATGCGAGGAGATCGCAGGGAGGACCCACGTGCGTACGCACCGAGCGCGTATGCACTCGTATGCAACCATTGTCGTTTGTACGAATGGTACCCCCGTCTCCCCTCTTCCCCTGGTCTTCTTTCCAATTTCTCCCTGATTTCCGATCTGTACCTCCCTCTCATGGGGATATGCGAGATTGAAAAGAATTGCAGTTTTCCGAGTTCAAGCTTAACACGAGAGAGTGAGAGAGAGAAAGAAAGGTTTTTTCTGCTTTTTTGTAAGTAACTTAAGGAAGAAAACGTTTTCTTTTTTAACAGAAGTTTGTGCGGATTAAATTTATAATTCGCGACTCTATTTTAACTTACGATTTAATGTGCGATGTGTGATGTATTAATTATCACTGTTGGTAAGAAAAATGATAACCCGAAATTCTGGTATCACAACTGGGTCACAACAATTTGACTGCTCCGATTTCTCAGTCGTCTATTATCTATTTACTTCATTCGCGATATCATCGCAGCGTATTTTGCTTTTTGCGAACCGCGATCTAGAAAACGTTTGTATAGTTTTCATGTTAAGGGTATCAATCTTGTTAAGTAGAAGTAATTCTCTGTCTTCAAAAGTTCAAATAAGCTTCAAGTCGCACACGAGAAATCCTTTAAACCACCCGAAGAAAGATTATACCGCTCGTTAGAAGGGATTAAGAAAGGTTTATTTATTTGTTGTCTTTTACAACTTGCTGAAATCCCTCGTGAGATCATCACCGCTTCTCTCGAATGGGCGCAAACGACTCCGGTTTTAACAATCCGAGAGAACGTAATTGAACGTCAAAACAATACCTGGAAGTACCTGGGTGTATACTTTGAAATACGGCCTGCTCGCGGTCGGCAATTATCAAAGGGTATCCTGAAGACCCGAACCCTTTACGAGTCACGCTGAAGACAGGAGCCATCGTAGATCGTATCGCGCGCGCGTCCCTCCCCTTTATCTCTCCCTTTTCTCCGTTCTCTACGTTTATCTCGGCAGTTCCTACCCCGTCGCGGTGGTTCCTTCGTTCGTCATCCTCTTTCCACAGCCCTTGCGTCTTTGTTTTTTAATTCTTTTTTACCGCGTTACTTTATTATACGGATTCATCTCCTTCTTAGATCGTTACTTCGAGAAGAGTCCTTTTTCATCCATGACGAAATCCCGACGTTGCTAAGTTTATCATGCATTGTCCTGCTTAACAATGAGAATAATTGATAACAGAATTATTTATATATGTTACTTTAGATATTGGTAAACGTCTGATACGACAGATTACACGTGTACACTGTTTAAACCGTTTAAATGAACTTTAAACGGCCTTACTTATCGGTGCGTACAGGTCTTGATGTAAATCAATTTGTTAATTTGCTTACCTTATTTGTTCCGGGATGATGACCGCGTGAAGATAAAGTGCATAAAAGATAAGAAATGCGGGAAGTTATTGACAATTGTAAAATATAAACAAAGATAGCATTGTTGCATGTAGATTGTATCTCGATATACCAAGATGATTTAAGGTCTTTGCACACCGAATATTTAACATTCCTGAAATTTAATATCTTAAAATATTTTCCGTTGCTGCGCTCAACTTAGAGCACACATTCAGCACGCTTATTTTATTTTGTTTGCATAATTTGTGTCGCTTAAAAAATGCAGACTGTGTCTAAAAATATACATGACCAGTTGCACGTGTATGTGTACGCTGATAAAAGTAATCGGCGAATAATATAAGAACGAGAGGAAGTTCAAAGTGCAACGATTCGAGAAGCACTCAAACGGAGATGGACGCGTAATTCAAGTGGAAGCCCAAGGAATCGCCGAGTTCAGCGTTCATTATCGCATATCTTATTGCGTAGACTTATTTGCGTATAGATCTGCGTGGAAATTAATTGCATAATATTCGATCGGATGAAACACCGTTGCATAAGTGAGCCTGACATCGCCGATTTCTCCGTTCGATACGAAGGTACTTACAGATGTTTCTTCTCAGTTCTCACGTCACATTCGACGCGAATTCCGCATGAATCACTTGCAGCTTTTCTTTGAAATCTTCTGAACTTGTTCATTGAGTTGTTCGACGAAATAATGCGAGAATGTCGCTAACAGTAGCACGAGTGTTAAATTAAAAATATATATACCAAAATCTTTAATTAGTGATACAACTTTATCATTGAACATTTTATCGATGCAATTAATTATAGATAATGATTTCATACTTTGATCGATAATAGTAGATGGATAACTACATATATCTGCGAACACCTCGCGATAAAATCTTTGATATTTTACATTTAAGCGGGTAGAAAATTGTCTTTATCGCTTTAATTTAGATCCTCTTGAGCGATATACTCCGCTATCGATTGTCAGAAAGTGTCGCCCCAGCCGGTTTTATTATTAATGTTATATTTCACATACAGACGGCTTATGGTGCAAAGTGCACCGTCAGATCAGTTATTATTGTCGATTGGCCGGCCGATACGAGATAAAACAGACTCTCGATTCTCCAACGTGCTTATCGTTTATTCTGACTTTCGAAAAAAGACCTGATGACTCAGTAATTATTATCCGTTGCCGATCTGATTGTTAAGAAGATATTCAAAATTTTTGCCCCTCCCCCCCCCCTCCCCCGCGGCAGAACATTCTGTCATTAACAGCATGCAAATTGCTTGTCTCCGATAAGACCTGCATTACGTGTCTTTTGCATCGTTATAGTTGTTGCGCATTGCATGACGTCGATCTTGCAGAACAGGTCGAGATAACAATGACAATGAGAGACGAATGTGACACTCGCAAATGATCAACGTAATAACCATTAAATTTTAATTATTTTATGCACATTAATGTATCCTTATACGTCACACATACGCGGAATTAGCTGAGAGACCTGACCGCAAAACTCCGCTTTCCTGCTATATTGTTACCGTGAGGTCATTGGGGAATTCGACAAATTTAACGGCTGAAAACGGGCGTGACAAGTGCGTGCACCGCGTCTGGGAAAGCGCAGGGAAGGGCGTCTCGCGAGGTTTCTCCTCGTCATGCATGTTGCAAGGTGTCTGCGTCGGTAGTGGTAATGACGATGGTGGTGGTGATGGTGGTGATGGTGGTGGTGGTGGCGGTGGTTCCTTCGCGGCCGTCGAATTAATAGGCCATCTGCTCTTCCCTGTGCCTCCTTTAAGGAAGTCAATGTTTAGGAAGTCCATGGGAAGTGGCGACAACGGAAAGCCCCATAAAGCGAGAACCAGGAGAGGACATGGGAACGGGCCTTCGCAAGGAAGTCGAACGGTCCTACACGGTGTAGTGTACACGTCCCCCTTCGCCTTCTGCCCGCAAAGTGGACGCGGGGGTGTGCGTGTGAGCTCTCGTCCTTCTTGTCGACGTGCTCGAACGATCGTCGTTGAATTGCATAATAATGATATTTACGCGAGCAACGAACACTGCGCATTACGCAAATCTTAAAACGATCTTATAACCGAATTCTGCACATGAGAAAATCTTAGGGCCAGTTTTTCAATAGTCGCTTAACTTTAATCTTAGCTTAACTCACTCTTCGTCTCTTTCTAACTATCCCTTTTAGAAAAAGACGAAGAGTGAGTTTAGCTAAACATTAGTTTAAACGACTATTGAAAAACTGGCCCTTAGTATTTTATAATTCATAAATTACTAATACCTACCAGCTCGCTAATTAATTTCAACCTCATTGATGAAATTAATATTCTGCCGATGCAAAAACCAATTGGTATCTTATACTTCCCTGCCTGTGTGTGAGCAGTATACATATATAGAAGCAAGGAATGATGTTAAACGTTTGGAATATCTTTTTCTCTCTTTGTCAGTCTGTTTCTCTTTCTGTAGAACACTTGGAATATTTTTCTCATTTGCAAATTTGTTTCTTTTTCTGCGGGATATGACTTCGGTAAGAAACGACGGTCCGGCATAATAAAGGCAAATTCGGGCGTTTTCGTGCGCGCGCAACCGCAACGAGAATACACGGAGCTTGTTTGTGTCTTCTGATCTCGCTGCGCGGCTTCTTCATCCTCGGTACCCTCCACGGAGTATTCGATATGGGAAAGAATGTCGTCGATCGAGTATATACACACGCGATGATGAACGGACAGCGATACTTTGTTGGCGAGAAATTAACCGTAAACTTCTACGATGGCCACCATCGTCGCGGCGCATCGCAAGTTTTCCTCCAGGTCGAACGGTTGAATAATGTCGTTGAGAATAGATCGATAGATGCTCGAGATAGGTACGCGACAATCTGTTCCAATTTATTCAAGTGGTTCATCGCGGATATATATAATATTTGCAGAACACTCAGTGCGTCTCCAATTTTTAAATCCGAGTGTGTGATAAAATTCCGATATCTACTGCTGATTTTTATTGTAATCGTAAATGACGTAAACCTTTCTAAAAATTTCTGCCGTAGTGTTTCCTCAGCTGCGAAAATATTTATCAAAAGATAGGCTTGTGGATGAGCAGACATCGATCAGGGGGTTATTTGCATTCCCCGTCCTAGAAACAATTTGTATTCTTTGCAATCACGAGATATACAATATAATTATGTATACATTGTATACATAGTAGAGATCTGTTGTGATCAAATAGTCTGGAGACGATAAGATATCGATACGTCGCGCAGATGATTGTAATTACTAATTAGAGCTTGTAAATCTCGCAGCATTTGATAATTCCCGCATGTTCGATAATTCTCAAAATCGAGCATTCTGAAACTCGACTATACGGCACGGATCGAGGAGGAGTTGAGTCGCGGTGAAACGGAAGGCACCGTCCTTTTTTGGTCTATCAGTCGTACGGCGACGGCACGGGGCCATGTTGCCGGCAGAACAAGATTAATAAATCCAAGGGGCTGCCGCTCGCCTGGTAACAATAACGAAACACCTTTTATGCACGCGTGGATTCCACCTCTTCCTCCTCCGCGGCCGCTACCACAACCGCCATGCCATCTTCTCCCGTCTCGCTTCATCCACGTGAGCTTCTTCACATTCACCTGCTGCTATTCCGAAGATCAGCTGCCCTAACCGCCACCTTGGCAGCACCTTGCCCACCTCACTGTCCTCCTTCAACTCCACCGCCACCAGACGGACTCTTCCTTCAAATCTTCTTATCCTTCTTCCGCTGCCTACTCCGATCATTCCTCCACCCTTCCCTCTTCTTCCTCGTTCTCCATTCGCGCCTTACCCTTCGTTCTTCCTCACCGAGGCTGTTTTCCTTCGTCTTCTCATTTGTTTCGTTCTACTCCCCGTCTTCGCGGCCTTTATCCCGCCAGCATTTCGCCTTCTTCTTCTTCTTCTTCTTCGTGGCTGTCTCCCCGGGGCGACCGCATGCCCGCGCTCGCTCGAGATTTTTTCCAAAAAATCCAGCTGCGCCGATCTTTTATGGGGGTCCGGCAGCTCGCTATTCCCGAGTGCGCGTCGCGTCGCTGCAGCTTGCGCACTTGTGACACGCATATTCCATTTTCGAGGCGAGACGCTGGTCAGATGGTCGGCCTTGCTAAAATTAATCGCATATACTCTAGGTAACGAGGTTTCATGTTATGTACACAGGATAATCGGCCACTCGCGGTTATCGTTAATTTATTATCACTGCATTCCCAACGAGCGTTCATATATTTGGCTGGCATTACATATTCGACTGCGCTTTCTGCTCATCCTCGCTGTTTGTTCTACGCTTCACGTGTCGCGGCTTTAGTCTCGAGTAGACGGTTATCGGGAGAAAGTAAGTGTCAATTCGCGAGTGTTAGCGCCTCGCCGTGCGTACCTCTCTGGCTTTTTTTTATGGGCATCGCACGGTGCAAATTAAGTTACGTAACGCAGCGGCGTGTAATGTCAACGGCGTGTAGGCGCGCCGTACGGCACGGTAATACATATGTTTTGACAAAATTTATTCGTTATTCGGCAGGTGGAGAGGAGAGCCGATCGGGAGCACCGAAGACCTACGAGGGATTATTCATCTGCGGCGCCATGAGCGTTCGGCGCGCGCGAATGTGCGTGTTTCGCGTAATTTAGATAATACGCCCGGGTACGGGAATACGTGTTACTTTCTTCATGCCGCAAGTCACTTTGTAACACGCGCGCCCATCGGCAATAAGGGGGGAAATCGTGCCTGTATCGCTTTGCGCGCGTAACCGTCGCTTAATTCCGCAGCGCAGAATAGGCTCCTCACAATCAGTTTGTATCTAAATGTTTCGTAAACGGCATCGGAAATGATTTTATCGAATTGGAATTGATTTGAATTGATAAATAAATTAGCAACGCCGGATAATAAACAACGAGATATATGTATATATGCCTCTGTATATGTAGATATTTTTTATTACGGAAATGTTAACGCAGAGCGAAAATCGAGAATACCTCTTGAATAATTTTTTTATTCTCTTTGCAGCGAAATTCAGCTTGCACACCACTCGATGGATAGATGCTATATTATAGAGATATCCACGTCGATGATGTAATTAATGCATGCGTTATGTTAAAAAGTTACAACGCGTAAGGACATCAATTCTACGGTGATATAAGAGCGATAAATCAATTGGAACAGTGTACATATATTTCTAGCAAATTGATTCGAGATTTTTATAATGCCGTGTATTTTTAATATGCGTTTATTCTTATTCTCGGCATTTAAAACCATCATTCGCGGAATGCACGCAAGAAATCCAGTTTGTGGCATTCCCGGTCGCTCCGACGGACACGGCAGTCGAGCAGAACGAATCCCGGCATGGCATGGCGTCGGGTCGCTTAATGAAATTCAAACAGGGTCCCGCCGAGCGTATCGGTTACGTTTCCACCCCCAGCGTCTTGCACGGCGTCTCGAAAAAAAGGGTTGGCGCCCCGTTTCTTTCCCACGCGTCAACGAGAATCTCGACTACGGCCGGCCTGCAAGCGGCACCGTTTCAAGGCCAAGAGCGCTCTTGTGGATTTGTGAGGGTAAAAAAATCTATCAAATAGAAATAAGACAAATGCATAGAGAAGTAGAAAACTAAATATTAAATTTATAATAAATTTACGACACACATTTGACTTTGACGAAACAAATTACGTCTCGATAGAATGTTCAATTTCTTTCAATTTGCAATTTACGGTGTTTTTTCTTCATCTTCACTTGCGTCTGCATTTTAACGAAATAAAACAGACCGGTCGGGATGTGCTCCGATTGGAAATTTGGAAAGCGAGATGAATCGATAATGATTAGATAATCATTAGGCAGGCGGGCGCATTTGGCACAGCCATTACCGGATTGATCCTTTTCTTCCCAGCGCGAGTCTCGGTCGGCGAAAAAGCTCCCTCTCCTTCTGTTCTCCTCCGCGTGGAAAAAAGAGGAGTCCACCACTGTGGGAGATCGCGTACGCAGGGTGCAGGGCCGGCCGTGAGGAGTCGTGAGAGGAAGCCTGTGCGCGATGTGCGAGAAGGACGAGGAGAATCACCTGCGGTGCACCTGCTGTGCAGGGGGCTCCTTCGGTCCCGTATTAAAAGTGTATCAGACGCTCTCCGGTTCCCTTTCGTCCCACCGTTCGCCGTGCCTCTGTGTTGCTCCTCTCCGCGTCTTCCTCCACGTCCTCCTCCTCCTCCGCCTATATACTCCTCCACACGCCACGGAATACCTGATGGCCCTTCGCACGATAATTGCCCTTCAACCGTCTTGCGTCTTTCGTCTTTCGCCTTTGGTGGAAACGATCCGGTTGCGCGTGTGCGCACAATCGGGCCCATTCCTGCAAATTGCGAACCGTTAGCGATCGTCCTGCTGATCCGCGAAATATTGTTAAAGTGCGAAGCATGTAATCCTGCATGTTAAAAAAAATATATAAGTAATAGCTTAAGGGCCAGTTTTTCAGTAGTCGTTTAACTTTAATCTTAACTTAATTCATTCTTCGTCTCTTTCTAACTATTCCTTTTAGAAAAAGACGAAGAGTGAGTTTAGCTAAGCTTCGATCAGTTTAAAGTTTAAATGATTATTGAAAAACTGGCTTTTTTATTGTTACAAAAATATCTTTTATGCGTTAAAGTGATATTAATGTACTTTTTCATGTGTCGTGATACTTTCATATACTTTTTGAGCGAATTAGAATAGAATTCTGCAACAGCAGGGAATGCAATAGCAAAGAATTATCTGAAAATGTGATCGAAAGATAAAGGGTTTAAGGACTTTCGATGGACACGTAGTATATGTAGGTAACGCGTGCTTCTTCGATCACCCTTTTCTTCGTTCGCTTCAATGCCTCTGCTACCGATGCGAGATGGCCATTGGCCCGTTTGAAAATTGCCCTCGCAAGGCAACCGACGTTGCCTGAGCGCGTGCTGGATATCGGGCTGTGGAGGAGGCTAATAGCGTATGATTGCCAAGCTTTTGCCTGCTGAAAGAAACAATTTTGCCGCGTCGCCTTTTGAATGACTCTGACGGCATAACATTCTCGTTTGGCAAAACGTTCCTCACAAAAGCCTGATTTTGCATTTATGCAGAATTCGCCAATTGAAATTTGCGCGCGCGAGAAGTGAAGGAATGTCTTGAAGAGAAGAAAAAGAGCTCGCAAGAGTCCTCTTTGAAAAAATTCCTCTCTGTTCGACAAGCATGCTTTTTATATAAAAACCTTTAAACATGCGTTTCTAAAAGCGTATAAAAGGTGTAGCTTCTCAAAAGTCTGATGATTATCTCTCGATATTTGACTTTTCCCTTATTTTTATTAGGATATATATTCCTCCTTCTATCCTGCCCTTTACCACTTCCTGTTACGACCGTCTCCTAAAGAGATCGCATCAATTTGCTTTTTTTTTTTTTTCTAACGGTCTCTCCAAGAGATACCTACGTTTCCCGCACACGTACCGCGCGGCCGCACTCGCTCGCGACGGACAGCAGGAGTAGCGACCAACGGCCAACAGGTGTATAGCAGGTGCACACCCCGTGCGCCTTGAAGAGCGCTGCGGAGAGCTAAAAAGTTTCACGTCTACCTGAAGGTCCCACGCGAGAAGACGACGCGACTTTCAACGTTTCAACCGTCGTTTTCGGTGGAAACGACAATCACCCTACGACGTTCCCACCCCACGAAGGTGTCGCGCTTTATACGAAACAACGACGTATGGACGACGACACTTCGGGCAAACTGTTCTTCGTCTCGATGCACGGGAGACTCTATACCGTGATCTATAATTGCTTATTATTAGGATTAATTATAATTGCTTATTATACGGAATGTGTGTCACACGATGAATAAGGCGGAAAGGCATTATCATTTTTGCCAGTAACGGTTGTATGCAACGGAACTGTTATAACGCTAATAAACTGTCTCCGTCGAAGCTCCCTCGAAATATAAAGCTTGATCGACATAACAGAATCATAACGTTACATTAAATGAAACGACGCTGAGAGGAGGCACGCAGCGTAATAAACATCACGTTGAATGGACCGGTAAAGAAAGAAAGAAAAAAAAAAAAAGGAAACAACTGGCGAGACCGCGATGATGAACGAAGAGATGGGGATAGTAATGAAAATGCGAATGGGTCAGTGAGAGAAAAGGAAGAGAAGGAACGGAGCGAGATGGAGGGAGAAGCTTAAAGAGATCACCGCGCCAATGCAATGAGGCGAAAACGGTCGGAGCGAAACAAGGGAGGCGAAGCGGAAAAACGGCGAACGCGAAGTAAGAGAAGCGGAACAAGGGGAAGAAGAGAACGACGAAAATAGAAACGGAGAACAGGAAGAAGATATCAAGTGGAGAGGATCGAGCCGAAACGGTACGTGGTGGAGGAAACGAGGCGGTGGAGGCACCTGCGCGTCTTATTATCGATCATCTATCGATCCGATCCCTGTATATGCTCGCAGCCTACCCTTCGGAATCACTATACGCGGCGCCCGTTGTGTTCTCGACCGTTAAAAACCCACCCTGTCGTGGAGGAAACCGTCAGGTGCTTCTTCCTGGACGGCAAGTGCAGGCGGCACAAGTGCCTTTTCGATTTAATGACACGTTGTCCCACACGAGCGCGCGGCCAGCCACGCATATACACGCGAGCACCTTTCGCCTTCCTTGAGGTCCTTCCGAGTTTCCGTTGGCCGTGCCACCGGGCCGTACGTGGCACTTCTAATTCTCCTAATGTGAAAGAGAAATAAAAAAATAAAAAAAGAAAAAAGATGAGAGAAATGCCTCGGAAGTCGCGAATGCCTCGTTAAGCAGAGTCTACAATGAGAATTTAAGGCGTAAAATTTAAGTTTTAAGCATTAAGCCGTAAAAAATTGACCAATCACAGTCAAATATTCTTTTCACATGTCAAATATTTTTTTCGACTGTGATTTGTCAATTTCTTACGGCTTTAATGCTTAAAACTAAAATTTTACGTCTTAAATTCTCATTGTAGGCTCCGCTTTAGACAGAATGTCCTCCAAGCCTGTATACGAAGGTGCAGCTACTGAAAAGTGATCTTTAATCTTTCGTTGCGTGAAAGATCGGTCGCGAACTGTGAGGTCGTCGGCTTCACTCGGACGTGCGTGACGGTCTACCGTAAAAATGATAGAAGCGTTTTATCTCGGAAACAATGGCGCGCGCGCATTCATTACTTATCGAAATTCAATTGAGTTTAATGATCGCACCTGTACGTCCCTTTCTCTCTGCCGCGGAACATCGTCGAGACATTCCGGCAGCTGTAGCTGTACATAAGGGACCAACGTATCTCCCCGTGTTAGTGCTGGTACGTATGCGTGTACGTACAGGTGGAAGGCATGATCATGAGGCTCCTCCTGCTCCTCCTCTTCCTCCTTCTCCTTTTCTCTCTTTTGCGGGCCGTCTGCCTTTGTTGCGATTTTTCATCCGCTCCTTAGCGACACGGGCGCATCTACAACTGTTCCAATTGCGTCTCGAGAGAGTACCTATTAATTAAATATTAATGGCAACAAGCCTCGCGTTTCGTAATTCTGGTCGAAACTATAATTTGCGAAATGCGACGGCTTTTATTGCTCGAGGTTTCAGAGACGCCGATGAATTCAGCCGATGAGAACGATAATTCAAAGTAAATGCGAGGTCCTCTTTTTAAATCGCCCGGTGTCGCACAATGTAGGCTAACTTAACACTTTCAGCCATCTGCCCCGTATCGGGCATATGCTATAGGGTATAGGGATAACATCGAAAATGATCCGAAACTGGTATATGAGAGAGAAGCAAAACGGACTCTCTCTCTCTCTCTCTCTCTCTCTCTCTCTCTCTCTCTCTCTCTCTCTCTCTCTCTCTCTCTCTCTCTATAAGCTCCTGGCACTCGCTACCCGGCTGTCAGTAATCCACCTGTTGATTTCCAAATCAAAATAATATCACGGTTGCCACATTTTCTCGATAGTCGTCTTTTCTCCTCAAGTTTTCTCGAAGGAAACGTAAATATCGCTGCGCCGGAAGTGGGTGAAGCTGTAACGCGTTTGCGAGATAAAATTTGATGTCCTTATCATTTCGATAGAATGATGCGTCCTTTCTTTCTCACAGATATATCCGGTTCTTCCGTGATGTGGTTTAGAGCGTTAATTACTTGTTACGGTGATAATTTTTAAATATAACTTTCCGTCTAAAAAGAAAGTTTTTTTTGTAGAAAATTATAGATAATAATTTTCATTGGAAAGATAATTTACTGTCAATCTCTGCATCTCTTGTGTTTGTAAAAATTATGAGTAATTAATTGTTTTTGTAATTAATGTTGTTCCCGCATAATAATTTTATTTGTAATATGTCGACTCTCCATTGAGAACGCTGATTTCCGCAGCGATTTCGCTTAATCGCTTTCAGATTCCATTGTTGACCACCAGTGGAACCCCCATGATCATGGCGGACCGCGGGGGTGTAACGGGGAGCAGCGAGGGCAGGACACTCTCGGGCAAGTCCTGATTTATGAACGAAATCTCGAGTAAATGCTCGTTTCCGCGCTCTGCCGGGCGTGAAATGACTTTGGGCGAGTTTCTCACTGCAACTGGGGGGCCACTGGGGTGGGTGGGGGGGGGGGGCATCCGCGATGCGACAGCGAGCCGACTATGCGTGCAGTTCCGGTCCCCATGGACCGGAAGTGCCAGCTCATACCGCCCTGTGACCGTCATAATTTCATACACAATCGCTTTTGCTCTGGCACTTTTATAATTATAATCTAATAATTATATCTAATTATAGTAAAATATGTTTATATAATAAACTGTATTTTTCCTTGCATATACGTTATATTGAGATGGTACTTCCAAAGGACGATATAAATAGATTAAAAATTATATAAGAAGGGGTCAAGTATGAAATACTTTTATATATACATTTTTTTAATAGCAGCAGAAATTGTACATTTAATGCAACATTTTAGCATTTTCATGGGCCATGCAGAAGCCGGCGAAATGTACAAAAAATTCGCGGTACGTAATATTAAAGGCAATATTAGTACATGATTTGCTGGTAATCAGCAATGTAATCGAACGACCGCGAGAGGGGAACTAACGACGCGCTGTCCATTTTATTATCGACGGTACGCGCAATTGCGCCTACATTAAGCAAGATAATTCTTGCGACCCGGGATATAACGAGGGATTACATGCCGTTTGAGTTTCGGCCGCGGCCACCCGCCACAGCGATGGAGCCGGAAGCCCGTTCCCGCCACAATCCACGACATTCACATTCCCCCGGGGATCGCCATGTCCTGCCGTGGGCGCGGCCGATGACTCCGAAAGCATCGCGGAATTAAAGGGTTACACTCTCGGCTTTTCACTCGGAAACAAAAATCCGAAATTACGATCGTGATACGTGTCATCCCGGGGGGGGGGGGGGGGGGGGACGGAGTTCTTTCTTTAACCCGCCGTCCTCGTTTCGCTTTTGATTAAACAACGCTATTCTTCGGGCACTCAATATCGGATGTCAACGACCAATTTAAATTTCTACGGCGATTATATTAGTTACCTAATAACGTCTACGATAAGCGCGCAATTTTTCTTAAAAAAACTGCAAATTTTTTTCGTTATCTTATCCATGTCCCATCTTTTTTTTCGCAGACGCCTGTTTTTAACATCGTACTTGTCCGCGTTTATGTAAAGATAGCAGCTCACCCCCCTCGTTTACCAAGGCGAGGTCGAGGGTCGCCTTATAAATTAAGCTTTTATTGCAGCCGGCCTCGTCGTCGGCCGCGGACGAAAAGCCTTTTATTCGTTCGATAGGAGTCCCCCTCCTGTCTTCGATTTAACGAAAGCGGCGGTGGGAGAAGAAGAAAGCGGGATGACGTAGAGTTGAAAGAGGAGCGACGAGGGGTTCCAGCGAAAGAGAAAGAGGTCGAGATAGGGAAGAAAAGAAGGACAGAAAGAGAGGAGAGAACTGTTTTATCTGCTCCCCCATGATTTTTGCTAATTAACCTCGCCGCAGGCACCGCTTCATTTTTGTTGCACAAGAAGAGATTAGCTCGTTGCTCCCGAAAGATACCGGCGAGGCACTCCTCGAGGGAGACGGCGCTCTCCCTTCTACTCTTCTGCACTCCTTCTTTGTCTATTACAGGATCGACTATCATTAATGGATTATCTACAGTTGAAACAAAATTATATTTGTAACATCTAATCTTGTATTATTTCCAGACAGCACGCATGTCCAAAATCGAGACATAAGACGTCTTAAAGACATTTTCAAGACGTTTTACAATATGATGTTTAAAAGACGTCTTAATGACGTCTTGTGTCCCGATTTTGGATATGGTCTGGGATTTGATGCTATCGATATATCTTTGATTCTTTAGGACTGTTCGTATGGAAGTTACATCCTTGATTTAATTACGCGCTCTCATCTCGGCGGGAATTGCATGCCCTGTGTTTACAATTCGGCTTTATCGTTCCCGCTGATATCGGGCGTAGACAGTCGGGTCAACTCGTCTCCTCTTCTTCCTCGGCCGCGAGAAAGAGGAGACGAAGTGTGCTCGCGACACAGACAAACGCGCGCAGCTGTGAGCAAAATGGCATATCGCGTCGGCTCGGCTTATTTAGTGTCTACCAATAATACGGCACCGATAATCAGCGAGCGCCGCGGTAGCATTGTCGCGTCGGCGAAAAAATATAAGCGACGCTCGACACGATGACGATGATAAACTTTTCTTTGGGCAACAGGATGTTTTACGTGTTCTTGGATCGAATATATCGTTCCTTCGTTTATTTCTTGTACAATAAGTCGTTACCGAGAACGTCGCACATTACAAGAATAGACGGAGAGAGAGAGAGAGAAAAATTTTATCGGAGCGACAACGAAAAAAAATTACGCCGATCACGCAGCCTATTATTATGACGCAAATGGCTGACTCGCGACGGCGCTCTATGATTATGTTGAGAATTTCGTAGAGATTTATTTCCTCGCGCGGCGTCTCGAGGAGGACGTGACATTTAAGGCATTTAAGCGAATGAAATTTTGCTTTTCGACACAAAGATCTGACTCTCCTGTCGGTGCCGTTAATATCTAGATTTCGTGTCATTATAGGCCCGTAATTGCGTCGCCGTGCCGTGCCTTCTTCCGTGACTCGGCCGCGATTGTCTTCCTTCGATTAGAGGCCGCGCGTCAGGTGTTGCCGGCCTCGATGCGGTTCCTAGTCGCATCGGGATTTAATGACCGGTATAATCGACGTCACGGTGCACGCACGGGTGTCTAAGTGGTCGGAACGACGCGACGGAGGGTTGGCGGGTTTGTTTTATCATGTGGAGAGGGTGGCGAGGGGAACGGATTTTTCGCCGGGGGAGCTTCTCTCTCTCTCTCTCTCTCTCTCGCGGTTCAAAGGTCGGGCTGATAATATTCGCCTGCTTGACTGACAGTCCACTGTTGAGAGATAACAATGAGTCTCGTTTATTTACTTTGGCGTAAATGGGCGCGTGTCTCTCGGCACTCGGATATACTTACTTTCGCACGTTATCGTACTTTTCTTCGTGCGAAAGAGGAAGAGAACGATTCGACGCGTCGTCGTTCCGAGACACACGCGTGATCGATAGTCGCGTTTTATATATAATGCTGCTAACAATGTTTGTGATAGAAGTGCATTGCCACGCCGCGGCTCTTTGCGCTTCAATTAATCATCCGTTGGAAAAGCGCAAAAAAGTCACGATACAACGACGTTTAAATAATTTATCAAATATCTATACAAATGCGAGCGGTTCTAGCAAAGATAATTCGCATCATACTTACAATTAGAGTAGATACATGAAATAGAAACATATATGGTCTATTACTTATTAACTTTTACGTTAAATATATATACATATATATTTTACATCGTATTATGAACAAAATAAACTTTATCTGAACAATTAATAAATGTGAGACATTATTCTTATTTATTATTTATAAATATGGCATTGTTATTGATGTGCTCTATTGCACGCAATTTATAATCTAGTACCTACATAGATACCTATACATATAAATATATATTATTGTAGATATTGAAGAAATGTATTTAAGTTACAATTGGTAATTTATCAATGACTGGTAACTGCAGAGTAACATTTTTGGGTTTAAACATACGTTAGAATAGTATAAATATATATAACTTTTAACACAAAGTTTCATCAAAATAACCCGAGTAGTTATCGAAATTTTTGGAAAAAAAGAAATTTTTTTTTCCACTTTTGACACCTTGTATTTTTGAAACTAAGCCATTTCGGACATATGGTCATATGAAGTTTTCGTCTTAAATTTATGTGAGGAATCACCCCTTATAGTCTTTTAGAGTACTTCTATCACCTTGTATATAATATAGGAAGTATTTGGAGCTATTACGCAACATTCGCAGCCAATTTTCTCAAAAACTATTATAGTTATCAAAAAATTTAATAATATCATTTTTGTAGACAATTTAATAAGCTTTTATTTTGATAACAACTATTTTTTCAATAAAGTCAATATTTTACGAGATATATGCAAAAAACCAAAAAAGTGCACCTGCAATGTTTTTCAAGATGGCGGCGAACGCTCACCTTCAATTTATTAGGACTTTTTAGACGTTTATTAGTAAGCCTAAACGAACATCTCTACCAAGTTTCAAAACTATTGAAATTATTTCGTCCAACCGCCTAAATCGGACCTATTTTGACTGGGCTATTTCTACCTTACAATATTCCGATTCATCAAAATCAGAATTTTCGGCGGTTTATAACTCGCCCTTTTGTAAGTAAAATTATAAAGATTTTTGTAATTTTTCTCTTTTGATGTTTGCCAATTTAATTTTATTTTTTATACATATATATAATTATATCAATGAACTTACCTTTGAAGAACTTTTGGAAATCTGGAAAAAATAACTTTCTTACATTAGTCTACCTGTGGTATTTTTGCTTTATTTCTTTTATAGCACAAATATATCCATTATCACCCATTTTAATTTAATATTCTATTCACAGATATTGCTGCACATAAAAGTTGCTCAAAACAACACAGTGTTAGCAATGCAAAACTATTCTTCGCGAAAAGAAGGATGGTGCGCGCTATTTTAATGATGAATACTTTGATTGCTTATTGTAACGAGAACGGCGGCCTTTCAGTTTTTACAGATACTTTAAATATTTTTAATTATAATAGCTTTGAGATGAGTTATGTTTAGTTTCAGAGAAATATAAAAATAAATTTTGCATCAAACTTCACAGAAAACTGTTTAAAAAACTGTGATTATAAAAAGTAACTAAAAATCCGTTTTTAAACGAATTCTTGGAAGAGACATGGTTGAGGAGAAAAATACCAAGAATTCTCTGATGATATGTTATTAATAAAGCTTGCAATATTTCGCCGAACAACACTATTCCAAGCAAAGAAATGACACCATCGCCCAAACGAGTCAAATGATGAAAAAGAGAAAAAGATAAAACTGTTTAAAAATAACAAAATTATAAATAAATGTAAAAATTTCGTTTTTATTAGGCATTCACTTTATTTCTACCTAGATCATCAGACAATTTTTTAAAAAAGTAATTTAATTTTTATATAATCCAAAATAATAAACAAAACTATTCAAGATCAGTCTTCGTCATCATATGTATAGACAGATACATGCGGATATTTTTCAATCCATTCATTAGTTAAACAATCGCTAATATTACAGTGCATGAAACAAAACTCTCGCAGTTTTGGACATTGTTCCAAAATAATGGTATATTTATCAGGTGTATCAAGTTTCACGCTAAAAAGATATAACTGTTCCAAGTTTTTGCACTGCGCCAGTAATTCTAAATTGCGATTAGTGAGGACAATATAACTCAAAGAAACTACTTCTAAGCGTCGCCAGGAAGAAAGTAATGTGTATAAACCATCATCAGAGATTGGATGATCGGGACATCTGTAACACAATTCATATATGTATATTATAGTACTTTAATTACAAAAAGAAAAGTAATGTAATTTTTTAAACATGTATTTAAAAATATTAAAAAGCACCACTTACCGGGGAAACTCCACTTTTCGTAAATTCTTACAGTCAGCGAGGGCGTTAATATTCTGTGATGTAAAATGGGCTGAGTTGTTTAAATGTACTACTTCCAAGTTAGGACACGATTTTATCAACATTGGAAAGATGTCTGTATATAATGCAAATTTGAAATCGCGCATTCGTTGATTTTTTTGCAGTATTTTGTTAAGACGTTGAACTGTTATACGTGTACCACCAAGGTTTAAATATTCCAAACCATTTAGATTCTGGAGATATGAAAATCCTTGGTCGTTTATGCGACAACACTCACGTAGATCCAATTCTAAAAAAAGATATGTATTAGTCGTATGCAGTTTATTAATAATCTTTTGATCGATAATCTCTCATATATATATATATATGCCTATATATATACCTTTCAAATTTTTGCTTGTCTCTGAAATTTTAAGTAGGGCGAGATCATCGACAGATGAACAGTAACTTAATCTTAAGTGCGTTAAAGTCTTGCCGCAATCATCAAGAAAGTATAAAAAATCCACAACATCAAAGTCGCTTGATGTAAGATCTAACTGTTGCAAATATTCACACCTAGATGTAAAGTAACGAAATATATCGCACATATATCTGAGAGATACATGTCGTATGTTCAAACGTGTGTATAGTACAGGGTCCCGTGTTAAATTATTGAAGCGTTTATCTACTTTATTTATGCGGCATAACGTCATCAAATCCAACATTTTTAATATTTTTAATATTACTTCATCCTGCAAAGATAAAATATAAAACTTTAATACACGAGATGACATTGCAATAAATATTATTATGAAAAATAGATCTCTTAGAACACTTTACAGGAAGCGCAGATATACTGCAACTTGATAGCTTCTTAGGCTCATCCGAAGAGAGTTTTATACGCTTTGCACAATTCGAATGACTTCCTAATGAAATAGAACGTGAGTATCTCTGTCCAAATGGTTGCACATAACCAGGGATTATCTCTTGAGATACCTCTTTGTGCCTCAAATTACTGTTATAAGAAGATCGTCTTATGTCACTGTAAATAAAATCGAAAAAATTTATTTTTATTATTAACAGAATAAAAAGATTTGAATATTACTATTAAATGTCGACGATAATAATACCTTTTACAAATAACGCAATATTCAGGAAAATTTCCTTGCAGATGTATTATATCCATGTGCGCATTTTTTAAATCTGCAGCTGTGAAATTATGAATATTTTCATGGCATGACGAGTACATGCAGTTAATTCTCTTTAACAGATTAGTTAAACTTTCGTTAGGATTTCTAGGACGGATCAAATCTGATGTACCGATAAGCATTACAGCATCTAGCTTTGTGTCAGATTTAGGTAAGTTGGTCTGAAATACTAGTCTGAGCATTTTGGTTTTAAAGTTACACAGTTGTGATAAGGGTGGGGAGAATAATCTTGATGTGGAGGGTACAATTTCAAACAATCCTTTCCACAACCGCATCCAATGATTATTAGAATCTTGAGCCCGAATTTCAATTACACTTCCAGGTTTGTATGTTTCGTATATAGAAATTCTGATTGGATATACAGCTTCATGAAACTCGATTTCTTTAAAATAGAAAATATAATTATACTCTTTTCTTAACAAAAGAGTATCCTAGCTTTAACAATATCTTATTTATCAATTTAAAATATATACATACCAATACAATTATTGATTATTTTTTTCTCATACCCATACGGGTCACGGTAGGATACAAAATTAACACATGGCTTCATAGTTTCTTCGCATTGCCACGGAGATATTGAAATATCGGAACCACTATTCCTCTGTTAAAAGTTAAAATGTATCAAATAGTAGAAAATCTTGTAGCATTAATTTTGACTCCGATTACTTTGTACAGGACAATAACAGATAATACCAGGAAGTACACATTGTCATATGTTTCTCCATTGAAACATGTACAATGAAATTGCTCTCTATTTGGTGGTCCAATTATGTCAGGTGCAGTATGAAATATACTAACATTCGCGTGGTTCTTTGGAACAAATCTTTTTTTTACAAATTGATAGATGAAGTCAACACTATCCTCTTCTCCGACGGATACTTTGCCGACATAGGGATATCGAGTACAACTCTCGTAATGTAAAGGTTGATTATGGGATGTCATATTTTCTCTCTGAAAGAAGACAAATATATAGAGAATAATAATCCTTGCTTTTGTAGAATATATGCTAGAATGCATTATGGTATCGTATATTTTATAATTATAGGTACCATAAAGATTGTATACTTAATCTAACTTTAACTTGCTTCCATTCACATTGCTAATACTAACATTTGTTATTTTTGCTCCACACGTGTACGTGATGTAAATTGTGGATTTTTAGTAGTGGCTGTGAATATTGCAGCTTTTGTAGACAAATATTAGGTTATTTTTAAAAACATTAATTTTTACTAAAACTATTTTTCTATTAACTAATTGTACTTCTATTATGGAATATTACGTACATACATACATCAAATTTATAATATGTTAGTCAAACTTAAAAAAATTCTTTTGTATTGCATTAGATATTTTATTTTATAACTAGATATATAAAATATTTTATAACTATATTTTATATCTATATAAAAAAATATATATTATTTTATAACAATAAATTGTCAATAAATATAATTATTTTATGGATTTAATTTTGATCTCAAATTTATGTTCTTTATAACATTTTTTAATTTTTTTTTATTTTTGTGAAATAGATATATGTATTATTAATATATGTTAGGACCGTTAAGATATAAATCAATACAAAGGAAATAGCCATACGGTCTAGGTTTGACAAATAATCGGCGCGCAGTTTAATATGTTGGAAAATACGCGGATTTAAATACATATAGAAAATAATATTGAGCTGCCTAAGATCCAAGCTTGGACCGTATAGATATTCATCCATTGTATTGAGATATATATGTATGTTTATTTATTATAAATATAATAGGTATATTATATGTATGCTAGCTTATTTTACATTTCCAAATTTTTTTGCAATATATTATATTTTAAATCTATAACAATTTTTTGTTATAGCTATCAAAAAGGAATAGAAGGAATAAAAATAATCAAAAAAAAAATAAAAAATATTGTATTATGTTATTTAAAAATATTATTTTTTATTTGAATGAGAATAGAATAAATTGCGTATGCTGGTGTATGGAACATAAACATAAGTTGATGTCTTAAAATGCTTCTTACATACTCATTATGTGCACTCTTTGTGAGTGTACTATATACCTACACGTGATGATCTATAAGCAATATATATGTATATATATCTCTTGACTCCTTGTCATATAAGAAAAGAAATTGAGGTTAGGTGTATTAGTGTGCTCGTGTTTACATATAAAAATTAAATTTTAACAACATAATATTATTATTAAATAATTAAAATTAAAGAACAGTTTTTAAAAATTTTCAAAATAATAAAATAGTTCTTTGTAAATATAAGATATATCGCAAACACACGTGCTATGTGCTTTCCTTATTAAAACAAAAATTTAATTTTAACAGTATATGTATATTATTATTAAATAATTGATATTTTACAGAAAAAATTTATATATACATTTTTTTAAATAGAGAAATGTTTCTTTGTAAACCTGAGATATATCGCAAGCACAAAAGAAAAAATTGCAAAATTTAGATTGCTTACGTTCGCTACACTTAGGCTTAATTTTTCTAAGTGATTTAGATTTCTCAAAATGAATTTTTTATCTTATTTAATGTATCTTTTATTTTATTTTTTGATACAAGTTATAGCGACTAATTGTAAGCACTGTGATATAATTATATTTGAGAGGGCACTGGCTCGACTGGAGCGTACTCGCGAGAGAGAGGTAAATTATTGGGATTTCTGTCTTTGTATACGGTAACGGCGATTTCTGTCTTTGTAATACAATTAATTTGTATGGCAAAGATACCTATTTCTTTTTCTCGGTATTCTCGGTAATATGCCCACGCGTCTTGTACAACAGAGCATGGCAGAGATCCCAATTCATCTATCTGTCTTAAGGGGATCCTGCAGCCGAATGTTTTACGGACAAAATTACCATTTTCTATCATTTTCTATGTTACCGATCTATATCTGTCCTTGTATAGACAATGATCTAGACAAGGATAGCACCTACAATAACCTACATTGCATTCATAAAATGCAATTAGAGAAAATCTTTTTTTCTAGGCTTCGAATCTTAGTTCTACTTGCACGATATTATTCTTACATGTTTTCCCTAGCGCGCCTCTATCTCATTTTGTATATATAAACTGCAGTATTTTTGTATTAAGCAAATATTGTCATCAGGGACCCTATTCTTGAAACGAGGACCCTAGATATCGCATACGATAAAAATGGTATTCTTGAATGAGTTCATTCAAAAATGCCATAATATCGCATACGATATTGTATGCGATATTTTTCAAGAATAGGGACCCAGGTGACAGCTCTACGTTTCAAAAATAAGTAAAATTTTTAATTTTTTTTCGTTTTTAATACAAACTTGACCGCTGCGCGCTAGATTTTTGCACGTACTTTAATTCTGTAAAAGAATTTTGCGATTCTGTAAAGCCAATTTAAAGATTTCTTCTGATGCGATAATGTATCGGTAAATCATACGACTCCAGGATCCCCTTAAGTTTGTTTTCCGCACGTGGGGGTAGCATGGCAGTGCCCACACCAGTATCACAGATTAATAGATAATCTGTGCCAGTATGCTTATTGTATATTAGTGAATGTAAGTTAAACAAAGGAATACAAGGCATAAAAAATTACCAAAAATTTGACCCCAAATTGACTAAAAAAATTGATCAGAAAACTAATTTCTATCGATTTATTACTCACTGTTTTTCAGCGAAGCAGGTATGATTTTTCAGCATAAAATGAAAAAATCATAAGAGAGGAAAATGTTGGAACATGGATGGACATAGATGTCCAAAAATGGACTTCATGGTTGGCGCACACTTCTGTGTGGGTCCACAATGCAACGCGTGACATTTACCGCTTTCCACGTGCACATTGGCTTACAAGGGAAGGTTTTCAACTCGAAAATTCAAAAAATTATGACATTTTGGCAATACATAGAGGATATCCTGATATGTAATAAGCTATTTTTTCTGCTGCCCGAATTTACTTTAAACTTTAAAGGGATAAAATTAACCCTCCTAAAATTAATCTATTTTTTGTTTTACATAAATATATTATTAATATTCTATTTTATAAACAAACATGTAAATATTATACAGGGTGTAACTATAAGGCTCTATAGAAGTGAGTATACTCGTCCGCCATTTTCTACACAACCACATGTATGAGCATGTGCCGTATGTGGCGGCATGTCCGAAAGGTTATACGGTTTTCGTATACGTCAATACGCCTTTCGGTCTCGTGATTAACCTAAAAATTTAACTTAAATGACATGTGACAGTAGAATTTGTTTTATAGGTGTCGTATTTTTCGTAAATTAACACATCTTAAAAATTAAGACTTTATGCAGCAATTACCTCTACATTTGGCTCAAAATGCGACGTACTTGGATTTTTTTGATTGTCCTCAGTTAACATTTTACAAACAGCCAAAACTAATCTAAAAACACAAATATGTGAAAATATGATAAAACTGCAATATAAAGACAATTTTTGCGATAAGTATTATTTAAATAAGCCTCGTTTTTGTGCTACACGGCTGTAAAGTTGCTTAAATTTTCTGTGTAAGTGAAATGTTGTTTATTCGGTAAAAGATAGCGAAAAATTTTATTTGAAAAATTTCTATCTTACAATATTAAGATTCATCAAAATCAGAATTTTCAGGTTTACAAGATTCCCTTGTGAGTGAAATTATAAAAGTCTTTGTAATTTCTCTTTTCTGATGTCCTCTAATTTAATTTTATTTTTTTTATAAATATGTAATTATATCAATAAATTTTTCCTTTGAAGATCTTTTGGAAATCTGAAAAAAAAACTTAGTTGTACCTGTGGTCTGTGGTATTTTTGCTATCTCTTTTATAGCGCAAATATATCCATTACCACCCATTTTAATTTAATATCAGGTATAGATAACGGGCTAAATAAGAGCCAGGCGCGATTGGTGCACCACACCAAATTATTGTAATATTCGCGCACTGCAAATATTACAATAATTTGTTTTAACATATAATTTTTCCAACACAAATTTGTTGGAGTAATAAAATTCTTTCCCTCACACCGATTAATTAAACTTTTTTAAATGCTACATAACTGGCTATATTTAAATCGTCATTACAATGTGACCAATAGCTAGAAAAAACTGCGCCCCGACTAGGTTTGTCAGACTTTTTGGGCCACTTTGATCAAACTCCGATTAATCTAATTGTTAATTAAAGGGTTGCCAACATAACAAAATAATTCAGCTCTTACAGAAAAGTTGCAAGTTGATTGGCTCTCGTATGGCTTTTAGCCAATCAACCAAGAATAACCGTATAAACAAATTTAAGTGGTCTTTATTATTATATCATATGTTTCGGTCTAATTGTCCGTGTTTTTTTTTTGTAAATTTATTGTGTTGTTATGTTTCTTGATAAAGAATATTTCAGCGATTTTGCGTTTCCTGTATTGCTGTTCACTATGTAAGATCTCTGTTTTGGACCATTCAAAATCATGATTAAATGCAATACGGTGTTTACTGACAACGGAGTGGTTACTGTCATGTTTTCTAATATCCGCTTAATGCTCCTTAATGTCTCGAGATGGCACGCATCTTTTGGTTTGGCCAATATATTGTAAGTAGCCTCGCAATTCGCGTAATTAAGTTTGTAGACTACGTTAGTTTGCTTGAAATTGCCGAGTCTGTCCTTCCCCTTTCTTATAAAATCTGTGGAAGATCGAATTGAATTAAAGGTTTCAATTATATCAAGAGCAGAACGCAAACGGTCTCTTTTATTGTTAGGATTAATTGGAATGCCGAATCCTTCGCCAAAGTTTAAGAAAAGATAAAACTGTTTGAAAATAACAAAATTATAAATAAATGTAAATATTTCGTTTCTATTAGGCATTAACTTCTTTTACTACTTACAATTAGTTCACCAGAAAACTTTTTTAAAAAGTAAATAATTTTTATATAACCCAAAATGACAAAACTATTCAAGTTATCAGTCTTTGTCATATGCACTAGCGGATTCTGGCGTCGATCATGGGGAGGGTTTGGACAAAATTATGTTTGGTTTGATATTTTTGTTGTTGTTAATATCATGCTTAGTTTTTGCTCCAAGATTAATGACGAGAACGTGGTGAAACTTTTGGTTCTGCTTTAACGTTTAATGCATTTTTTCCTATATTTTTTAAATACCCTGGTTAAAAAATTATCGCAACACTCAATTCATGTCAAAATTTCGCATAATTTCAAATAAATATCTTCGCAGAAAAAGAGGAGAGGAAAAGGAGAATGAAGAGTAGTATGGATGAATAGATAGATAGGCCGTTGATTGTATTAAGAATTGTTAAGTTAAATATTTTTTCAATAAAGTCAATATTTTACGAGATATCCTTTCTAACTAGTATGCAAAAAACCAAAAAAGTGCACCTGCAATATTTTTCAAGATGGCGGCGAAAGCTCACCTTCAATTTATCAGGACTTTTTAGACGTTTATTAGTAAGCCTAAACATGTTCGTTTAGGCTTACTAATAAACGTCTAAACGAACATCTCTACCAAGTTTCAAAACTATTGAAATTATTTCGTCCAACCGCTTAAATCGGACCTATTTTGATTAGGCTATTTCTACCTTACAATATTCCGATTGATCAAAATCAGTATTTTCGGCGGTTTATAAGACTGTAAGTGAAATTATAAAGATTTTTGTAATTTTTCTCTTTTGAAGTTCGCCAATTTAATTTTATTTTTTATAGAATAATTATATCAATAAACTTTACCTTTGAAAAACTTTTGGAAATCTGGAAAAAATAACTCTCTTACATTAGTTCTACCTGTAGTATTTTTGATTTATTTCTTTTATAGCACAAATATATCTATTATCACCTATTTCAATTTAATATTTTAATTACAGATATTGCTGCACATAAAAGTTACTCAAAACAACATGTTAACAATGTAAAACTATTCTTCACAAAAAGAAGGATGCGGTGCGCGCCATTAATGATAAATACTTTGATCGCTTATTGTAACGAGAACGGCGGCCTTTCAGTTTTTACAGATACTTTAAATATTTTTAATTATAATAGCTTTGATGAGTTATGTTTAGTTTCAGAGAAATATAAAAATAAATTTTGCAACAAACTTTACAGAAAACTGTTCAAAAAACTGTGATTATAAAAAGTATCACTAAAATTCCGTTTCTAAACGAATTCTTAGAAGAGACATGGTTGAGGAGAAAAATACCAAGAATTCTCTGATGATATGTTATTAATACAGCTTGCAATATTTCGCCGAACAACACTATTCCAAGCAAAAAAATGACACCATCTCCCAAACGAGTCAAATAATGAAAAAAAGAAAAAAATAAAACTGTGTAAAAATAAAATTATAAATAAATGTAAAAATTTCATTTTTATTAAGCATTAACTTTATTTTTATCTAGTTTATTGGACAATTTTTTAAAAAAATAATTCAATTTTTATATAACCCAAAATGATAAACAAAACTATTCAAGATCAGTCATATGTATAGACAGATACATGCGGATATTTTTCATTCCATTCATTAGCTAAACAATTGCTAATATTACAGTATATGAAACAAACCTCTTGCAGTTTTGGACATTGTTCCAAAATAATGGTATATTTATCAGGTGTATCAAGTTTCACGCTAAAAAGATATAACTGTTCCAAGTTTTTGCACTGCGCCAGTAATTCTAAATTGCGATTAGTGAGGACAATATAACTCAAAGAAACTACTTCTAAGCGTCGCCAGGAAGAAAGTAATGTGTATAAACCATAATCAGAGATTGAATTTTCGAAGGACCATCTGTAACTATTCAATCTGTAACAATTCAAATATGTATATTATAGTACTTTAATTAGAAAAAGAAAAGTAATATAATTTTTTCACGATACTCGAAATGCAAAGAAGCAAACTCAAATTTCGCTAAAAAATACGGTAACATGTATTTTGAAAGAAAATTAAAAAGCAGCACTTACTTGTGGTGGGAAAACTCCACTTTTCGTAAATTCTTACAGTCAGCGAGGACGTTAATATTGTGTAATGTAAGACGGACTGAGGGAGATAAACGTACTACTTCCAAGTTAGGACACGATTTTATCAACATTGGTAAGGTGTCTGTAGGGCATTTAAAATTGAACTCGCGCATCCGTTGATTTTTTTGCAGTATTTTGTTGAGACGATGAACTCTTATAGAATCACAAAGGTATAAATGTTTCAAACCATTTAGCTTCTCTAGATATGAAAATCCTTTGTCGCCTATGCTCCTACAATTACTTAGATCCAATTCTAAAAAAATATGTCATATGCAGTTTACCAATAATCTCGACAATCATATGTACATACCTTCCAAGTTTTTGCATATCTCTGAAATTTTTAATAGGGCAAGATCATTGACAGTTTGACAGTCACTTAATCTTAAATGCGTTAAATTCTGGCCGCAATTATCAAGAAAGTTTACAAAATCTATAACATCAAAGTCGCTTGATGTAAGATCTAACTGTTGCAAATATTCACACCTAGATGTAAAGTAACGAAATATGTCGCACATATATCTGAGAGATACATGTCGTATGTTCAAACGTGTGTATAGTACAGGGTCCCGTGTTAAATTATTGAAGCGTTTATCTACTTTATTTATGCGGCATAACGTCATCAAATCCAACATTTTTAATATTTTTAATATTACTTCATCCTGCAAAGATAAAATATAAAACTTTAATACACGAGATGACATTGCAATAAATATTATTATGAAAAATAGATCTCTTAGAACACTTTACAGGAAGCGCAGATATACTGCAACTTGATAGCTCCTTGGGTTCATCCGAAGAGAGTTTTATACGCTTATTTGCATAATTCGAATGACTTTCTAATGAAATACAACGTGAGTATCTCTGTCCAAATGATTGCATATAAGGAATTACCCCCTGAGATACATTTTTGTGGTTACAATTGCTCTTATAAGAATTCGTTCTTATGTCGCTGTGAATAAAATAAAAAAAATTTATTTTTATTATTAACAGAATAAAAAGATTTAAATATTACCGAATGTCGACAATAATAATACCTTTTACAAATGACGCAATATTCAGGAAAATTCCCTTGCAGATAAATTATATCCAAGTGTGCATTTTTAAAATCTGCATCTGTTAAATCATGAATATCTTCATGGTATGGAGAGCACATGCAGTTAATTTTCTCTAACAGATTAATTAAACTAGTGTTGGAATTTCTGGGAAGAATCGGATCTGATGTACCGATAAGCATCACAGCATCTAGCTTTGTGTAAGATTTAGGTGAGCTATCCTTAAACCGTAGTCTGAGCATTTTGGTTTTAAAGTGACACGGGTGCAATATAAATTTTGCTTGTGATTCGAGTAGGGAGAATAATACTGATGTAGGAGGTACAAATTCAGGCGATTTATCCCACAACTGGATCCACTGATTATTGGAATCTTGAGCCCAAATTTCAATTACGCTTTTAGGATTGTACATTTCGTATATAGAAACTCTTACTGGATATACAGCTTCATGAAACTCGATATCTTCAAAATAGAAAATATAATTATACTCTCTTTTCTCAACAAAAATGTATCTTTTTTAACAATATCTTATTTATCAAATTAAATATTACATACCAATATAATTTTTTTTGATAGTATTATGCTCCATTATCCCACGTTCAAGCGCAAGATACGCACGTAAACCTGCTTGAAAATCTTGAAATACAGAATCAATATATGACTCGCTAATTTCTTTGTATTGCCACGGTGATATTGAAATATCGAAATCATTATACCTCTGTTTTGAAAAGTCAAAATATATCAAATAGTAAAAAATCTTGTATCATAAATTTAGATTCCAATTTGTACAGGACAATAACAGATATTAATACCAGGAAATACACATACTTTGATAAACGTTTCTCCCTCGGTTTCTCCAATGAAACATGAAGAATGAAAAAGCTTTCTATTGTTTTGAAATTTTGGTGGTCCAATTATATCAGGGGCAGTATAAAATATACTTAAACTTTGGTGGTGTTTAGGAGCAAATTTCTTCTTCACAAATTGATAGATTAAGTCAACACTATTCTCTTCTCCTACAGATACTTTGCCGATGTAGGGATATCGATTACAACTCTCGTAATGTAAAGGTTGATTATGGGATGTCATATTTTCTCTCTGAAAGAATACAAAAAATATAGAGTATAATAATTCTTGCTTTTGTAGCATATGCTAAAATGAATTATAATATCATATATTTATAATTATATACAGCATAAAGATTATACATAGATATAATCTAAATTTATCTTGCTTCTATTTATATTGCTAATACTAACATTAATTTTAACAAAATATGCATACCATTATTAAATAATTGAATATTTCACAGAAAAAAGTTATATACATTTTTTAAATAAAAAAATGTTTTTTTGTAAACCTGAGATATATTGCGAGCAAAAAAAAAAGTAAAAAAATTGCAAAATTTAGATTGCTCACGTTGATTGCTACACTTGGGCTTAATTCCTCTATAAATTGTAGGTGGTTTAGATTTCTCAAAAATCGATTTTTTTATCTTATTTAATATGCATCTTTTATTTTATTTTTCGATACAAGTTATAGCGATTAATTGTAAGCACTGAGATATAATTATATTGGAGAGGGCACTGGCTCGGCTGGGGCGTACCCGAGAGAGAGGTAAATTATTGGGATTTCTGTCTTTGTACCTATACGGCAACGGCGATTTATATCTTTGTAATAGAATTCGTATGACAAAGACACCTATTTTTTTCTCTCGGTAATATGCTTACGCGTCTTGTATACAACAGAAAAAAGCAGAGATCCAATTTATCTATCTGTCTTAAGTTCGCGATTTCTGTCTGTGGGCGTAGCATGGCAGTGCCTACTCCAGTATACTTATATCTCAGTGATTATAAGTCAAATAAAGGAATACAGAGTTAATAAAGAAAATTACCGAAAATTTGACCAGAAACTGACCAAAAAGATTAATCAGAAGACTAATTTCTATCGATTTGTTACTCACTGTTTATCAGCAAAGCAGCTAGGTATGATTTTTTCCGCATAAACTGAAAAAATCATAAGAGAGGAAAATGTTGGAACATATATGTCCATGGTTAGCGCACACTTCTGCATGGGTCCACAATACAACGCATGACATTTTACGTGCCTGCTGAGTCCGGCCTACCGCTTTCCACGTGTACATTGCCCCCATTCAGTACTACAACCGCTCACTGAGTGCTCAGTGAGCTCTTGCATCTGATTGGGATATTCCTTTAAATCTAAAAATTTACGCCTATCAGATGCAAGAGCTCAGTGAGCGCGGTTGCGCTTCTGAATGCCCCCATTGTCTCACAAACGGGAAGGTTCTTAACTCAAAAATTCAAACAAATATGAAACTTTGGATATATATACATAGAGGACATCCTGATATGTAATAAGATATTTTTTGTGCTGCTCGAATTTACCGTGACGAAGTAAAATCAATTCTCTCCTCTGGAATTTAACTCAATTTTTGTTTTACATAAATACAATATATTATTAATATACTATTTTATAAATAAATAAACATTCTGTCCAACGAGAGACTGCGTTGGTTCTGCGCATAGACGGGCAAAGTGGGGGTGAAGTTCCCAGAGCGTGGCATATCGTATACGTAAGCAGAGACGTTCCGTGGGAGGAGACCTGCGCTAGACGGACGAGTTTTCGTCCGATCTAAAGCCTTGTGTCCACGATGCTAGAACTGTGTCCGAGTTTCGGTTTAAGCCAATAAAACTGCTACTTTTCTGTAAGAGCTGCAAGTTGATTGGTTTCGGAATTGCAAAACTCTTCTACACATTTAAAAGTAGGATAAAAATAAAGCTCGCGCTGGTCGAATATATATCAAAAACAAAAAAATTAAAAATTTTACTTATTTTTGGCACGTAGAGCTGTCACCATATCCAATCTGCATATGTAGAAATGGACATAAGACAGATTGACCAATCATGGTTGGCACTCATATATCGTCGATTATAAGTTAATCGAAGTTGATCGAAGTGGTTTTAAATTATAATACATGGAGATAAAAAGTGATTATATGTTAGTGGTTAAAATTTAATACAATTTCGGGATTATGAAGAAGTCCTCTTGATATTTATATGGTTTTCTATTATGGGAAAATTTAATTAAAAAATTTTTCGATCTTGTTTTGCTACATAATTATCCTATATTAATTTACATGCGCTAAATAATACTATTAAATTGCAATTACTAACACACTACATAATCAATTTTTATCACCAAAATGTATTATTTTGTTTGCTGGGATGCTTTTCTTGTCTAATTATGTAGTTGGTGGATAGAAGGAAAGGTAGTGAAACAAGGAAAGCATCCCAGCAAGCATATCTCCTATCTTTCAGATTTTGTCTACAGCTCTCCAAAATAGGAATGCTCACTGCTCAGTCTATATACGTCTATGTCTATGGTATGTATGCATGTATAGATTATATATATATGTACGATGTTGATTGGTTCTTTCGCTTTGCTCGCTTTGTGTAATATCATATAAATGTGAATTAAATTTGACATATGTTATTAAAAGTATTTAATGGTCGAAAACTAAATGGCGCACGCAAAACGCGCGCTTTGTAGTGCTTAGTAGGTATAAAAAAGAACAAAAACTTAAAAATAAATTGTATAATTGCACAATTATTTTTATTATTGTATATACATATGTATTAAATTTTTAGAAATTTTTAATCTTTTTTTTTGTTTATTTTTTCTTTATTACTATAAAGTATAGATAATATGTTGAATAAAATCTGCGCATATAATTTAACTTTAGGCAGCGTTGAAAGTTTACTTCTTTTTTTAAAAAACTAATATTTTTATTTTTGTTTTATTAAGTTCTTGTGTTTTTACCATTTAGTAGGTATTTGTATTTTAATTCTTATATTTTTAAGTTTTTGTGAGAAGAAAATATAAATGTAGATAAAATAGACAGTGTAATAATAGAATTATAATATCGCGTAACGAATTTATCTTTGTTTGTGAGCATCACCTTCCTTGAATAATATGTACATACATAAACACGATCGCAGTTCTATATTCGTTATATTCGGTGCGTTAAACGAATAAGTAGATAAGAGCAGCTTGTATTTACTCTCAGACAAATGCAAAATTTAATTAAAATCAGGTAGAAAATACATACTATTTGTTACATATATCTTTATTTAATTGTAAGAAGAAAAGATCGTATCTTCGTTGGACATGGAAATAAATAATTCTACCAATACAGGTAATTTCTCTTTTAAAATCTTAAAATAAAGTCTAACAAGTTTGAAATAAAATGTTTTGTTTATATACCTACACTTTTATTCAACTAAGTATTTTGTAAAATTTTTATACAAGTATAGCAGTGATTAATAAATGTATGACAAAGTTTCAAATTTAATTGTTATAAAAGAATGTTTTTTATATTGCTATTGCTATAGAACTTTATTATTATAGAATCTTAAGATTTCAAAAATCTTGTTTCTCTCTAATATATGTTTATAATAAATTGAAATATACATGGTTTGTTATTAAAATGAGGATTTTTTGGTTATTTAGTGTTGTCTAATCAGAAGAACAGAGATATAGTGGAAAAGATTGCTATATTGAAGACATATGTCTCAATGCTGGAAAACGCAAATAAAGCTTTAAAATTTAAACGATCGCAATTAGTAAAAATACAATCAAAACTGTTACGTAATGGATCCACAACATCAGATGTGCTATCGTGCCGGAATTGGAGCACGGAATTGGGCCGTGATATTTCCCAGTTCACAGGAATGCCATGTATAAAGATCGATAAAAATTCGAAATTTGTCTTTGAAATGTCTAACGCCAAGGATATTGCAAGAAAAGGTCTATACGCGATAGAGATATTGATAGATGACAATGACCACGGAAAATTAGGAAAATGTATACTACCTAATTTTATCAATGTAAATAACATATTATCGCAATATCATATTGATAATTTAAATAATGTAAAGCACTTTTTGAAGAGCTGTAAGCACTATATCGATTGCTACTTTTCCCGTCTAAAACAGGTCGATGAAGTGAAGGTAATTAAAGAATTATTAGAATAAAAAATAAAATGTCTGTTAAATATTTATGACTTAACGCTTTCTTAAAATGGAGTGTTACAGATTTTGTATTTGTAATAACAATTAGATTAACAGGGGTGAACAAAATGAAGATTTACTTACTAATATGATAAGTTTATAATTAATAATTTTTTTTATTTTTTAGAAATTATTTTCAAAAACTGAACACGCTTATATAAATTGCAATTCTGATGTTAGTTTGATCGAATTAACAATGTTTGGAATAAGAGACAAGAACGTCACAACATTATATGACGTTATGCTTTATTTGCACTATAATCTTGATGAAACAAGGCCTTACAAATTGTCCTCAACTGTAGATGAAACCGAAATAGCGTCGCCAACTTTAATTAGAAGATTGAATAAGTACTTTGTGTCTTTTTTGAAGATGGATTTGACTTCGGCGTTGTTGCAGATTAGTGATCACTTCCAAAACGAATTTGTTTGGGAGGTATTTTTGGAGGATGATTACGAAGATGACATAGAAATCTATGAATACGATTCAGATGAAAAGAATACAGGAGTTATGGTACAATATCTTTATCGAGGCAATGAAGTGACGAGGAGTATTGGAAATGAGACTCAAAACGATAGCATAGAAAATGGAATTTTTGAGATGGATTTGGATGAAAATGAAATGGAAACATAATCTCAAGAAAGCAAAGATATTTTTAGAAGACATAAAAGACATAAGACACATCAGACAAAATTTTGTCATATAGAGGACATAATTTGAGTTATACGAATATTTTCTTATTGTTTTTTAATCTTTTCACATTTAATATGTTGGTGCACGTTAGATTTTTTCTGCTGGAGAGCGGAGTGTCGGATTGCAATCAATTTTTATAATTATTTGGTTTTTCTTACTCATTCTTTTGTTTCGTTCATTTATCTATATTAGTTTTTATTTTTTATACTAAAAATGTATCAATTTCTATAATATACATATGACATATTTTTGCTATTTAACGTATTATATCTATCATTTTAGCTGATTTAAAATGATATGAGTGTCACTATAAGTTATAAGTAAAAAGCACAGTGTTCAATATGTATTAAAATCAAGCATATATTGAAAGCATTAATTTGTGAATTCTTTTTCCTCATTTTCTTTCTAATGTAAGAAAAATCTAACTAGAAAATTTGAACAAATCTCACTCGATATGATAAAAGTCCTATCGTGTGAAATAAGTTTATATATACATACATATTTGTTTGAATTTCACCTTTCTCGAATAACATATACATAAACACGAGTCGCCTTGGCGAATTAAGAATTCACAGTGTAATATTCGTTTTGAGATACTCAACACATATATTATACATATATGTATTGTAAATTTATATTGCAAGTTTATTTTAATATAAATTATTATTTTGTTTGTTCTCTTTATAAAAATGTATCTGCGTTATGTCCAGTGAATAAGAGCATTGTAAAAGAAGAATCTTATACTTGCTTTTATTATTAGACATATGCGAGATTGAATGAGAGCTTGGTGATCAAGTAAATATTACATTTTTATGTATCTATATTTATAATTGCAAGAGAAGAACAAAGTTTGTATATTCGTTGGACACGATGGAATATGATAATTCTAACAGTTCAGGTATGTTTTTTATTTCTATGTAAAAGAAGAGTTTAAAATAAATTGTATATGCTTCCGAAAATTATATTTAACCAAATATTTTATAAAATGTTAAATTAAATACAACAATAGTTAATAAATTTGATAAAGTATTGAATTTAATTTTTGTTACAAGGCTTTTATTCTGTGATATTTCTATTCTATAGGTAACATTTGTTACGATAAAATAATATGATCTGAATAATTTGATATTTGTATAACGTTAGCTTAATAAATTGTAATTTGTTATATTTTTAATTATTTAGAATTGTCCAGCACGGGAACAAGGTGTGAACTGTCGGAAACGATCTCTATGTTGAAAACGTATATTTCTCTGCTAGAAAGTACGATTGAAACTCCCGAAGTCGATCAATCCCAAGTCACGAAAGAATCATCGAAATTGTTGCACAATGGCGAGGGCGCGACATCTCATGACAAACCGGATGTACAAACGGAATTGTGCCACAATATTTATCAGTTTGCAAGAGTACAGTGCATAAATTTCAAACGAGATTCAAGATTCATTTTTGAAATATCTAACTCTAAGAATATCGTGAAGAATGATTTATACACGATAGAGATATTGGTGGATAACAATGGCCGTGGAAAGTTAGGAAAATGTGTCTTACCTGACTTCGTCAATGTGAATAATCTATTATGGCAATACCCTATTGACAATTTGAATAATGTGAAGCACTTCTTGAAGAGTTGCAAGTACAACATCGATTGCTACTTTTGTCGCTTAAAACAAGTCAATGAGTTGAAGGTAATTAAAAAAGAACTGTCAGTATAAAAAATGAAATATTTGTTAATTGTAATTAAAGCACTATTTAAAATGTTAAATTACTTTTTGTTTTACTTACTTACTGTTATGTAAGTTAATTATTAGTTAATTAAAAAAAACATTGTTTTCAGAATTTATTGTCAAGGATTCAAAACGGCTGCGTATGCCACAATAATGATGTTACTTTAATCGAATTGACAATGCACAACGTGAAAGATGTTTACAATTACGACATTCATGACGTGACAATGTATTTGCATTATCACTTTGACGAAACAAGACCTTACAAACTATGCGCGAGTACGAATGATGTAGGAGTAAGGTCGCGAACTTTTCATACAAGATTGAATATGTACTTCGTGCCTTTCTTGAAGAAGGATTTGAGTCCGGCATTTATGCAGGTTGTAAACTCGCATGTTGAATTTATTTGGCAAAAAGTTATGGTGGATAATGAAGACAACATAGAAGTATATGAAAGTGAGGAAAAAGTGTGTGATGAGGAAGGTGAAGGATACATGGACCAATTTCTTTACCGACGAGACAGGAGGTGGAAGACGAGCGAGGGTAGAATGCAATTCGAGATTACTTCGGATAATGGTGAAATGGAAGTCGATACTTCGGGTTGAGAAATGTTGAGATAAAATATCAAGGAGGAATACTGTGGGAGATAATAATTTCTTGGGAAAAGAATGACAAAATTAAATGATTGTGTAAAAAAATGATGAAGTCATATGGCTCGAAAAAGTAACGCAGGTACTCAGAAATATCCGTCGTGTATATATACGTTATCGTCAACGGCACCCCAGTAGCAGGAAACAACAGCGATCAATTTTATTACACTTTTATTTGTATATTTAAATAGCTATACAATTATGTCGCAAATGTTAATGTAATGTTGGCAAGTAGGACTACATACGGTACATATGCTAGTATCAATTGTATTGAATTAACAATATGTTCCGAGAGATATATAGGTGAAATTTAATATTAATAGATGAATATTAATATTGCTAAGGCAATATAATGTACAAAATACGAAAATAACATTTATACAATAATAAAAAAGAACATGCACATTGTTATATATATATATACAAAGAATTATGTGATAACAAAATTGATTTATATTTGACGTATAATACGTATAATCCACGAACGTAGACGCTCGTAAAGTGTTAATTTCTTAGGTTTCCTTTGCTGCTTTGCTAAAGTTAGGAATACTTCATCCATTGACGGCTGACTAACTGAATAATCTGTGATCCACACGTATCTCTGCCTTAACTTTTCGAGTTTATCAAACACGTAACTGTACGAAATGCCGCTCTCTAATTCGTATTTAAGAACACCCTGCCGCGATGTAAAATAAATTAATAAAATAAGTGTATTTTGTAAATTTTGTTTTTAGTTTATATTAAAATTTAGTTTATATTTTGTCAAAATCTGCCAAACGCATTTGATTTGTACAAATTGTCGAATAGTAAATCAAATCGAGAAATAATCAAATAAAAATTATATATTACCAAATAACTGTCTTTGAATTTTATTGCTGGAAAGGTTTCGTCGATGATTCTCTTAATCTTCTCGAGATTCGCAAGTTGGTATCCCGGGACTATTTTAATATTCAATATGAAGTTACGGCCATACTTTGCCTTCAGATGCTCGCAAGATCCAATTGCGGTAAACTGGCCGTTAACCATAATACCGACACGCAAACACATCGCTTCTGCTTCTCGCATACTAAAATTCGCAAAATTGAATCTAATATGTATTTTGTTTATTATGCTTGTAAACAAACCTGTGCGTAGTGATTAATATAGATCGCCCCATCTCCCGTATCTGATACAAAATTTCGCAGATTGCGTGTCTGGTCATTATGTCAATCCCAGCAGATGGTTCGTCCATAAATATCATCGGCAAATCGCCGATAAGACTTTGCAATATGCAAAGTTTTCTTTGAATTCCCCAGGGGTAGTGGGCGATTTTCAGATTCTCAAAATCCAACATGTCTATAGAAATTGAATTTTATTATTTAGCGTTAATAACTTCGCGTTATTTCAAACAAAGAAAGAAATTTTAAACTTGTTTTTAATTTGCATATTTTTACCTAATACATCAAGCCATTTGTTTACTTCTTCGTTGATGTGCTTGTATGGAACACCGCGAAGTGCCGCATGAAGTTGCAGGTATTGTCTTCCAGTCATAAAATCGCTCAGTCCGTTAATTTGTGGGCAGTATCCTATCATACCTACGAACTTGACAAAATTTTTTATATAAGCAGAATTAACATCCTTTTAACGGCTACATAATGTTATTTAGAAAGTAAAATAGAAAATTTATTAAACTAATTTTTTATATTTATGCTTGTAATAATAATTTTATAGTATTTTTTAAAAGAATAATTAAATAATGCTCACCATATCTTGATTTCTTGTAAACTCATGTCCATATATTACCGCTTTTCCAGCCGACATTTTAGTTTGACCCACCAGCATTTTGTATATCGTTGATTTTCCCGCATCGTTAAATCCTAACAGGCCGAAACACTCTTGGTTGTAAACCTAAGTAGGAAATCTGTGTATTTAATACTGCATTATATGTAACAAAAAGAACAATGTGCAGAAACAAATATCTTGATTAGATGAATGCTTACATTAAAACTGATTCCTTGAACCACCGCTTCTCCAAAGTATTTTTTTGTCAAATTTTGAACAACGAGAGCAACTCGTGATGGAAGCGATTTTGTTTCATCATAATCTATATGCCAAGAAGATATAAAATATTTCGTAATAAAATTGAAAACTTATTAATAATAAAAAAATTTACATATTTTGAGCTTTAGCGTATATATATTGTATATAAATATAGTTTATTTTTATTTTTATATTTTTTACGTTTCATATTTTCGTCGACTCGCTTTTTTTCTTCCATGACCTCCGACTCTATAGTATCATCGTCCTTCATAGGAGGCACAAAATAACTATACCACTTTCTACGATTTTTTTCTTCAAAAACCTCCAGCAGTATAAAAAGAGTGAACATTTGGGATACCATTAAAAGTATGTCGTCTGTAATCGAGTGACAATACTCAGAGCCAGATTGTTTAATTGACATCGTATTCAGTTGCTTGTAGCAACCTTTGTCTTCACAATTTTCTGAAATGTCAGAGATCAAGGTTTAATAGCAGAAATAATAACTTATTATAATAATGATAATTTTTATAAGCTTACGACAACAAGGATCTTCAATATAAAATTCTGTGTCACAAGTGTTAAAGTAGCTACATTGTCTGTTATATAAATTCAGCACAATGTAATTGCTTAAAGCACAAGCTAGAATGTATGGTGGAAATATGTGTACAAGAGCTTCGAGCACGTATCTTCGAGTACTGCTGAGTATGCGAAATATTAATGGAAATATAATAGAGCCGTTTACCAATAGCACTGCAAAATATATTCCACATTTAAATAAAGAAACTTTATACAAAATTAAATTTTTTGACACTAAAATTTATAATTAAATAGCAATATAAAGTTGAATAAGCGATTTTAAATTACTGACTGGCTATAATATTGATCAGTATCACGATTAGGTACGCATTTTCCGGTTTTCTCGTGAAAAGTTGTATGCAATAACCCAATGGAATGGCGCACCCTCCGTAACATAAAAATATTATCAATACTTGGACTGAAACATCGAGATTGATCCATAAATACATAACATTTTTGTTTTATGACGATGCTGTTCTACTATCGCAAAATTCGCGAAATATAAAAAAAAAAGATTTTTAATCAATTTTAAAATACAAAAAATAAATTTTTTATAATAAAGTTAAAACACGAGTAGAGGTGAATATTTCGTGAATATCTCAAAATTCTTACCGATCTCTAAAGTTGAGAAGTACAACGTACGGCGATAGACACTTAAGATAGCAATTCCGAAAAGCATTATGGAAAACGCATACAGAACGAAATCAATAATATACATGGGGATCCAGTAGATCCGCGTAGATACACCGATTGCATTAGTTTGCAGCATCTTCGAGCGTGTATTTCGTTCTCGTATTCCCATGTCGATAGAGGGTAGAAGAAGGAACATAGTTATTACTATAGCTGCGTTTTCCCAGTTTTGTACACTACGTGGGTGAACCAACAAATGTTGCCACTGTAAACATTAGATATATATCTTAATTTTTAAAATACTAATTAAACTCTGTAGGATACAAAATGTTTATATTTGAATAAATAATTTTTATACATAATAGCACGAGCATTTTGTCGAATATTAAGAAATGCTCTTGTATCTCAATTTTAATTTTCTACAAAAGTGAGTGAGTCGAAAACATATAATTATAACAAAAAAAATAGCTCAATATTTTTTGAATCAGCAATTTTATTTTGTTCAATTAATATATGTTAAGACCGTTAGGATATAAATCAATCCAAAGGAAATAGCCATACGGTCCAAGCTTGGATCTTAGGCAGCTTAATATTATTTTCTATTAAGCTGCCTAAGATCCAAGCTTAGACCGTATGGCTATTTCCTTTGTATTGATTTATTTTATTTATTAATTTAATAATTTAATTAATTAATTAAATTAAATTTATTTAATTTAATAATTTAACTCATTAATTAATACAGAAGATATTACCTGCCCTGGATGAATTAACGGTCGACTAGTCAATTTGATCCAACAATCGTCTGAACCGCAATGGTAACGCAGTAACGCATTATGCAGTAAATTTAATGCAATTGGTCCACTGTGTACTGCAGTGGACGAATACATAAGTTGTACACTTCCATCTTTATACATATCGATAGACATCACGTAACGATCTCTAAACTGTCAGAAAATATTTATTAATTGTAAAATTTTTAAGATAAATTTGCTACGATACCTCTATCGACTGCAAGTCAGGATGAACCATAAGATCCGTGGCTGGGATATTTTTGGAAATATGATAATTATGTCTGTCACTGTATGCTTGACCAGTAATGTACAACGTGACAAGAAAGTCTTTTATGGATTTATCATCAGCCGAATAATATAGCACGTGAAAATTGTTGTCTATATAACTCGTCAGATTCATTACCTTCTCTCTACAAAAATAATTAACAAGTCTAATTTAATCTATCTTTAGTTTACTTTCATAAAATTATTACCTATGCATAGAACCCTTCTATCAGATATGTAGTTACTGTATGTATTTACAATGTTTGAAACAATGTAATTTAGTAAATTATTTGTTGAGATTGCTTGATTGATAAAGAATTAAAAAACCTTTATGCATAAAAATAAAGTTACAGAATAATTCCGATAATTTTTTTGGTATATAATAGCAGAATATTGTGATGTTTATTGAAAGTGCTATCTTGCATTTCGATAATATAGCGACATGAAAAAAGTGTATTATATTATTTTATACAATAGTGCAACTATTGTAAAGTAATATAAGTAATAAATGTTTCGATAATTTACATGAAAGAGAATAATTACTCTTTATACATATATCGCGGCGTAAGAAAAGCAAGATTAACTTACGTTGTTTCGAAGAGTGTGAAACTGCTTAATTCAGCGATCATAGTGGTCAGAGTAAGGGTAACAATCGCCAAGGTTATCTAAAGCGGTTTTGATTATATTTATAAAAATATAATATGTAGTGCCTTTTTTAATAAAACGAAAAACTTACCGAAAACACGTATATTTTCCAGGACGAAGCAATGTGCAATAATTTCTTGCAGAACATTGCAAAAACTTGCTGCCACCATAAAGCAACATCGGTCAATCGCTTCCATGGTTCAGCTATAATAATTTTATTGCAGATCAACAGTTTGATTAAGAATGGTGTTTATATGGTGTCTATTGTCAAGTACTTATTTATAATAGAGTATTACATATTATTAGATTATTTTACATGATTTATTATGGATAAATTCTAATTATTGATATATTTATTGCTATTTATTTTATTTTATATTTTACAACTTGACAGACTTGTATTAAAATTTTACCTGTCTGTAACAAGTGCCGTCGCCTTTGTTGCACAATAAGCTCGTACTTGTTGCTGGGTAATTGCACACTACGTTCTTTAAATTGACTTTCTAAACCTATTCTAAATACAGAATAATTAGCGTTGGTACAAGCTGATCTTTTAATTTCTAAGATTTATTTTTCTATCATTAAAAGTTAAAAGCAAAATAATCTTCTCAATGATACTTATTTTATAAATAGAAAATATTATATTTAATTTTAACATTTAGATATAAGCAAGAATTTATTATATAATCTTAAATTGAAGATAAACGTTGGAAATAAATAAAAATGTAATGCACCTGAGAAATTGACCCTCAATGCTAGCAGCACTCAGCGCAATCGACACGATTTTCAATTCTTCCTTATGGGATTCTAAATGTTGGAGCAATTTAGTGAATCGACTATTTCTCGGCACATCGAATCTTATTACTAAACCCATCGTGCTTCGCAGAGTAATTGGATCTGCCGAAAATTCTTGTATCTCCGTGTGAATTCGCCCCACATTGCAATCCTCTTGTACCAATAAACTTAGCACGTAACCGATCCCTAGTTTCAATTAATTTTGGAAGAGTTTGATTAACTAACAACCAAGAAATTAGTTTATATCTTTAAAATTTATTTTTATATTAATCAATAAAGTAATTTAATTTTACAAAATTTTTTTATTAATAAGTTATGTGTTAGATTATTGATCATAGATATTACCATATCGACGATTCAGATACATTTTTGAACCGTAACATTCGACCCTTCCATTTGCAATAATAGCGATCCTATCGGCAAGAAAATCCGCAGCTTCCATGGAATTTGTTGCCATTATTATCGTCTTATGCCTTTTTATATCCTGCAAAATATTATTGTGCATTATTTGATATATTTCTTTATTTTAAATTAAAGTAACTTGCTCAAAGAAAACTACTTACCAAAAGTAAATCCCAAATCTGTCTTTTGTGCTCAGGGTCGATACCGTATGAAGGTTCGTCGAGGATGAGAATCTATCAGGATTAATATTTTAATAATTTAAATTAAATAATATATAAATCCAATTATCTATTGCCAGTAATGTTATTAATTATATTTTTTTAATTATTATTTATAATTCACACCATTAATTATTTTATTAAAAACAAAATTTAATCCTATTCATTATAATTTATTATGGTTAAATTTATAAATAAAATAATGCACCTTAGTATTGCCGATAAGTGCCATTGCTAAACAAATCCTTCTTTGCGTAGCAAAAGAGCAAGATTTCACTTTTGTATCTTTCACATACTCTAAATCGAGCTGCTCCAACAGCTTTAGTGATTTCTTATAAGCGTCCTCATAAGTCATTCCTCTCAGCTGAAATAAGAATTGCATTATCGAATGAACTTTTAACACTTATAAAATTTGATAACTCTTACAATAGTTTTGATTATGTTTGTTGCAGAGACATACAGGTCAGTATAATGGGTTGCCCATTCGTGCAGGCGCGCATGGTCGTTCACTGCTAGACTTCGCCGCATTACCTATAATCGCTCGCATATCTTTCTTGCAATAAAATTTGTAGCGCCCTTTATTGCAAAAAAATATGCGAGTGATTATAGGTAATGCACCGAAATCTGTCAACGACCATGCGCGCCTGCACGAATGGGCAATTCGTCATACTAACCTGTATGTCTCTGCAACAAGTGGTACATATTATATCTGAACCTTTACCGATAACAGTTCAAACTAAATTATTTATTTAATGATCAAAAAATTATTTAAATTAATAGAAAAATAAGTGATATTTTAATTAAAATACTTGTTAATTTAGTTTTATATTTAATATTTAAAACTTTGTATGTAAAATAAATAACATTGTTTAATCAATAACAACAAACAAAACTGCTGTTAATAAATTTTGATATAATGTATATTATGATTCTTGTAATAACTTGAGTATTAATATATAATCTAAATCCAAATGTGTAATCTGTGAAATATATTGCGTCACAGTTATTTTACAGTCATTTTATATTAGTTAAGTAAATGAAATATTATATTTTTTTTTACATCTTGTTTTAGTGGTAATTATTAGGTAGCCTGAGACAAAGACAAACAGCTTGCTTTCCAACATTAAATCAGTAATTAGAAACCTAGTGAGCAAACTGGTTTTTATTTAGATCAATGTGGGGTTATGAAATTTTTAATACTTTTCTTAATATAATAATTTATGCCTGCGTTATGTATACGCTATTGGCTGTCAATTTTTAAACGCTTACACAGAAAATTTAAATTATTAATGAAAAGAAAATATATACATCAACGACCTACATTGATTGATATTTTATATTTTCTATATTAAATAAATACTTTAATTGCAATATCAAAATATTTATTCTATATTGAAAGCATTATTTAATACGTGAGAAAACGATTGTTGCTCTTATTTTTAAATTTTAATAACTAATTATAAAAATATTTACCATGCCAAATATACAGAGGTGCTGTATCGTCGTTAAGTAAGACACTAATATATTTTCCTGCGAACAATAACCAATCGGATATAGTGAATTTCCATTCTCCAAGTAAACGTGGCCGTGGGTCGGTTTATACATTCCTGTCACATATCACAATTTCGTTAATAACCAAATGGCAAAATCGGTGATAAATTAATTTTTTATTATACCGATAATCATCTTCAACAAACAGCTTTTGCCGGATCCATTGTGACCCAAAATAACGCAGAATTCTTGATGATAAAAGTCGATTGTTACATCGTTTATAGCTGTAATGCGTTCGCCAATCTTGCCGAATTCTTTTCGGACACATCTCACTCGAATAGACGACTGTTGTTCACATATCAATTATACAAAGAGTCAGTAAAAGCCAGTTAAGGTATAGGTAATTATTCTTGTAATAGAATAATAATCACGTCTTAAAAAAAATTTAAATGTTGCCAAATATTGTTATCACTTTATATGTACCTATATTACTGATTTTGAATTATTTTAACATAATAATTAAAAAAATGTGATTTTGTATTTGCAGAGTGATAAAGAAGCAAAATGGTAAGATGTTAATTTGTAATGCAAATTTGTACATAATATTGCATAGGTAATTATAAAAGATACGAATAATATCGTAACATTTTGTTTGAATTGCATGTGAACTTGAGAAACATAATGTCATACAAACCTTTATATACGATGGTGCGTGCTCTACTGCCGACCAATTAGTTGATCCTCGGAACGTTAAATCATCATTGTCATAAATAGGTTTCTAAACAATATACTTGTATTTACTATTTATAAAAAAGTACATAAAAATAACTCTTATATTATACTTTCTAAAAATATAAGATAAAAATAAATCTAAATATTTAAAAAAATGTTATTTATATAAGCTTAAACATTATTTACATAAAATAAAAATTTAAAAAAATAACAATATTATCTTTACAATATGTTATTTTATAACTAAAATTATAGACTTCTTTTATTTACTTTGCATAAATAGTACCAGGGCTTTGCGCTGCCAAATTTCCCCGGATTAACATTGTCCAAGTATACCGCCAGTAGATACCAGAAAATAATATGCAATATCCACGCAAACAGAATCATGCCAACAGAAATGTTCTCTGCGGCGTGAATAATATCGTGGGTGTCTCGTAGCATTATCAATTCAGAAAACCATCGCGGCCATAAATACGAGGTAGGGCCAATGTTATTGCGCGGTTTTACTTTTTGCCAGATATTTCTTAAATCTTTGCTTTCATAGTCCTCTATCAGTATAAGAGCGGTAATAATATAATGCACACTTTAACATTAATGCATATTATTGCTCATTTGCAAATTATGTTAATGTAATTAATCTTGTATTTGCGGGATCTTTTAATGTTAAATAATCTTCCAAACTATACGTACAATATACGATTATAAAAATTTATATATTATAATTTATATATTTTTATCTCTAATATATTATAATAATAAATGCAAATATATTTCTCTGGAATGTGGTCAACGCATGATTTTAATAAAACATGAATTATTAGTTAAAAGATATAATCAAGTTGTGATCAGCAAGTGAATTTTGTGATACTAGACACCACAGACGCGCGCTTCGTGCGCGCTATTTAGCCTTGATACACACAATACACACAACTGTCAAAATATACAATGACAGCCACTCACGAAGTAAGCACAATGAAATAACCAATCGGCATCGCGGAAAAGAGGCAGCAATATTTCGATAGATTCCAGTATCGATTTAACATGTTTTTTTTTAGAAAGGAAACAGCTTTGGATATTATAATCTATATTTATACGCTTGAATAACCTATGAGGTATGTATAAAAAATAAAATTTATAATGTATGTTACATAAAAATTTATAATGTATGTCCGATATCGGACGTGACAATCTTCACCTCTTAAGGAGCGTGTAAAACTTTGGAAAAAATATACTATATAATGTATGTTACATAAAAATTAATAATGTATGTCCGATATCGGATGTGACAATCTTCAGGTGGGAAACCATTTATGACGCCGTGTTGTTAACGAATCTGACGCAATATATTTATTGATTTCACTTTATTATTACGGAACAATAAAAAAAAAATAAATTCCAATTTCTTTAAATATGTCGCCGTGTTTGAAAAAATCTGAAAAAGATTGGGGAGATAGTTTTTTGTAACATACATTATCAATTTTTTCCAAGGTTTCACCTCTTAAGGAGCGTGTAAAAAAAATTCTTAAATATTTTACACGATTCTGCAAATCGAGTTTTAGCGTGGAAAATTCTAAAGAAAAACGTGTTTGATAGTAGCTTAAATGATTTACGATATGAGACAAACCTCATCTCGATATTTATAATAGCGGCGGAGAAAAAAAATAAAATATGAGAAATACGTATTTTATGATATTGCGGCAATGGGGCGAGATAGAGATATGGAATTCTCCACAGATAATGTTTTCAATGATACCTTTAAGTTGCCCCTAATCAAAATTAATTTTGTTTGGGGCCGCTAGCTCCCCCCTTATCCTGCTATACCCTTCATAAATAACGAAGAGAAATAAAAATTTAGTTTCTAACAAAAAAAATGTACAATATAATTTTAAAACATACGCGAATAAAAGTTTAATTCTTTATTTTGTTTAAATAACCATCATGTTTGTATAAAAATTTAAGCATTACGAATAAATAATATACGTATAAATAAAATTTTAATGGAGTTATTATTTGAAATAATTATTATATTATTTAGATAAGTCATTTAACTCAAATAACAGACTGACTCACCAAAATCCATGCGGGTCGTGAAAGCGATTATTCCATACAGCAAACCATTATGCGGCAGTATCAGCGAACTGATCTTCCACAGAACAGATTCTCTTACCAAGAATTGGTCCAGAACGACAGTCAAGTGTGCCAAAATGAGCCAAAACAAAACCGATGTGAGTAATGCTTTTGTAGCTACGACAAAATAACGTGTAATTATAAGGGAATTTGGATTTTTAGAGGTAAGAATCGTATTGCGTGTATTTGTAAAGAAATAAAATAAAATAAATAAAAATATACTTACAGTTTAATATTGCAAGAACGTCAGATAAAAATATAAGATAATAAGGCAAGATACGTCAGATAAAGTTGTGAATAAAGCTAATATTTTTGTTTTTTTGCTCAGCGTTTCTATTTATTTATATTATGTGCTTTTTTTAATTGATATGTTCGAGTTACTTACAATGATCGAAAAATGTGCCGACTGTGAACATGAAGAGTGCTGAGAGTATATTGTACATCATGATAAATATTGTGGTGGCAAACGCGTTTGCGGCCGAAAACACAGGAGACAGAAGGATCGTGCATGCGATCGTCACGGGTAATAGAGTGATCATAAGATAATTAAGCCATCCTACGTACAGCATCGCGAAAGACATGTTTGTTAATCTCATAAGACTCTAGAATAAGATTTTTATTAGCAACAGGCATCGGAAGCCATTAAGAAAAATTATATTAGACAAAAGCAAAATTAATTTTATTTAACAGAAACTCTTACTCTAAATCCAGTTTCTTTATCATGGAGCGCCTTTCTTAACGTCGCTACTGGCAATAACAGGAAGGCAATGACCATCGTGTAATAAATTATGCTTATATTGGGCCGAATGACGTATGGTAAGATTAAAAAATCTATTTTGTAAAATGGAAATCGGCCGATAGTCAGCTGCAAAATAATCTACTTTTGTTAACTGCTCTTTGTTATATCTTGCTTACAATAATTATTTATGTCAGTTCCGTTGCAATTTTGTTTTTAAAGTACCTACTTACATTATCAGCGATCCTCGGAAGAGCCGGATTTTTCCACATCTCCACGAAGGATTTCTCAATCGCGATTTGTAGAGCCATAAAACCACTTGATATATAAGGATCTTTTATGATAAACATTAAACAATTTATTAAATACTTTAATTACTTAATTGTGCTTAAGGTGCGTTCAAAATTAAACTTATAACTTTGTTATTATTGTAATTATATTAATAATAATTATTTCTTAAGATTCCTGTTCGCTTATTATTACTATTTCATTATCAAATTGTGACGTCAGAAAATATACAATAAATATTCTTGTTAAATATACTAAAATGGAAATATGTTTCAATAAAGCAACACTTGCAATTAATAGGACTTGTAAAATACACCAAAAACTATCTTTTTGTTTCGGGGAGGAATCAAATCACATTTATTACTATACATTATTAATTTGACAGTTTTATTAGCTGTAAACATAACTTATTTCGTTTTTGGTTATGCATAATTCATTTCCAGGTACAAGGTTATTTATTAATTAACAAAAAAAAAGGAAAGTATTAGTAGCTAGATATATTAAAACACATATTTCCATTTAAATTAATGTAAATAATATGGTTTTTAAGTTCAAAAAAGTCTCAGTATAAAATTCACTTTAAGAATAACTTATTGAGCCAATTTAAGATTAAAATGCCAAGTTATATAATGTCTACTTCTGAAGGTTATGCATTTATCGTAGAATACCTGTATGGGCAGGTTCTTCCTCGTGCATCATGATTATTCGATTCTCGCCTATTTCAGACGAACGTATTTTGTAGTCTAAGACTTTCGGTTTTCCAGATACGAGCTTATCAATTTTAAATATCGCCCACAGCACCTTGGAAGTGTCATTTTTCGCGTAACGTGAATGCACGAGATTAATTTCACTGTCGGCTGCTTGAACTGATATTTAATATGTAGCTTTTATTTATATTTCTTTTTTATATAAGCGTATTTAGAATATTTTGTCTTACTATTTGTATGAAGCATTTTTGCAGCTTTCAGCATTAACTCGTCTACAAATGCATTTTTTGGTGCATACCAGCATTGCACATCACTCGGCAATTTCGCCAGGATATCATTTCGACTGTATCGATCTAAATCCTTTATGTAAAACATAGAGAGATATATGTACGATTATTATAGAATTATTAAAACAATGATTAAATATTTACTATATATAAAAATGTGTAACTTTATCATATACAAAGATTTTATTTTATGTAATTATACTCTGTATATTCATTATTTTAATTATAATGCAAATTTTTCTATGAAGGACACTAGGTGTATAATTTTGATATTAAATTCGACAATGTTGATATTAATTACATAATATTAATTAAAGAATAAAAAGATAACTCCAAAAAATATAACATTCGATGGAGAAACTGAAAATAAGATTTAGTCTCGAGATAAATTTGTTTAATCCAACTTTACGATTGCCAGTTAGGTTACCTGCGAGTGAATAGCATGCGGTTCAAACATCAAACGTATCTGTAACGAAAAGACAATAGCTATAATTATCTCAAGTGCAGTGGTTATCGGGCTATGCAGCCGCATAAGCACGGCTTTCCACATAAGAATCCGCCATTTCGCCCAGAATTTCCTTAGCTTCGGATGCTCGACAATCTTTCTCACTCTCAGCATCACGGTTCTCACCACAAAGATAAAATTGCTTGATCAAATGCTCGCGCTATTTTGCGGTCTGTTTAACACAAAGAGAAAGAGAGAAAGCAAGTGCGTTTTCCGCATAGTCGAGAAACCGAACGTTTCTTGACAGCCGCGCTTATGCAAAGATCAACAATATTTTCTGCGAGATAAAACAATGAAGCAATCAATCAAAGGAGCGAAAATATGCAAGAAACAGAGTAGGCATTTTTATACAGTAATAAATTTTTAATAACACATTTCGAGCAGCATATATTTATTTTTTTTAAATTTAAATAAATAAAATGTATTAGTAACCTAGAGAACATTATGACGTTTTGAAATCATTTAAAAATGTCTTAAAAAATTTTGAAGAGATTTATAAAACTATCAAGAAAATATATGATATTTATATAATGTCATGTGTCGATTTATACATTTTCAATTTTTTAGAATTTCAAAAATTGCAAGATAATTAAAAATTTAGTATTAAAGGAATATAATCGGCAGAAATTGTATTATCTAAAATTCCAAGAATTTTCAATTCTAAAAAATTTTTCCAATTTCCAAAAATTTTTTACATTTTTAAGAATGCGATTCTTCTTGTTAACGCATTTCCAAAAAGCTTTGTCTTAATTATGTCGTTGTGACACTAAATAATACTTAAAAATAGCAAAATGTCAGATTTTAAATAACATAAAAAATTTTTATAAGTTTTATCTAGATTGGCTGTGTAATGTATTTTAATCAGTAAATATTGTAAATATTGTAGTCGGTAATGTAAACAGTTGTAAAAAGTCTTATAAAAATTAGACTTTTTTTAGAAAGTAAGAATGTCTTTAGAATGCCTTTTAGTAAGTTTGAGATGTGTTTTCTGAAAAGTTAGATATATAATTTCTTTAAAAAAGGTTGGAGTTACTAACTTTATTAATAAGTCTTTATTTTTTTATTTTATATTTTTCTACAATTTAAAAAAAAAGAGTAATAAATTCCGAATTTATCTGTGATTGAGATTGTATAACTTTACATCGATGTCATGGTTACGAGCTGTCATTAGTCTAATGACACAGTGTTCTTAAATCTGCATATAATAATTTTTTCGGGATTCTTAAATAAACCGGTTGGCCCGACCGACGCTGTAGTAGGAAGGAAAGTAATCGGCGAACATTACGGTCTGTTGAGGCTTGCGTCACAAAATTGCGGTGCGCTCGCGAGATTTATGAGCGGACTTTTCCATTTATTTTCTCCATTTCTATTTGGGACTTTTTATCAGATTCAAACATTGCATTTTTTAACTTTTAACTCCAAGGTATAGCAATTATTGCGGCTAAAGTAAGTGTACAAATTGTACTGTCTTGGAGAAGTTCCTTTCTTTCTTTTGTCGCACAATTATATGTGAAATTTTTAATTAGCGAGATGAACGTTATAATGATGATTAATGAATATTATTTCTTCCGATTTATTATCAAGTTTGCCTACGTTTGACATATTTAGGTATATTTTTATTAACTATTCCAAGATGAAGATTATCCAACGTATTTTCAAAGACATCCAACTGCACCGACTATTTCTGGATCTGTCCCTTTTGTCGGCGAAGATGAGTCTGGCGATGATAATTGCAACTTTCAGAATGATTGTACCGTGTTCCATGAAACGTTTACTAGGAGAAACCGTTCTCGTAAGTTTTGCTTTTTATTAAATTGGCCAGAATATTGCAACTACTTTAAATCCTTATAATCTACATATGTTCTTTCACAAATATTTTATTAACATCGACATTAGATCACTGGTGCTGGCCATGGAATCGGCCGCGAATTAGCCATCCAATTGTCCTCGATGGGTTGTATAATTGTTTGTTGGGACAATGATATTGATAGCAATCGATCGACAATGAGAGAAGTGTCGAAAAATGGCGGAGAGGTAAGAATATATTTAATCTTCCGTTGAATTGCATTTTGTTTTTAATTTTTTAATATCTTTTTTTGGGGAAGAGATGACAATGACAGGCGTTATCAGAAAGGCATGAGTCTAGCTACAGGTATTTTCAGGTTTACGGTTTCGTAGTCGACGTCTCAAAGAGATTGGAAGTACGTGAGACCGTGAGACTGATGAGAAAAGTCGGTGTACCGGATGTGACGATACTCATTAACAATGCGGCTGTGTTATACCATAAGCCATATCTGAGTCTTGATCCGGACGACGTGGAGAGGACATTCGACGTTAACGTACTTTCGAACTTTTGGGTATACATTTATTATAGACTAAATATTATAATATTTATTTAATATTTATTCAATAATTTCAATTGTATTTTAAATACATATATGGTTTCAAGATTATCCTACATAAATGACATTTAACAATAATAATGCATTTTACTTACATTCTTCAAGTTTAATTAGATTAAATAATATTCCTATAAGAATTTAAAAAAAAAATTAGTAGTATATGTTTTCTTTAAAACTTATTAGAAAGCAATTTTATTGAAATGTAAGTTAATTTATAATAATCATAATTTTTATTTTAAATAGACGATAGAAGCGTTTCTGCCTATGATGTTGATGAAAGGGAGCGGTCACATAGTAGCAATGAGTAGCATGTGCGGTATTTATGGGGTGTCGCAAAAGGTGGCGTACTGCTCATCAAAATTTGCCGTGAGAGGTATTTTATCAGCATTTCATCGATTGCTTTGTAATGGATTTTAATAAGTAATTAATTTCAATTTGTAGGTCTTATGGAGGCCCTTCGCGAGGAAGTACGATTAGATGAGAGGAAACCTAATATCCATTTCACGACGATATATCCGTTCTACGTCGACACAGGATTAGCGAAGGATCCTAAATACAGGTGAAAACATACTTGCAATTAGATTCGGCTAGCAATAGGCACTATGTTTTGCAAGACATAGCGAAAAAAACGTACAAATTTAATATACACCTAATGTAATTACATCTCACTTACCATGCATCGCACACGATTGTACTTATCGTGTTATTGCAGTGTTGGTAACTGCAGTGTTATTAATTAAACGAGTATTTTTTTAACGAGTATACATCGACGATATCCATGACGAAATATCGTTTCCGCGCAGACGTCTTCCGGCCTTGTCGCGATAATTTGCACGCGAGCATTGTATTTACGAAACGAGTCGTCTTTATATCCACCACAACATAGTGTAATTGCATGGAATGTAATTAGCACGCAGTAAGTGGAACAATCTGATCCATGAAGTAATAATAAGATTAGAAGAAAATTGTTGTGTCTATGATTCATTATCTTCAACGATTTCCAATTTTTATACATTTAAAATTATAATAAACGTATAATAATTATAAAAAGAAACGCTTAAGATCGCACGTAGCCTTAAAAAAGAATCTTAATGTATTACTCAGAATGGAACACACACACACATACACACACAATTATTTTTTTTTTAAAGCAGAAAAAATATTATACAGAATATATCTTCAAAATGCAAATTTAATTAAGCAATATAAAATCAAGCGGCGACATAATGTTTATTATGGTAATTAAATTACTTTAAAGTGTAAAGTTGACAAAAAAATTATTATAAGCAGACAAGTTTTCTTGTCCGTATAATGTTATACTTTTTTACGCATTACAATATACCTAGTGTCTGCTCTATAATTTACTTGTTTTATTCGTGGTATTAATAGATTAGAAGTGGACTATTAAATTTAGAATTAATTGCAGATTTACTTCTATCTTTGGTGTCGTGACACCAGAATACGCCGCTCGAGAGATAATTAAAGCAATTCGAAGAAACTATACGGAATATTCAATACCGCGATGTCTCTTTACTTTGAATGCAATCAACAGGTACATACCGGAAGTGTTAAAAGCCGTGCGGTTATCGTCTGCTTGATCACATCTGCTTAACGATCAAATCTGTATCTCTTTACGTAATCCATAAACGTTCACTTTTATGATTATATCACGTGATAACATTTATCATATTTCTTCTTATTCAGGATTGTTCCGGAGAGCGTGATGCGTTTGATATTAGACTTTTTAGCAGACGTTGATCGAAAGCAGAAAGAAAGAGACGTAATGAATTCGAAACTAGATTTGATAAAAGCTTAGAGATTGTACGCAGTGAAGGGGTACTTATACTTTTTTCTTATTAGGTATGAATTTTACGTAATGGATAAAACGAGGAAGTTTGTATGTAGTACATGACATCTGTTAGTCGTAGTATACTAATTAGTATGTAGTATATTTATTATTAAATTAATAAACATGTTTTTATGTATTTTATTTGCATTTCTTATTAATTATTAATTTAAGAATGTTGCGTTAAGTGCGGAATTTATAAAGGCGTCTAAGAATTCTTGAGATTGTTGAAAAATTTTGCAACTGCTGACGCATCGTCGTCTTTTCAAAATCTTACTTTTAAACATAGTTTAAATTAATACTTGCGACCCCAGTTACTCGTCCTTTTTTTCACTTTGCTAAAGAAACTAACGTTAAATAGAAAATGTTTAGAACATTGTGAAACTTTCTTAGAAAATATGTAATTTACATACAATACGTTATACAATTTTAATTGTGTGAAATATTGTGGAAGATGTGTAATATTTATTGCGCGAAAAGCTGAAAGTGCAATATTTATATCTCTTCATAGATATTACTTTTATTTTTCCAAGATGTGTGTCTGTGTAAACATATTGCTATAATAAAAGATCCAATGATCGACCTGGAATATGTCTAATGGAAAATTACAGCGTTCTTTTAGAAAGTAAACTCCAGAAATATCAAGTTGTCTGTGTGTGTGTGTATGTGTGTGTGTGTGCGCAGTCACAATCGCGCTATTATTGTCGGCCTGCTACATTACGTAATTAAGCATGTTTCGGTCAGTACACGAATTGCTACATCTCTATCGATAATTACAACATGGTTACGCCCATCTTATAAAAATTGCATATTGCACAAGCGCACCCTCGTTACTTCCGCGTCATTACTCCTAATGGCAAACCTCTCACGGCATAATTTCGCTGCTCGATATGAACACACGACATTTAACTTGTGCTCGAATGCGTGTGCATGTAAAGTTTTTATTTATTTGTAAGAGATAATTAAATTCTTAGTTCGAGATCAATATTATTGTCTATGTTTATGCGCATTTAGATTTGAATATGTGATCTCAAGTGTACGACAATTTGCATGTACGTATGTAAGTGGAAAAAAGCTAATACTTAACTTTATTACATTTCTTATGAATACATTACAGAGATAATTTCTTGGAATGACTTGTAATTATGTAAGGCCAGGGATAATAAGTGCAAGAAGAATAGTAAACAAGAGCATTAAAAACATTATTTATTGATTAAAATAGCTTTTTATATGAAATGATCGATATTATAGAAAAATATATCAGTCTCTCAATTGACACATTATATATAAATACTTTAACAAAAGAAAAATGTTAATGCATTTTTAAATATAAAATATTAAAGGCATTTTTTAAATTTTGTGGAAAATAAAAGACACAAAAGCTATTTCTAGAATGCGTAACTTAAGAATGGCCTTGACTTTGAATAGCGGACGAAACCGGCTCAACTATAAAATCGAATCAGGATGCCTTTGTTATTTTCCATTACACTGCAAGCAACGAGTATTTTGATATTTCGACATCGTTTTTCAAAACATTTCATTGACAACCGATTTACACAATGTACAATTTTACACAACATATAATATTGTTTTATTGATTACAAATATTATATAGGAAACATTATTGGTATAATTAATTACGCAAAAATGTATTGCATACACTTATTTTATTTTTCTTTACGTTCTTATGTATAATCAACAACGCAAATTATGTAATTTCGTACAGAGATCTTTGCACAATCTAATAAACCGTAACTAATTGGAAGCGTGATGGTAATTGTGTATGAATTTACATTACAATATAAGAGGTAATAAAGTATTACGATTGTGAAAGAACTTTTCAATCTATTAAAAAAAAGGGAGTCAATATAATTACTGAGTGTACACAGAGTGCTCTATAGAAATCTTTTCTACATTTACATACTATGTAGTCGCATAGTGATCATAAAATGCAATTTTTATAAACACAGGAGATAAAAGAGGCTAACGAACCAAGCGAGGTGCTTACGTGCTAAGAATGTGTTACAAACTTAAATAAATAATGTGACAAGCAATTTTTATAATTTTCTTGGCATAAATATTTATGTAAATTGAAACGTCCAGGAAATTAAATGTACATGCAAATAACGCGATCAGAATAAAACATTATGGAACAGTAATGCTTCAGAGAACGTGATGTTAAATAGATGTCCTTCGAACTCTTTCAAATCTTTCTTGTACATATTTATGAGCTCGCAATTTCTACATATTAAATAGTTTAAACGAGTAGTAAAGCATTATAAAATCCATTAATTTATATTTCAAGTGCATTTATAGACTAATTCACATTAAATTTTATCAACATTACCGCTTATCTGAGGATAGTACAAGATAGACAACCGCATATATAATTATGGAACAGTGTTGCTTCAGAAAACGTGATGTTAAATATAGATGTCTTCCGAATTTATTCAAATCTTTCTTGTACATATTTATGAGTTCGCAATTTCTATGCAAATAGTTTTCTCTAAAATTTTTCATCACTTAAAAATTTAATTTTTTACACAACAAAAACAATAACTTTATAATGTTTTATTATTAAACAATTAGTAAACATTATAAACTTTATAAATTTATATTGTAAGTTTATAGACTGATTTACATAAAATTTTATCAACACTACCTCTTATCTGAGGATAGTTGTAAAAGATGGACTGCCGTAATTTTATTTAAAAATTAATAATTGAACTTCTCTATATTTAAACCAAGAATGTTTATTAAGAAAATCTGGGTGCATTATTTAATACTGAAATCAAATGGGGGCAATCGTGTTACACGTAGTAAATTGATAATGCATCGCTATCGACACCATTCACACGAAGAAGATGACACACTCGAGCGAAGAAAGAAAGGAATAAATAAATGACGTCAACGAAGGAAACGACCTTGGTTGGATCTCATACCTCGACTATTCTCAGTTTTACCGTTGCCGTGTTCAGTCAAGTTCAAGCGATTCCAGCGTTCTGGCCGCTAACGTCGTTGTTGTATATTCGCGGAACTGTTGTTCCTTCACGTTCCCCACTGTTCACCAAACTGCCGAGTAACTTGGAGATCCTGCGTGATCCAGTGATCTACGCGTCCCCCGCGGTAACGTATCTCGCTCTAAGAGAATTTCTTCCGTGCGATTGTAAGACCGCTCTGTCGTGCTACATGCAAGCTTACATTGTGTACACAGTAAAAAATCGTGCGTCCATATGTTAAAAATTCCTTGTGTTACCAAGATTTGATTATTATTTCAATGTAAAATTAACATACAACAGTTATGTTAATATTTTTGTAACATTTTCGTGTGTTACATTTATGTCAACATAACTTAACATTTTATGTATGTTATTTATAAATTGAATATTATTTTAAGTTCTTTTAACACAATTGCTCTAAAAAATCAAAACGTCTTAAGTTATTTTTACATAAACAAAAGTTGAAGTAAATCTTCAAATAACTGTAAACTTTATCGGACAAAGCAAAATGTTACATCGACATTTCCTACAAATTATTTGAACTATTCTTGTAATTCTTTTAATACTTCAGTATTCGTACTGTTCAAATATTTTTGTGTTATTATTACATTACACTTAAAGTTAAAAGAACAAATATAAATGTAAAGTGTTGTGTCAATTAAATAACATTTTTAATTTGTCAACAAGTAACACACGATGAATGAGCTATTTTAACTTAAAATTTAGAGTGGACACATACACGAAAAAGGAGATGTATTAACAGCAGTTTAATTAAAAATAATCTTATTAATTTAATAACAGTATTAATGACACAAATACACCATGCTCTTGTGTTTCAATAAAATGTTATTTATTTAATTAATATTATTTATCATTAATGTTATTAAATTTATTGTTTCTTATTAAATATTATTTTTATCAATGTTATTTATTTTATTAATATTATTTGTTATTAAATTAATAAGATTATTTTCAATTAGATTAGTGCTGTTAATACATTTTTTCCGTATAATATGAATTCTTTGACCAGTTATTTGATTTTTATTAAATAGTAGATATTTTGCATTGAATAATCCATCTTGAGAGTGACACAAGATAAAATTAATAAAAAACCGCATTTAAAAAGAAATAACGTGTTAACGGATTATCTGATTTTCATTGAACAGTAGAATTCGAATAGTTTTTAAATAATAAAAAACATGTATAAAAATTCTATGTAATTTAACAAAATTAATTAATAATATTTATTTTTATATCGTAAATGCACAAACAGCTGAAAAAAAACTGTTGAAAACTTGCAGAAGTGACTAATTTTGCTTTTCGAGTTAAATATCTATGTGTACTTTTCAAACAAACGGCAGCAAAACTTCACGTGCCTTTTGCAAATAAAGTGGTTTCTGTGTAATATGTCAAAAACGTGATGACGTATAGTGGTAGATAAAGTGGTTTTAAAAAATATACGCTATTATTCGGAATGTATCTGTATCGTAAATCTTTACTTCAATCGATTTGTCATAGATATGTATTCTATACAGAACAGCATCAAACATAAAAATATATCTCTACGAATCGTGACGCTAGAGTAATGCGTAATTACGCAAGTTGTCGATCTTAACGCGTTATATGCAATCGATCGATCAAGTATTTATTAGGTACTGTTGTGTTTCTTTGTGTTATTGGCAGAGATTTACGACAGACTGTCTTTTTCATCGGCTTTGTTCAGGATTTTTTTCAAGCATGAAGTAATATTTAACAATATAATTAACATTTAATAATATAATTAGTTAAATTTAATATTTAATAACGTAATTAGTTTAATTTAATAATAAAATTGGCTATAATTAAGATTTAATAATATAATTAATATTACTTACCAAGGATACAATTAACCCTTAACATGCACACCTCTTTTTTAAATCATAACATGCACACCAGGGTCAATTTGACCCTGCAAATTTTTGATTGTTTATAACTCTTAAACAAATGTATATAAAAATATGAAAAAATTCTGGAATATGCTAAAGACATTGAAGGAAAGGCCTAAATAGTTTAAAGTAATAATTTTTATTATTAACATTGTAAAAAAAATTGTTGAAAAATTTAATTTTTTAAAAAAACAAGATTTTTTTTCAAAAAATCATAATTTTTTGAATTTTTAATATTAAGGGCTAATATTGCACATTCATCCTCTTCAGGTATGTTACTTTAGGTATGTTATCCATAGGATCACTGTGACCCTGGTGTGCATGTTAAGGGTTAAAAGAAAAAATACAAAGAATATTAGATAGATATAATCAGTTATCATCTTGAACCATTGTCTTAACTTAAGGGTACAAGGAAATCCTTAGTGAGATTTGTCTGCTTCGTGAGATATGTTACATAAGAAAATGTAGAAGTTTGTTTTGGTAGTTTAATTCCTTAAATACTTGAAACTTGGAAAAGTTTATGACTAATATTTATCGGAAACTGCAGATGAGACTGTCGATCAATGTTCAGTATAAAGTTTTTCTGTTTTCTTGTACTTTGGACATATTATTGAGAGTGTAAATTAGATTTTAAATAGAGGTTATGACCCGTATTCAGAACGCGCTTAGAACGATTTTATGTCATTCCATCTTTATCGTTCATTAGACATAAAAAAAGGATATAGAATGACATAAAATCGCGCTAACATTGTTATAAGCGCGTTCTGAATACGGGCCTATATGTACACAGAAATTTTTGGAAGATATAGCTTAATGCGGCCCTGGACTGCATAATTACTTGCATTATGAGATATAATCGGCTATAAATCTCTACGCAGAGAACGCGAAAAAATTTAAATTTCCTCTGACTCAGCCACTCAGCCTCAATCAGTAAAACGATAATATCGTGATTAATGCCTTTAAGGCAAACTAAGTTCCATCTACTAACATTTACTTACATTTACTTCTATATACTTACATTTCAATTTTTTGTGAGCATTTTCAGCGACGTTTATCGACACTTAACTGAAAAATTGGTGATTACTATTATTGATAATACAATGTTAATTACGACGTTCTTAATTACGACATAGAAACTGATCAGAAAAAATGATTATTTAATTTATTTTTCGTGCATTATATCAACATTTATCATTGCCCAAGGAGTGTAATTTCAGCGCGAATTTTATATTTACGTCCCAAACGGTAGCTTTTCATTTTTCTTGCATATAGCAAGATTATTATATAACAGGTAATAGATATCCGATTGCGGCAAGTGTGGGTCGGGTAGGCCCTGTTAGATTTTGCTTACTCTTACTTGATGGAAAGTGGTGCGCCCAAAGTGAATATAAGTTATGTAATAGGAAAGATATAGCGTTCGCTCTAAAAACACCGCGCCAGATTTATGGCGTTGCATTTATGATTAGTGTTGCGTTTACGTGCACTATTATTGTGTCGTGCAAACGTTTCCTCATATTTTCGCGTTATTTACAATGAGCCATTTGCAATTTATTTGCGGATAGACAAGTGAAACGGCATAAGCGCGTGAAAACGGATGCTTTAGCAGAACGTAAACTGACAAGTACGCTGACATTTATGGACGTTAAACCTCAATTCGATTACCACTTTATATCCTTATGACTTCCGACATACCGATTGTTTCATCAATGCTCCTAGCGTTCTGCAAATTAGTCTTTAATTGCGCGATGGTGCACTTTTAATACCGAAATTACATTGTATTGAACTACGTATTCTTAACACGCGGCTTTCTTTACTGCATTACAAAATTATTACATGTTATTTATACCGACAGTTATATAAAGGTATGATTAATTAATACATAGAAACGGTTTTACTATATCTTTTTAGACCGAATTTGTACACAAAATTTACATAGTAGTGACTAATTAATTTTTTGTATGTAACAATAATTTTTAACGTAACAATAAATAATTTAATATAAATAATCGTGATTTTAGGCTAAAAGTAAAACTAAATGTTTAAAAAAAAAAAAACTGACTAAGGATTCTCGATAATGAAACCAATAAATTGAGGTAACGAATGGGCTATAAAAGTACAATGCGGTTGTTGGTAATTTTATAGATTAAGAGTGATTTATTTAAATTTTACGAGATAATGATCCGGACGTTGCTCCATTGAACCATCTTTAGCGGTGTAAAAATTAGTGCAGAAAACTTATATGTTTAATTTCTCACGCTCTCTGTTAAAGTAGTACCTCCGCGGGATGGTTTTCTTAAGAATTTGTTAAAACTTGGCATACACATTATTAGATATGTTATCTAAACATCTGTGCAATTTAAATGAGATTTACCGTCCCTAAGCCGAGATATTTACACTTGAAATCGGGATGATTTACATATAAGTAATCCATGTACGAAACATGAATCAACGACACGTTTTTAATTCTACTGTTAAAACTACATTTATAAGAATTGAATAAAAAACGAGAGAATGCTACTAGAGAGGGATTACACAGCGTGAAAAAATTAGAGAGTGATTTACCGTCTAATAGTTTTGAAGATATTTGAGAATCATGACATCTTTGGTATTATTAGATATATAAGAGGTATGGTGTGTATACGTAATCTGTTCCGTGTGTTGGTGCACAGTGCAGACAGTTCTAGCAAAAAGTTTACTCCCACCGTTGTGACAAAAATAGTTAATAAAAGAAGTTATGCGCGCTCGCGCGCGCACGCACACACAATGGTAAATAATATTCTTTGTATTATCTATTAGTACCACGTCAATATTATGTGCTCTCTACGAACGGATTATAAAAGAAACATAATTCCTCTCCTTCTTCTCTGTCCCCCCCTCTACGCCCTAACTTTTATTATAAACGACGATGTATTGTTTTCCTGTTTGTCTGCTTATTACCAGTTAAAATTTTACCACCGCACGGCTCTGACACGTTTTTCGACAATTTCTAACGACAAACGAATATGCCGTTCTAATTAAATATATATTTTACTTCTTCGATTTCAACGCACAAATTATGTACCTAAACTTTTGATTTATATACTTATTTATGGATTTATACTTATTGTTGCGTTCTTTAAATCCCCAGACACAATACGAGGCAATAGCGATAGCGATAGCAATAGCGACCAATAACCGACGAGTTTTGTTTTCCAACTCATCGGTTAAGCCCTAAACACAATGCCAGGCAACAGGCAATAGGAATAGGAATTGAATAACATAAAACTTTGGTTGCGTATTTTGACATAATCTTGACATCAGGAAAACATATAATATTGCTTTTGAAACGTTTAAATATTGTTTTTTGAAACGAAATAATATTGTTCTTTAGTCTCAAAGCACTCGCCTCTTGCTTAAGGTGGTACCTCCGCGACAACCTCGGCCAAAAGTATTGTCCCACGTAGTACATGTCGAGATCGATCATTTAATCAGGTCATCGTAGAAAAATGTATAAAACATATAATATTGAAAACACAAACAATGAATTTAAATCGCCAGTAAATAATTAACAAATTAGCGTAGGTATTAATAAAATATATTTCTGCTCGTTAGAAAATTAAATTAGGGAAGGAAAATATTTTTCGCAATAAATTATTTAAAATTTTTATAGTAATTTTTGCTTATTAAATCGTATACCAATTTAAAATGTGTGAATGTACTGTTCAGACAAAAGTAGGGCTGTGTTGTAAGACTGAAAATTTATTCGGCGCGTAGTTCATTTGAGTTGGAATAAGTAAAAATTCACACACAGAAATATTATCGACACAAACATCCTGTCATGGCTCGAAGCCCTTCCCTAATTTGATTTTCTAACGATCCTTCTTATATTATTCTTGTATTACATAAATCTATTTTATTTATATTATAATTAAGATTATAGTATGTAGAAAAAGACAGTAAATATTTTTTCAAAATTAATGTTTTCATTATGATTATAAAGTAGCAGAGTGTAATAAATTCTAAATACTTATGATACCATGCAGGTTCAATATTTCTGAAATAGGAGATCGCGCTCTATTTCAGCTGGACACGTGTAGTTGTTACTTTTTTCCTCTTTGTGCAGTAAAAACGTTAATGCTACGTTAATCCGTTATATAACACCGAGCTTTTTAATGGTTTTGTTGCATTTTGCAACTGATTCTGGAGTGCTTTCATCATACTGGCCTAATGTAAGGTAGGAATGAAAGCAAACACGTTTATTTCTTAGCGTTAAGGAATGCAAATTAATTAATTTCCGGATTTGCTTGATTATACGAATTAAATCATAAGTAGCAATCTTTATTACCATGTAGCAGTAAGTTTTAAGTTTTACTAAAATATAAAAATTAAGTTATCGTAAATATTGTGTACTATAAAAAATATTACATTAATATAAAACGTTCTACTTAAGGATTGAACGCGTTGTGCTACGTTGAAACGATAATTATACGCAATTGAAACCTTCCAATTATGTAATACATCAAAACTGGTGTACGATAGTAATAATATAATCTTATAAATAATATAATCTAATCAATAATATAATCAATTTAGTGCATATTTCGATTTGTAGAGAATTTTTGTAATAATCTCTGACGTAACTTTGTTTGGCTTTATTTCTGTTTAATTAGTTTGCTTTCACACCTCGATGCGATGATCATAAATCTTTTTGTATTACACGTGCATGGAAAGTAGCACTTTCCGTGTGTGTTTTCTGTGCGGAAAGTAACGATTTGCCAACATCTACCTACAAAATATTCCACACGTCATATCCAAAGTCATATCCTACGGGAAAACCGTGCCCTAAGACTTATAGCCAACGGGTTCAAGCCATACGTAACGGGTATCAACGCCATCTCGCAGCGCACACAGAAAACAACTACCGAAAATACCGACACTTCGCCTCTTCCCAACACACACCTAACCTAACAGCTACTCATATGTCACTCTACTGTACATACTTGTACGCGCAACTCACATAAAGCAATTATAAAGTGAAAAAAATGGATCATATCATCCCAGAAACCGATAGTGACAACGAACTCACGCCTCCAGAAATAGTAGAAAGTGCCAAAACCGTAGTGCAAAATTTATTGCCACCAAAATCAAAGGAAAATTCATTTAATAGTCTATTTTTTATTTCTACTTCTAAAAATGCATATATTAAAAACAATGACATTCTTTATAACAGATGTGTGATTGTAAAATGTTATTATTTTTAGTTTATAATTTCACACAGATAATTTATAATTTCTATAAGTATTCAATAAATTGTTTTATTTAATACGATAACTATAATAAACGTTGGTTTTATCATAGGCTTTTATCAACAGATGTGTGATTGTAAAATGTTATTATTTTTAGTTTATAATTTCACACGGATAATTTATAATTTCTATAAGTATTCAATAAATTGTTTTATTTAATACGATAACTATAATAAACGTTGCTTTTATCATAGGCTTTTATCAACAGATGTGTGATTGTAAAATGTTATTATTTTTAGTTTATAATTTCACACGAATAATTTATAATTTCTCTAAGTATTCAATAAATTGTTTTATTTAATACGATAACTATAATAAACGTTGCTTTTATCATAGGCGGGGGGAGGGGCTCCGCCCCTCCCCCCCGCGCCCCCCTCCCCGCCTGCGCCCAGACTCGGGGGGGCTTCGCCCCCCCGAACCCCCCCGTGTGTCATTTCTCCCAACTCGGGGGGGCTTCGCCCCCCCTCGTCCCCGCAAGTCCTTCGCGTATCACTCACTCGTGCGGGTAAACGCACTCGCCTTCGGCTCGTGCGACTACCCGCACTCGTGTAATATACGCATCCCTTAACCCCCATCCCTACATGCACTTGTAATACAAAATAGTATGTGTTACACGTACGGAAGTTGGCTATTGGTCATGAGCGCGGGGAAGCGCACTCGCCTTCGGCTCGTGCGCCTACCCGCGCTCGTGACCGATAGCCAACTTTCCGCACTTGTAACACAATATACTATAGGGTGCTTGCTTGTCTACAAAGTGCTACATTCTTCATTAGTTTCATTACATGTCGTGTGGTAGGCACACAGAAATTCACATGTTACATAATCATCACTTGCTCACAACCGCATTGATACTTTCTCGTGTGAAAAGGCATCGATTTCGACAGAGTGCAAGTATAATTTGTCATGCCTTCTAACGAGAAGGAGCTCGGAAACAATTTGTTTATAAAAAAATCTTTATGGATACTTGTAAGTGCGGTAAAGAAAAATAATTAAGAAATGTACTAATTTAGATAACTCTAGTGATTATCTTAAGACAATATTATTATAATAATTAAAATTATACTATTATTGCTCTACAGTATTTTAACGGAATTATAGTTGCATTATTTATCGCAACAAATAATACAATAATTATATATACGTTTTAAAATGTAATAAATAAATCAGTAAATAAGAAACGTATAACAAATAAATTAATTAATAAATTTATAGTTTTAACTTTAGACAAGACTTAAAAATTGGGACATTATGATAAAATAATTAAATTGTATTATTTTTCAGTGGATGATGCTACGAGTTACAGACGAATCAGTGATTACAAATTCAAGAACAGGCTTCTCAATTAACTTTTTGTTTTATCTCAGTGTCGAATTTGTAATTGGCGTTGTCATCTCTAGTATCTTAACCATTCTCGATGTCATAAAGTCTTTTTTGCCAAAGCCACCAAGGGATTTGAGTGGCGATGTAGTTTTAGTACGTATACACTTTCTATTATTTATATGCTCTAATTGTACAAGTATTACATTTTTATAATTGATTTTAATTTTAATATTCAATTAATTTAAAAAATATAATTTTCGTATGAAAAATTTGATAAATACTATTTGAATTAAGATTTAAAAAAATTAATTTTGCATGTGGTACAGTTAAATATAATAAATAGTTATCTTATGATTTTGCATTTCCTCTCTAATATCGCGAATTATCTAATTACATTATTTGACGAGAAATGCACAAGGACGAAGGTAGGTAATCGTTGATTATACAATATAGGTAAAAAGATATTTAAGATTAATATAGGATTTATTAATGTAAAATATACTTTAAAATAGTTTTTTACAGCAAATTTCTCCAAATTGTGACATGACAGAGCAATTTGATAAGAGGGGTTATTGTATTTAGCGTTAAGAGAACTAAGGGAAATAATTACCTTTATTCTTGTGCTTAAAAAGAGTCACTTTTTGTTAAACAGCGTTATTAATAAACTTGATTTAGAATTAAATCTTGAAAATGCGAAGTACTTTTTTAGTAGACAAATGTTTTCTGTAACAGATTGCTGGTGTTTCGTCGACCCTTGGCGAGTCTCTCGCCGAGGAATTCGCAAGGGGTGGATGCTCCGTGATCTGCGTGGATAACGACTTTAGATCCGCGGAGGAGATAACTACCAGGCTAAAATCGCGGTGTAATAAAGTGAAGGGAATCGGGCCTGACTATAGGGAACACGAGCGGGAGAATGTAGGGCCGACAATGGCAGCGTACGAATGTAACCTGCTGGACCGTAATGCCATACGCGAGATCGCTAAGAAGGTCGAGGATGAGGTCGGTGGCATCGACGTCCTAGTGACCTGCGCCGGACAGCCTTATCAAGATATTTTCGATACAGTCAATACGACTCTCATGAGCCATTATTGGGTGAGCGTCGGCCAACAGTTGTGTCCTTGAAGCAATCATGTCATGTCATGTTAAATCGCTGCCGGTCGTTAACGGCCGGTTTTAACATTGTTTCAGTTGCAATGTCTGAAGAAAATTTGTTTGAAAATGTTAATTATATATTAAAAATATTTGATTTTAACGACCCAATAACGGATTCAAATCTCTTAGAATAAAATGCAACGACACTCATGATGTCAGGAATGAAGGTTGCCAATCTATTTTTATCATAATAATTTTTCAAAAATATTCGAGGCCTCAACATTTTTGATAAAAAAAAATTTATTTTAAAATTTTAAACAAAAATGTATATAATTAAATATATAATTACATCCAGTTTTCAGATATCTTGGTTTTAGAATATAAGCATAATACGCATGAAATTTAAATATATCGATAAAGGACTCGGCCGAATTGGCGAAGAACTACAACATATCACAAATTCAAGGAAAATTACCGAAAACGTTTTTCTCATAACAATCGTGCGCGGTCCTTTATTGCAATTAGTTATTAATGCAATAAAAATTACAAATAAAAATTATATTGGATGAAAAAATTTAGTAATTAATAATATTAATTAATAAAACATTATAGAACTTTGTAATGACAATTTTGATAAATTATATATACCGCGGTATATGTATAATAACGCTTTTATTATGAGCTGTTCAGTTTTTCTTCTTTTTTCATTACAGATGGTTCTGGCATTTTTGCCATTTATGCTACAACGCGACAGAGCGCACATTGTCGGAATTACGCCGATTACATCCACCCAGGATGTATACTTGGGCTCGAGGGCGGCAATTGCCGGTTTGTATTGTCGATCATAAAAGCCAGTCGTCAAATCGCGCCCGGTAAACAATAAACGTCGTGTCGGTTAATAGCGCGTAATTTATTTACATGTATATAGGTCTGATGGAGAGTTTGGGTCAGGAATTTAGTAATCGTAATAGTCATCTCACCTTCCTTGCGATTTCACCGACGATAGCACGCGGGTGAGCTTCCTCCCGAAAAGAACAGAGAACAAAGAAAATTCGACGCTGTTCCCCCGACGCTAACTTTGAATCATTAACTTATATTGCAGTTCGACGAGACAAGAAGAACGAGAAATCGCCAAGAAAGTTGTACAGGCAGTCAGAAGGGACCAGTGTAGCATTAGCATTAATTGGTGCTCGAAGATGATGTATCAAATAAGGTAAAGAGGTTGGTCTAATTGATAAATAATTATTGCCAAAATTCATTCACGAGATATTATATTAAACATTATAAAGATTGAATATTTTAACAATAAGTCGAAATTAAATTTCAAGAAATTAACAATAAATTTTAAAAAATATTATTTTACGTAATTATGAAAACTATTATCGTATATATATATTCTTTTATATAATTTTTTATTTTATTTACATATATGTTTGGTCTTTTTCTTTGCTAGCATGTCAATATCTTTGGATTATTGAATCATATAATACCTATAGATTATGATTTTCTGGCAGTTAAATGTAATTCTTGATATAGTGTATACAATTTTTAATTGACTTCATGCGATCTTGTGTTTCAGTTGTGCGATCTATAGCGCAATAACGATGGTCTCACAATGGCTTCACACGCAGGGATGCGATTATTCCTTTTAAATCCTGTTCTTGCTCATGGAGCGTGAAGCATTCCAGTCGGCAACCGACACGAGTGTGGGAATTCGCATTTTCTGTTATAGCGAATTCTCTCGAGATAGTCAGCAAAAACCTTCAAAAGTTGTTTGAAATTTGTACAGCAAGTAGTATCTTCTCACGAGTTGCAAAGAATAATTATACCAATTAAGTATGTATGCAAAATTAAATTAGAATTATAAATCGTTGTATATTACGATGTCATAGTACATTATTATACTGAAAGAGATCCTTGTAGTTTTTAAGAAGATATAATTTCTGTTAATAAAAGTAAAATAAAAATATTTGATATTACATCTTTTATCCTTCTCATTAAATGTTTAAGATATTTAATTACATATAATATTATATTTGGTTGAACTGTTTTCTCTACAGAAATGTTGCTAAAAAAAACTTTTTCAATATTTTATATATCATTCGGGGGAAAAAATTTTGTATAAAAAAATATATAAATAACATACATCTAAATTATTTATTAAAATCTTATATTGCAAATTCTAGTATATTAAGTGCCAATAGTATAATATTTTATATTTGCAAATTTAAAAATTTTAATAAATTGAATTATATGCTTGTTTTGTACTTCTTTCATGTATTTCTCACAAATTATACAGTATAATATCTCTTACAAAACGTAAAATATGTATATTGAAGTTGTTAAGGAAAATCAGTGAAGTTTTTTGTTGTACATATATTATACTATAATTTTGTTGTTTATTTGGTTTTGTTAAAAATTATTTTAACTATAATTTATTTTTATTAATTGCCACAAAATATGATTTATTCGCCCATAAAAATGTTTGACATTGAATCCGGTAACAGGACGTCGTAATGACCATTTTCGGAGCATCCGGTGAACAAGAGCCTCGCGGTTTCATAGTTGTTGTTTACGCGGTTATGGAAGACACACTTGAGCTCGTATCTGCCGGCAAGTTCGCGATAAATCGAGAGATTCATGCGATGGAGTTTCGTGGCCACGGTGCACTCCAGCTCGCTGGCAAATGTGCCTACTGGGCTCATGTAATCATAGTACTCTTGGCAATCCGAAATGTTCCACTCGGCCATCACGAACGGGCCGTACTCGCGCCAATTGTTCTTAATGTGCTGCACAACCTATCAAATGATCCATGGCTCTTATACATGACGTCATATATCAATTACTGCCTGAATTTCTGTCAAGTCGACGTCGTAGAAAGTAATACTTAAGAGACAGCGATATATAGCATCTATTCGATTTAACTAATTAAATTTCATGTCTCCCGAATCTATTTTTAACTTCTTGCAACGGTTCATTGACATTTATGATATTCATGTAGCCAATTTTGTATTTATATAATTACGATATTTATATTGATCATCAGAGACTGACCGTAGTTCGGAGCGACTGGTGCTCTTCCTCGTTTCGCCACAAAATGTAGCTGATTGCTCTAAACATGCAATTGCCATCTCCATATATCTTGCGCACGCGAAACGTGCCCTCGTTACACCTTAATAGAGCCGTACCTTCGAGAAATCCAAAACATACGTATTATTAATTATGTTTTTAATGTTAAATGCGTATAATAACCCTATTTAACAAAAAAAATGCACAAGAAGATAATCGTTTCTCTAGTTCTTTGGGCATTAAAAAGGTGAAAATCTTAACAATATACTAATTTTGATTGCAATAAAACTTCTTCAACACGTCACAAATCGTAATTATAATATATCAAAATATATAGGTACTATATAAAATAGCCTTTTTTGCAACTTTAATTGCAAATTTCTTTAAATTATAATGTAATGGAGTAATTTGGTAAGGCTTGTGATCAGCGCTTAAAAAACAGGGAAACAATTATTCTCGTTCTTGTTATGCTCGAAAAAAAGTTATTTTTTTGTTGAACATCACGTAATCGGTTTTTTTTTAAATATGAGTATTTTTCTGGCAAAAATAAATCTTACAATTAGAATCAAACATTTATTGTTAAACACGTTCATTACGTTTGACAAGTTACCTCTTTTAGATATTCGAAAATTTCTGTTTCTACGTTTTCTGCAAGTGCACTTTGTAATTCGCGTTGAATTTTGTGTGTTGGATATCCAACAAATTTGCCATGCAGAATTACGTTTATTTGGTTGAGCTTTCGAAAAATTGCCGATGATTTTAGAATCTCCTTGACCAAAGAAATGTTCTGCTTCTTCGAGATTGTGTCTTTTTTCATTCTTGAGTAATGTGCGGTTGTGATTGCAATCTTCTAAAAATCATATCAGCGTCATAATCTTTTCTTTCGGGAAAGTAAATTTTGTGGTATTTTTTAAAATTTGCACTAATATTGTCAAATCAGAGATTTGTATAAAATTAAAGTACAAGTTTCTTTTTGTAAAAAAATAAAAATTATTAGAAATATATTTCTCCTAATGCAGACAGATATCATTTTTTTAAGGCAATTCTTTTATTATCTAATGTTAAGCAAATAGTTATTCATTTTAAGCAAGTTTCTATACCGTCTTTGAAAATACGTGTGCAGAAGTAAAACCACCAGAAGCAAGGAAGACAAAAGGTTTTTAGCAGCTTCGACAGTCTTGACGTTTATAGAAGCTTAATTTAGCTTCAGAGATCAAGAAGTCTCATAAATAACACGATTATTAATTATTCTTGCGTCTATAATAATTTCTACATTGTGTTATAATAAATAATAATTATGCAAATACTTTTGGAGTTAATTACAAATTAGATATGATGCGTATACACATGTTTTGCTATTTGGACATTTCGTAGCTTGAACGTAACAATTTATGATTATCGATTATCGAATTTCCTTCAATTACATTTTCTTCGACTTTTTGTACTCAAAATGAAATAAGAGAGTGTGTAATCAAGTTTTGAAGAGAAAAGAAAAGAAGAAAATAAAGTGCAGAAATACATTAAACAAGCAGATTTTTTATATAAAAGCATATTTATAAAAATAAATCTTATAACTGAACATGTTTAAATTTAAGCAAAAAGAATGTAATAAATAATATATAGAAATATAAAAAAATTAATTATTATTAACCAAGAACTATTTTTTGTTTCTTTTACTTAAAAAATTGTTTAAATATCTAACTATAGGTAATATAATTAATAAATTATTATTGAACAAAAATATTTTAGGAAAAAAATAATTTATAAAGTACTTATAACTAATTCTTGAATAGTTTTATAATTGAATATTCAAACACTTAATTAGCTAACGGATTGTATTGTACAAATTGTACTCGGATATTATCTATTTCTGCATGGGTATTGAATGAGTATCCATAGTACTCAAATATTACTTACGGTGAGCACAAGAACATTTCGGTGAGTAGGTATTTAAATATTCGGGTTATTTATCTGGTTCATATCATTAGCTCTGTTTTAAAGACACGTTTCCCTCCCGACGGCGGGAAAATTCGTATTTACAGCTTGGCAGACCTGGTCGCGATATCGTATCGATACATATCGACCTACACTTACAAACTTATAACTTTTACCTATTTACTCTTTTTTTAAATACAAATATTTCGCATTACCGGCTTAAGATTCGCATTCTCTGCACCTAAACCTATATCTTTTTTCTTTTCAAGAACTTTATACAACTATATTATCCCTAATCGAATAGAATCGAATGGAATAGAGACTAATAGATCGTTTCATTTCAGCCTTGGCAAAGCAACACGTTATTTCGCACAGCTGCCATGGGATGTCAAGAGAGGGGAGGTAAATTTCTTACACGTGCCGCGGTAGTGGCAGTCGTTCGCCAACCGTGACAAAACGTGCGTGCTCCGGTTTGCCTGGCTCCGCCTGGCCTACGAGCGCACGGTGCATGCCACTTGCGGCGTTCGCGGCTCGCGCTGCACACATAAGTGATACCGCGTGGTAGGGAGGGTGGAACAAGTGTCTCGGAGTCTCGTACGAGCAGCGGAACACAGGGGAAAGCAAAAGATGGCGATTGCGCATCGGTACGTGCCGCAGTAGTGATGCAGTGCGAGCGAGTGCCGTCGTCGTTTTCCCCGATCGTACCGCGCGCGATCGCTCGCTGAGCGGAGCGCGGCCAAATGACATGGGAATTTGCAGCAGAAGGCACTTCCTACTGACAATATGCAGCCTGCAACTAGTGAGTGCACGCCAATCCGGAATCCGGATACGTATACTCCAGCTTTTGCTCGGCCGCCAATGTCCGGCTATGAATTGTCTATATATTGCACGTATATGTATGTGTGCGCGACATTATCTGTACAGATTGTGTCACGTATATTATCTTTTCCTCTTTCTTCCTGCCGATTCCGCGATTGTGGTATGATGTAGCGTTAGTCACGCTGCTTTGTGAGCGGACGCGCACTCGCGCAGCGTCCATTGGGAGAGCTGCGGAAGAGCCGTTACCACGTTTTTTCTTATCGTCGAATCACGGATTATATTATTGTGTCGTTTTATCGTATCGACCCGGACCCGCGGTTTATCTCGAGGAACTTCTCTAAAAAGGGAGCCTTATATTGCGATTTCGTTACATCATTTGACGGACGTCACTCCGATAATTCGGAGCATTCTTTTATGTATTCTAGCACGCTACGAGTGACTGGCTTTTTATGTCAGAAGTAAGAAAGTAATTGAAATGTAAAATAATGAGCGTTCTCTCAGATTTCTTCTTTGGAATGTTGGAAGGATTTCTCCGTTGGAATGCTGTAAAATCAAATTTTAATATCTATAAATGTAATGATTAATGCATAAAAATTATGCATGTAGAAGCTAATAATTAAAAACGTGTAGATAATAAATTTTTATTTGAAAGTTAAATCGACAAATTTTAAAATGCATATAAATATCGTATATTTATATATTTTTGACATGTTATTTTGAAATTGACATATATTTACTTTGCATTTTAGTACTTATTTTATAAAGCGCCGACTGCATATCAATTTTTATTGAATTTTATTGATTGAAACAATAATCTAAAATAAATCTTCTGAAAGATTTTTAGTAAGTTAAGAGTTTTGGACATTCTTTTGTGTAGCTATGTAGCGCCATCAAATGCTATGACTCAGAATGACTAATTAACTGAGTATTTAGAACACCGGGCAATTGTCGTAGATTAAGAACGCTCACAGAAGGAATCAGTAGAAATTGAGATGTTCGTCACATAACACTTTATACTACGCTTTATGTTGTTTATACGTTATGTAATCTATTTTCTTTCTGCTTTTAGATTACCACCATAGAACGTCAAGTCTTCGACTTTTTGGGGTTTATGTGGGCCCCGATACTGGTCAACTTCTTCAACATTATCTTTGTAATTCTAGGATTCTTTGGGGCCTTTCAGTATAGACCTAAATATATCATATCGGTGAGTAATTACTTTTAATATGTAATATTCCAGACAGCACTATGTCCAAAATCGGGACATAAGGCGCTTTAAAGACGCCATTAAGACGTCTAAAAGATGTCTTAAAGATGTCTTTGAGACGTCTTATGTCCCGATTTTGGACATGCGTGCTGTCTGGGATGTAGATAATATAACATAATTAGAATGTACACACGTATATCTACATATATTCTTATATGTATATAATCTACATATATTCTCTATCATGTAAAAGTATATATACATCGAAATAGACGCATCTTTTTTATATACTTTTATTAATTGCCAAATAAATTATTTGTTTTTATTAAAATAATTGCGATTCTTGTTTTAGTGTTGTATATGGAATACAGTATGGCTAGGATGGAACGTATTTATCATATGCTTTTACCTCAATGTAGGGATACTGGACAAAGTAAGTATTATAGACATCTTATATTAGCTTTAGACAATATCTATACAATGTGAGACGTACAGTAGGCATAATATTGCACTATTACTTTTCAGGATAGCGATATACTTAATCTCGGTACTGGAAGTTTTTCATGGTGGTACGTGAATGGGCCAGGATGCAAAGCTGTTTATGATGTGACGGAACCAGAGCTTTTTCGACCCGCGCGACCTACTAATGTAACAGACTGCGTGCTAGATTACGAAGTGATAGAAATTCTACACGCTACGACGCAATGTATTCTAGGTGTAAGTTAAGGAGTCAATTATCATATAAAACATTAATATAATAACTGCGTAGAGAGAGAGAGAGAGAGAGATTTTGCTCTATATTGTTATGTGTATTAGTACCAAAATTTAGCTATTTTGTATCTTTCAGTTTATGGCGATTGTTGGCGGAATTTGTCTGAGTAAAGTGTTTCTTGAGGAAGATGATAGCTGTGAGTATATTCAGAAATCGTATTTTAAGTTTAAATGATCTATATAATTTATATTCTAAATTACAAGGGAAATTTCAAAAGAAAAATACATTTTTAAAGAAAAAAATTTATTATTGCACTAAAATTCATGTATAATTATATATGTTTTTATTTCTATTTTTATTAGTCTCATGAGTTTTTGTTGGCGTCTTTTGCGTTATAACTAAAAAACCGAATTAATAAACACAATATTTTAAAAAATAATTAATATAACTTAAGAATATACATCAGTAATAATGTGTGTGAGCAATCACTGCTTTTCTTTTTTTCTTTAATGTTCAAAGCTTATTATCTTTTACAGAAGAAAAAATTACGATGTACTAAAATACTCATATTAATGAGTTGAATTATAATTATAGAGCTTCAATTTGCATGACAATATTTTTGCTTTTAAAACTTCCCTTATGTATCAGAATGCATTCAAGCATATTTTTAAATTTGAAAAATTTACATTTTGGATTAGAGTAAGATTGAATGCATTTTAATATTTAAAAAAAATACTAGTAAGATAATATTTGCTTGAAGTAAGAATTAATGATCTTTCACACTTTACTGGCTTGCGGTTTATGATAAGCAATTGGGGAAAAGGTTGTGGTTATTATTAGAGCAGCATATTCGGTAAGAAGAAGAAATGGGGGCCAGATATCATTCTATATGTGCTGAGAAAAGTTAAATGCGACAAGCCGTCATACTCTTATTTATTTTTTTATATAATAATTTATACGATTATTGTTGATTTAAATATTCCAGTAATAGCTAGATAATTATAAAGAACATAAATAAGATCAATTAATCTAATTATCTGTTTTTTTTTCTAAACTGTAAACTGAGTACATTTTGAAAAACGTAAAAGCTATTTTAGTTTTAACCGCTAGATTTCTATTATTACATGCTTTTGTTATATTATATTTTGAACACACAATTGCACAGTGATATATACTTTGAATTTGTATCAAACTGTTCAGAAATTTATCACCGCTAGAACAAGCACATTCATTAAATTTTAATTATATAGTAATAAGAATGAATCCTTGATAAGATTATTCTTGATAATCACTAATTATGTATAAGTACATGCGATTATCTATTATTGCTTGAAAAGAGGGTTATCGGTTACAGTTGATTTCATTGGTGGATTTGATCCTCCATTTTGGTAAGTCCGCTTAATCATGTTCATCAATTGCACGCCATACATATTTGTCTATCTTTTGGCACGATTAAATAATTTTTCATAGTATAATCATAAAGCTATAAATTAAGTTTGAATATGTAGCGATGTAAAACTTTTTGCATCTTGAAGTTTGTAATTCGTATCTGTTGTCATATATTATTGTTATATAATATATATTTCTTAAATAGCGTTTCTTTATCTTCGCATGAACGGAATGGTGTTGTGTCTTAATTCAGTATACGGTATGATTATTATACTTTCTTCAGTCAAGAATGTTACCAACACAATTGCGAAGGCACAGCAAAATTAAGCAGACTATGCCATGTAATAGGACCAAATGTTACAATCAAGAATTTCGAGATAGGACACTTTTTCTTCGTAAAGTTACGTTAACTTTGTGGGAAAAGAATTTGGTAACATAATGATATCTTCGCGAGCGTTACTCGTATTTGCTTCGTCGCGTATTTGCTTCGTCGATCGATTCGTTAACGCACCGCTTATCTTCGGCTCGTCGTCAACGGACCTCATCTAATGCGATGGATTCTTGAATGATATTTCAGTTGACTTTGTCGGAGGTGATGACTTTGGGTTGGCAGGCCACACGCCGTTGCATCCTATGTACGTTAGCTACTCGGCTCTTCCACCACCTGCCTACTCTCTAAAAAATTCCGCTCAGAATAATTACCCGACCGGCACAGCTAGCTCTCACCAATCTGCCTATCGCGAGTCGAGCTTTCCGAAACGCGGCGGCGAGAAGCTGCTGCCGGGCGGCGGTTCCGCGCGCGGCAAGGTCAACGCCGTCGGTCTCAAGAGCGACACGGTCCGTAGTAACAGCAGTCGGTCGTCCAGCCGCGATTTTCAGAACGTAGACTATTCGATCGACTACCTGAACCCGGTGGACCATTTGCAGCGGCCCGTGTCGCCCGCATACGACGAGTACGACTCGTTGGACAGCGCCGTTAAGCTGAGATATCAGAAGAACCGTTTGTACTATCCGCACTCGGCGAAGTACAGCCCGGTCGCGCGTATCAAGTGCCGTCAGGTCGCGGCGGCGAAGCAGGCCATCAGGAACCCCGTCAAACCCCGTGTCTTCATCGATCACGTGCGCGAACAGCCGCTGAGATCGTTTTACTCCGATCCGAGATTGGCCGTTGATCAAGCGGGGTCGAGCGAGCGCGACAGGTCGTCGTCTCAGTCGAAACGAGACAGCCGACCGTTGTCCCTGTACGCGAGTAACTTCTAAAACGGGAAGCCAAACCCTTCCTTTTTTATACAAGACTGCCTGAAGTACTTGTATTAAAATTGACGGCACTTTCTTCGAACACGATCGGCAGATAAAATTGCCCGCAAAAGTCCTTGTCTTTTGCTCTCTTATCTTAGCGAGAAGAGTAACGAAAGTTAGCTTACGCAAACTTCTATACTACCGCGTATGGCGTCCACTCGTGCGGTACGTGTAACATTATAATTCCTATATTTGCCAAATAGATAGAGCAGTTAGTGTAGCTAGATACCTTCCCCTTTAGCAGTTTTCATCGATCTAAATTGCGAGTTGTGTGTTTCTGTAATAACATTACTGCATAATATTTATTTATTAATAGTATTTTTCGTACTTTGCATCGAAACAATCGACTGATGTCGAATTGTGTGTGTTCAATAGCGTTCTGCTCGTTCGTACGAGCAATAAATGCAGTGTGACTTACCTACTAATTCATAAATGTTGCATATTTACATGTGGGATGATTCGGAATTACCCTCCGCTCTCTTCACTACTTAATACAAACAAATAAATGATTAAATTAAGACGTAATATCAATGTGTGCTGTAATAGCGCAAGATAAAAATAATTTTGGGCTAAACTGTTATCTCCGGCTGCCACCTTAATGCTGATAAGATTAACGGAGAGTATGAAGAGCCAGAGAAATAGTTACTAATTTATACACATTTATTTGTACAAGAAAGAGTTAAGAGAAGTGGACGATAAGCGTGAGTCATCTTGTACATGATTCACTTACACGTACTGCTCATGCTCTACGCATAAATTGGTATATTTACTGTGATATGTATAGAAACTGTATTTAAGATCGCGCGAAATATTTATCGTTTTATAAGTGTACGAGATATTTGATTAACGATACCTTGAAAATTGTATGCATTGGGAGACTTTGACGCTACGTAGAGAAAAATGTTGGTAAGACACAGCATGACCGGAACGTATTATTAGGCGTGAAATTATACCTACAGCTTTATCAGTTTTTTAAGTTCAAGCGAGAAACCTTGACATTTGACGGAAACCACATTTTGTGTTTTGCAGTGTAGTATTATTTCTAGATTCTCTCTGTATCGAGATTAATACGTTTCTACAGAACTCTGTCGTATGCTACGTATGCACATGGATGGATAGAGGCTTTAAAGCTGGTACTCTGAAACGACTAGACTGCGTTTAATTAGTTTATTTTATAGCTCGGTTTTTGTGGGTATGATCCGGTGCTATGAAGTTTTTTTTTATTGTAAGATATTTAAAAGAACTTAAACAGGGGAGCGCGCATGACACGATTTCCCTTCGTTTAGTAGTGCATGTAGTAGTTGTGATTTTCTTCCTTTTTTTTTTTGTATTTTCAATTTAGCAGACTTATGTACTTTTAATCCATCCCTGAAAGCCTTTATATTTGTTTCCATAGAAAATATCTAAATGTATAGATTACATTTCATTTACATATGGGTACACTTAATCGAGATTTCTTTACGTAGAAAATTTCAGATATTCTTTTTGGCAATAGGTTTATAAAAAATCTTATCTCTTTTGTGACGTTTCACATGTGAATGACTGATCTTTTGCGTTATATTATAATTTAATAAGAAATCTGAAGTGACATCACACACAAAAAATATATATTTAGCAGATTATATTAGCTTTTGGTGTGAAAAGTAGCTAGTATGTAGCTAAATATACTGATTACAAATAAAAGACTGCTAAGAGAGAGAAATAGATATAATATATCTTAAAACAGTTTAAACTTTATATACGACAGAAAAATAATGATTATATTATGTATTTACATAAATTAGATATTTTTTTAGAGTAGTACGAATGCGTTGCATGCCACAAGATCGTTATCTTTGATTAATTACATATATGATGTCAAATGTACGATATCTTATTTATAGAGATATTATGATAGAGATGAAAATTATATTAATTATGTAATATTGTACATACTTCTTTTTGTAGTACTTACGCAAAGAAATTAGAAAATGAGAAAATTTGTTTATTACATATGGAATATTACTATTCCTTTAGATTTGGATGGCAAATTTATTCATTAGGTATATGTTATTATTCCTTTACATTTGGCTTGCACAAATAATATTTCTGAAGAAAATCGTAGTAAAGAGAAACCTCGAACACGACGCAGGGTTTTCTTGTCACTTCAGATTTAATATTTCTAATCAAGTATATTCTCTATCGAGCATCTCTCAAGTTTGTACAGAATATTTATATTTTTTTAAGATCGTTATAATGAGTTTTGTATTTAACTACTGTATCACGTTATTTACTTTGGTGCAGTTAATTGGGAACAATAAATATGCAATGCCGCTATTCGCTTGCTTTTTTATTTATTAACCCTTCACTCTTCTTTCTTTTCCTTTTCTAACAATTTCCTACTGTGCGGTTTCTGGGGAATCTATTTTCGTGTTTTTTTTCTACATTTCTTTATTATATTAAATTTTTAGTTTCGAGTGTTTAGCATCTTTTAGAAATTGTTGAGATACTTCAAAATGCAAATATTACTTTTTGCAGAAAAATTATTTTAATTAGAGGATTTCTCATTATCAATACATCTATTTACTAAAAAGATAGGATGCAAAACTACGTTTATGAAAATAGTCCTAAAATTATTATTTAAGATATTTCAAGGAAAAACAAAACAAGGATTAACAATAAAAAAAAATAGAATATTTAGTATTTAGTATAGAATAAACAGGATTGTTATGGATCGTCTTAACAAAATAATGAATTTCGTTTTTCTTGTACTTAACATATATCGTTTAATCAGCGATCACCAATCACTCGATTATTGCGAGTGAACAGACAAAAAAAAAGTCCGGTTGACCGCATCGCTAGAATCTGATTGCCTCTTTCTCTCTTTGTTTCCTCGACAGTACGAACTAAACGAAAGAAGAAGCAGCCGCGGCCGTTGTACAGCATCGAGTACTCGCAGCCCGAGCCACCGGTGCAGGATGACAGCGTGTCGCCGAAGCCGATGACGCCGCGCCGAGTGAAGCGACGTTCCGTGATCTCGCGGGACGGCACACGGCGGTCCAGCACGCGGCGCAGCTCGGTAAGGCAGTCGCGCCGCAAGAATCCGGTGAACCGCATCATGGACCACCAGGAGAGCCTGTACGCGAACACGGTCGGCCCCTGCATCGGCAACCTGACGAATCAGAACGTCAGCTCGCTGTCGCAGGGCACGCTCAACTACGACCGGATCGCGGTCGGCTGGGACCGCGAGCGGAACGTCGAGCGGAACTGGCAACCGGAGGCGGTGAACATGGCGGTGTCGTCGCCGACCCTGTGGCCGCCGGCCACCCAGGACTCCTCCACCAACTATTCGAATCCCTCGTCAAGCTTCCCGGCCGGTCAGAGCCCGCCCGTTGGTTGGGATCAGCATCCGACTACCAGTTCCACCCGCAATCTCACCGACAACTGGCAAGCGTCGCCCGGCGAGGTGAACCTGATGCAGTGGCAGGGTCAGAGCAACCCCACGTTCCAGCAGACCAGCACACAGAGCCTGAACGGCGAGGACATGGAGGAGATGTACAGCAATCGGCCGGCCAGCGCTAGATCCAGCTACAGCAATTACCACGGGGTCAGGGCGACGCCGCAGGTGCCTAACCGCACCGACGTTGTCAGACAAAGCCAGCGACAGTTCGTCCTGAGTGGACCGCCTGCTTATCAGGACACGGTGATCTGACATGACGTTGTAGCGACTTGGGGGGAGTCTCAGGTACACGCCTCGCGTTGAAGACGATGTCGAGATAATAAATTGCAAGCGATAAAATTGGCCTTATATACAATTATCTGCTGTTTATCAGACACAGTAAGTGAGATAACTGATCGTAGGTAAAATGGTTAATAACGTTCATTTTTGCGAATGAAAATGGCACTATTTTTTATAGCGCTAGTCGCGCACGCGACGCCTTCGATTCGATAGGAAGCGGAAATAACGAAGACTTAAAGAAATCGCGGCAATATAAAATGTATTATTTCCCTATTGTCGGTACTTCAAGTTGTAATAATTTCAAACAGTTGTTTTAACTATCTCAATAATTGTATCACAGTTGAAGTGATTGTTTGACAATGTCTGGAACTTTCATGACGGGAAAAGGAGCGAGCATCGCGATTTCGCCGATCTTAGAGCTTTACTCGATGCGGATTGATGCGACAGATCTCTACTAGTGTTGCATCGCGTTGTACTATAATAACGTACGTCTATAAGCAACTTTACTTAAAGACTCGAGGAGCCGCTATTTGCTCTCTCCGGTCGTTTTGCAATATTATTTTAGAGGCATCCAAGTGGTATACGTTCGTGTTATTACGATTTGCCAATTTAATATAGACGATGATTGACGGTGAATCCGTACAGTCGACGTAATTTGAGATGATCTTGAAAACGGCGTAAGTTAACTTTTAGATAAATAATCGTTAAGTTGATTTAATGCACATATCTTGCAATGTACATTAAACTTACGCCACTTTCAAGGTAGACAATGAAGATTGCCTTTACTCTCAGGATTGATCTATCCGACTGACGTGCGTGAAATTGTACTTAAGATACAGAAGAAAAAACCAGCTCGAAATCCTAAGAGCGTTAGAATTTTTACGCGCGACACGTTCGCTTTCACTTTTCTTCTCGTTGTTAAAAGGTTTCTTAGGAGCTTTACACTTATCATCCTCATCCTATTTATATCATAGAGCTAAGAAGGATCCTCTTGTTCTACGCATAAAATCAAAAACTCATCGCATTATTTGTAAATATAGATTTATAATCACTCATCACGCTCGAAAGCGTATTATCGACAACATTACACAATCAATTTTATTTATAATTCTTTTTAAGTGCGATCAGCTGCTTGCGCTATTTTGACACTTTATGGCAATACGGAATCAAAAGGTGTTCACCTTTTTGAGATTTATGATGTTTTTGATCAACTTTTTACAATTTGATATACAATTTCTTTTGTATTTGGACATATTTACGTGTGTGTTCGAGCGTATTCAATTATGCTACAGTCTTCCAAAACTTATAGAAGATAAAAATTGATGCTATTCATCTTTGTACGCGTTAGTAACAAATAGTAAACTTATAGAATAATAGTGACTTACAATATTATATCGCGTGCAATACTACGCGTATGCAATACAATAACAGTGCACTGTCTCTTTTACAATGTTGTAAAATATTATAATTATAATCTTCGTATACGTTGAGAAATTGAAACTGACTTTAACGAGCGTAAGCTGAATCATGCACATGTCATTTTGGTCAAGACACTCTTTTTTGTAGGATTTTGTTGGAATTTGGACTTTTCCAAAGTGCCAAAAGTCATTTTAGTAACAAAATTTTAACTTATTTTTATTACCCGATGTCATAAAGAGATGATAATTGTTAAAAAATTAATTTTAATTTTCGTATTATTTGTCAATCAAAAAAATTTTACAAAATATGCTTTTTTTAAATCTATTAATTACATACATCTTTTTTATTGCGTGTATTTTTCATGCGGTAAATGTTGGCTCATCTATAATGCGTCGAGAATTAGGGAGGAGATAGAAACCAAAGTATTAAATATCAATATACAAGTAAGATTTATCAACTTTAAAACTGCCTCACCTGTTCTGATTATTGTACAATCTAGAATTAATTCTGAGACTTGTTAAATCAAATAAAACGTGAATTACGTTTCTGATTACTTATAAGAATCTCGTAGTTTTCTAATTGTATAGTACTTGTATTAACTAGACGATATTGTACTTACAAATGTAGTAGCATAGCTTCACGTACACGGCAGCTATATCTTATCGATTACGAAGCACATATACAGCGCAATTATATCGGTGCACTTTGTTATATTAAGATGACTTCTTATATGTCGCAGTTCGCATTACATATCGCATTATGCAGTTTTAAACAATAAAAATTTAGTAATAATTGTTTCGATTACGTACAATTTACATTCAGTATAAGAGATTACATTCAAGATTTACAGTTATTATACAATATATTATATTACCGTGTAACAATTACAAGACAATAAACAATAAATGTTCATTACCCTATTTATCAATTTTAGTAATCCTTAATTAATCCCTTATCCTACATCCTGTCCGCGTTTAGATATATATCACATACAAAATATGTTTATTTTAATCGTGTTTTAAATAATTATTTATGATATGCGGAATAACGCCATAAATATAAATAATTATATGTGTGCGATGTGCCAAAATTATTTTGCGCACTCACAGGCATCAGACTTTCCCCAAGATAACGTCGACGCCGTCTCGCGATTTTATTTTCCGCGGGATAATTTGTGTCAATTATACGCCGACCGACAAGCCCGTGACATATTCTGGATCAGCTATAGCGAAATTTCGTACCATCCCTAAATCGCGCATGTCCCGCCGGCCGGTCTTCCCTGCCTTCTCTACGACCCTCGGTGCAGTAGATGCTGGTCGTCGGGACGCTGAGGGTCGTCTTTCGACGGCGACGTCGTTGTCGCAGGTAAAATTGCGACAGGTTACTGTGTCAATTCGCAGACGATATCAATTAATTAAGAAACTAGATCTTCGAGTCGGGAAAATTATGCCTTAAAATACGAATCAAATAGAAACGAGCGTTTTGCGTTTTAAAGTGCGAAACGGTGGACATTGTTTGGGGTATTGATCAGAAAATTTGAGCCCTCAAAAAGACAATTTGATTTAGCTAAATATTTTACGTGCGAGATACAGATTGCAAATTCAAACATTTCGCTTTCAAGTGGAGTAGTTTGATCATTTTTTTTATATTGTTTACAAATTATTATAAATTAAATGCGGTTGATAGCGCTAGCGCTGTTTTAAATTAATGTTATCAAATAAAATTATGCGAAGTTATCAGTGATGAAGGTGTCGATACTAAGAGATGTGGTGATGCAAGGTGCAAAGATGCTGAAATTTGTAAAAGTCGGTGCGAACGGGCTCAGGAAACTGTACTCTACTAGCAAGGTAAGATTATCTTGTATGCAAAAGGAAAGATTAAAAAACGTCGTTAAACGACGAAAATTCATGAGTATTGCAACATTCATACAAATGACTAGTAAAGAAAATATTAAACATGACGATTATGGAAATATTACGCAATAATCGGAAGACTTACAACTCAATGTTAATACATTCATCGAGCTGTGTTAGATCTATTCGTAACGTTACATAATTTAGATACATGCCCTTAAGGTATTAAGGAAGAAAAGTGACTGATTCTCGTCGATTCAACCACGTGGGCGGTGGCAATGGCCTATATCGGTGACAGAAATAGTTTTACACATAGCTCGCATACGTCTATTATGTTACGACAACGAGACGCTCGAATTAGACTATTACAGTTAATAGCTCATGTTCGATAACTCGCCGATAATTACTAAAAATATAATATAAATAATACGAACTACAATTATACTTGACTGATTGTTTTATAATTAGATATATTTTTAACTATGTGCATATTATAATCTTACATAGCATACTAGAAGTCTCGATTTAAATTATGTTATATTATCTTAAATTTTAATATTTACATCTTGAAACTTATAAGAAACTTATTTATTTATTTATTTACCAAGATCGTTAAGAGATATTCAGATTTTATTATTAATTACATTTCTATCACTAGGACAAGATGTATGAAGCTTATAGTTAAGTATCGATTACATAACGAGCGGCGAGCGTGATATTTCAGAGACGAATAATCTCGCTCTCCAATCTAGTCGGGCTTTCAATTTTTATTACGCTTATGTGTACATGCAATCCTACTGATCCGAATTAAAGTACACGCGGCAGGCTTCCGCTTAGAGTACTATGATGTTGATTCATCGAAGGATCAATACGGAGCTGCCTAGCAACCAGCTCGATTCTTCTATGCGAGCATCTCGAAATGTATAATTCAGAATCTGCTCTAAATAATTTTTTTAATAATAAAAAACTGTTATAGTTTCTCAGCGATATAAATATATTTTACTATACCAACAGTTTTATTTTGAAAGTCTATAGAGAAATATACAACTATCGAATTAAATGCGCATTTTCCTTATTACAAACTGGTTTGTATTTATCAATTTAAAGCATATTTAGAAATGTTTAATTAATGCTTTTAATAAATTGCAAAAGCATCTTGTAGCAATCGTTGATAGGTATTTAATTATTTATTATAAAAAATTAATATAATTTCTGATTGTTTTACAATTTATATTATTAAAATATAAGTAAGAATATGTTTTCTATCAATACCTACTAAAATTAAGTAATTTCTTTTAATGTTTATGTAATAAAAAAGAAGAATAGCTTGATATACATATATAGAAGGATTAAAACTTTTTCAATAAATCGAATTTTCACTTACATAACTCTCGAGTGAAACAATGTTTACGCATACATAATGCAGGATGCATAGAGATTCGTTCAGAGATTGGAAAGGCTGTGATATTATATAATATTATATCGTAATGCCTTTTTTAAAATAATTTTTATTTTATTGAACAAATACACTTTTACCTATTTCTTAATAATTACCTACAAATTTCAGAAATTTCTGCGTGTTTCTATGTTTTGTTAAACAATATCTCAATTAAATTGTGACTAATGTTGTTTGAGCAATTTGCTGTTTAATTTTATGTATAATTGAAAACAATTACGATTTGATTTCCTACTTATTGCTAACAATGGAATATCCACGATTTTGCAGAAACGTGCCGCTGTAGCATCGAGATTCGGAAAGGCGAAATATCTGGATGCCGCTTCTGGAGCTGCAGTGAACTTGGAACATTCTCAAAAACGGTAAGAAACATCTTTACATTGTAAATTTAATTCTCAGGAAAAATTAAACAAAAAATGTAGAAGAGTTTAATTGAACTGATAATACATATATTTTTACAAACTATTTTTCTAATAATAATATTTTTTTCATACAATTATGTAACGTAAGAATTTCTTTCGATATACTTACCTTTTTAATCGCGTATCGCAGAGCGGCCTGTAGAAACACAAACGTAACGTAACACTGGAACGCGTAATTTGAACGCCGACGAATGTGTAATTGTGATAACTGGTAAACGATACCGATGTGCATATAGAAATCTATAGTAGGCATAGTGATTGTCGTGCAATAAGTTTATCGATGCGATATCAATGCCTGCAATCTATTAACCCATCACAATTGATTAGGTCGAGCATTGTTATTGCGTATTATTTAAGCGTGTTCAGCAACGTAAGATCTCTTAGATCGTGATTTTATCTGTCGCTAAACTGAAGCAGAGAAATCTCTCGAGAACGCAAAATATGTTATAAAGTATAAAGTATTCTCAAAATAAATTTCATGTGGTGATATTAATTGGTGTTTCTTCCACCGCAATTATTAAAGTCAGAACAATGGGCGATTTCGAATATAGTGGTCATTACGTCAACACGATTGGTGATTTCAAAGAACTGCCATTAAGAGCGTTTCGGTAAAATTATATTATTCTTAACAGTTTCTAATTGATATCGCTACCCGATATTTGTTAGAACCAATTAAAATTTTGAAGCTTTACTATAATATATTATATTAAACATATTATTTAACATCAATCCTTTTCTTTTATAAAAGAATTAAATTAAGAATTATCTGGAATAAATAAATTGGAAAGCAACAGAAAAAAATACAAAAATAAAAATATTTCCAAAGTAATCCCAGATTTTGTAGAAAATAAAAAATAAGTTCCTGACTTTGATGAAATAAAATATGGATTACAAGATTTCCAATATTTTTTCAATTTATCTGTTCTTAATGTAATTTAATTAAAATTTTTTATTAAACATTATACATTATTTAATGCTTTATTCATCATATAGCTTCAATCAAGCTTGCGCATCTATAATAAATCTCAAACATAAATTTTTTTCTGTCGACCAACTGATTTTTAGCACCTCAATCCTTTACTCACTCGGAGCTTTCTGCTCTAGCTCTAATCAACTCTAATATACTAAGCAATTATTTGTTATTGGTCTCTGTTTGTTACAATTGTTCATTATTGAATGCAAATTGCATGTAGCTTCTCGTTCCCAAGATGTCACCTGCTCCTGACGTAAATGATGATACTATTTTAAGGTTTATTTTTTATCACTGTGGGGGGTAGACGTCAAAATTTGTTTTTTTCTTTCTCGAGTGTTATAAGAACCCCTGGTGGTATCTGTGACAGAGTAATCTTGCAAGCAGTCAGCAAGACGTTCTTTAAGAAAAAGAGATCTTGCACAAGAAGTCAATTACATTTAACAACGTTTTGCAAACTTTTCTGAATTGTGTTATATATATAAAGGAATCTAAAGATCTAATTGTGTATTGTGGTGCGCTGCAACGCGAAATAATTAGCAATATTTTATTAGATTAATTTAACAAAAAACGTTTGTCTAAATCTACTAAATAAAGCTTGAATTAAATAAATGTAAATTTAATGCAACGTAAAAAATTGTAATTAATACCTGCGAGACTTACAAATATAACGTTTGTTGATTTTTAACATTAAAACGGTTTACGAAGTTAAAACAAAATAATTTTGAAATACGACAATCACTATGCCGTTCATTGAGTCGGTCGATTGTGATTCCAATGCAAACTCTAATCAGTTGGCTAAGCTTACCGAAGATTACGCGATTAAATCGAAAATCGCGTGTTCGATCTGGGTAGAGAAGAAAAATGATCGGTCCACCCGGATGTTGGCACGCTTTCTTAGGTAACAGTCGCATTAACAATTATTATTATCATCACTAATGCAGAATCGTTTGTTTTGCTTTTCGTTACAGCAAATACAGCTTTATTCATGACAGCCATTATATGTAGTGAGTACTATGTGCCATTAATGCATGGTGTGATGTGAATAGCTTATTAATAGCACAGTATTAAATATTCCGTGTCATTGTGTCGATAATAATTTCATTAAAGATAACTAAAAATTAAACATAAAATTATAGATATCATATTTAATAAAATGTTAGACATAATAATTTTATGTCTAATTTTTTTGTTTATTGTTTATTAAAATAATTAATTGTATTATTCTGCTTATAATTTCAATGCATGGTTAGATTTATTTTTACGTCTACAAACTTACGGTGATTTAATTAAATGGAAGAATGGAATGTGTTTATTTTATAATTATTAAGTAATAGCTGTAGAATAGCGAATAGAATGATTTAAATAATGATAATATGGTAGTCATTCTATATATGTATACAGTTTTGTTATCTATAATTAAAAACATAGAAAAATATAGTTGTGATATAGTTGTGCAGAGAAAAATCTTTGTTAACACTGTATTAGTACATTGTTCACAAACGCGTTATATTTGTTATTATTTATTAATAATATTTTAACGACTTACAGCACTCGAGATCAAGATCAAGCAACGAACGCCGAAGATGTTTTATTTGACATGTTCAAGAACGAGGAGACCGGTCTTGTATCAGTCGCGGAATTTCTAGCTGTATGTAAGGCAGAATAACATATTTTTACAGAGAAATAAATTCGTGATATTATAGTTATAATATATAACAGAAATTAATATCTATATTAATCTATTTAAGGCTTTAAGGATAACCGGCTTACGGAAGAATGATCCTCGACTTCAGGAACTTACTGACAATCTGAAAAAAGAGCACGCCAAGAATAACGATCGCACTAAAGCTATATCGCACGAAACGCAGAAGCTAGATAGAGAACAATTTAGAAGGTGAGTCTACGATTACAAAAAATAACTCATATACTACATATATATTTTAAGTAAACGCGACATATTACATTATTTTAATATATACTTCTAGATATTCTTTAAAACGTAAACTTTAATATAACTTTTTTATTTATAATGTTTAAATATTTGCAAATTTTAATTTAACTTTCAAATATATTTTTTCCTGAATTATAATATAACATTTAAATGTGTTAAAGATGTATCGAACGTACACACACAGTCCCTGCTAAAAGTTAAACTTTCAATAAAAGAAGACTTTGCATGTATGTCAAACAACTCAAAATTTTTTATATGTCAGAAGGGATTACCGTTAACAGTTTGAATATGATTTTTTGTCATTTAAATAATTAGTATTGTTTAAACAATTAAAAAAATTTTTTGTAACAAAAAATTTTGAATCTTACAATACAATATCAATGATGTACGTTTTACACATAAAAAAGTTTAAGAAATATCTTAATGGTTTATTTATATTTTATTTATATTTACAGCAAAAATGTCGATTCTCCATAAGGGATAATGTTAATTTTATCAACTTTAAACTTAAATAACTCTTAAATAACTTTAAAATTTTACAGAGTATTTTTATTTTAATTTAGAAACAATTTACAGGACTTTCTGAATATATTTGAAATACCTCCAATACATCCTTAATTACAGTAACTTTTAAACCAATAAAAGAATTGTGCTGAAATTTTATACAGATACTCAGACGTAATATGAAATTTTTTTATTTTTGGTAATGCTTTGAGATGTCACCCATACATCCTTAAGAAAGAAGCCTAGTTTGTAAATATCTACGATAAAAAACGTCTTTAATGCGTCGCTCTTTCCTGTTTCAGGATCATAAATCCCAATATCGTTTTGATCTCGCGAGCGTTCAGACATCAGTTCATAATTTCCGACTGGTCAGGTTTCACGAAGCACATCGAGGATTTTTATTGGAAATGCAAGACGAACACCGAAGGCAAGGTCGCCGCGTATATACCGCAGTTAGCCAAGATGAATCCGGAATATTGGGGCGTATCCGTGTGCACCATTGACGGCCAGCGATTCAGCATTGGAGATACCTCGATACCGTTCACCCTTCAAAGTTGCAGCAAACCTTTGACCTATGCGATAGCCTTGGACAGGCTGGGTCAGGAAATGGTACATCAATACGTTGGTCAAGAGCCGTCCGGTAGAAATTTCAACGAGCTCGTACTCGATTATAATAGTAGGTATTATTTGGTCAAATAATGTTATTTGAATAATAGTAAAAAATAATTAATAAATTTAGTAACTAAATTAATTTGAATTAAAAATTAGGGAAAAAATAACAAGTGCGATATGCTTTTAATGCCATTTAAATAACAGTATAAAAAATCATTAATAGTAACTAAATTAATTTAAATTTAATTAAAACTTAAGGCTTTCCCTAAGTTTTAATTAAATTTAAATTAATTTTATTTTTTAATAACAAGTTTGAAGTGTTTCATTTTTTTATTTTTACTTATACGATTAGTTTCTGACACACAAATGGATATCTTTATAGAGAAGCCGCACAATCCTATGATAAATGCCGGCGCGATATTGGTTTGCTCGCTTCTGAAAACGTTAGTCAAGCCGGACATGGGCCTGGCAGAGAAATTCGACTTCACGATGAATTGTTTCAAAAGATTGGCCGGTGGTGAGAATCTTGGGTTTAACAACGCCGTCTTCCTGTCGGAGCGAGAGGCGGCCGATCGAAATTACGCTTTAGGATTTTACATGAGGGAGCACAAATGTTATCCAGAAAAGACGAATCTGCAGGAAGTTATGGATTTCTATTTTCAGGTAAATATTTCTTCCCTATACATAATCATTAAAGCGATGTGAATAAAGCATTGCAAACCCTTTTTGAATTATTAGGAACAAAAATTGAAATTAAAAAAGAATATATATATATTTTATAAATGTATAATAAATATTGTTTAAAATATTTTTTTATAGAATAAACACAAGTTTCTTTTAAAGTTTTAAACGCGTTTCATAATTTGCGATACATCTTTCAATTTCACTTGTATACGATATTGAGGAACCAGAATAAACCGCCTCTCTTTCTATTTTGGGTATTTGTGCGTATACGTAACGTTCTGACGATAAATTTTGTTTTTATTGGCAAGTGCTGCGCTATGGAAGCAAATTGCGAGACGATGGCAATAATGGCAGCCACCCTAGCAAACGGCGGCATTTGTCCGATTACCGAGGAGAAGGTCCTAAAACCAGAAAGCGTCCGCGATGTTCTGAGTCTTATGCACAGCTGCGGCATGTATGACTATAGCGGACAATTCGCTTTCAAAGTGAGTCAAAAAAGATAAAAATGCGCCGTGTAATATCTTCGGAAATCTAAATAATAAATGGTCCAAAGAACACGTAAAATTAAAAGGCTCAACAGACTTTTTTGAATCATAACTGGCAATCGTTTAATATAAAAATGTTTACTGTGTTGCTTTACTGCGTATATATGTATATTAGTTATAGTAATCTAAGTAGTATGGATAATAATTTATCCATTGTACGTATGATGCTAATAATATCGACGTAAGCTTTTATAAAAACCGATGCTATATTAATTGGAGAACGCAATATTTTATTCTAGGTTGGCATACCGGCGAAATCCGGCGTGTCAGGAAGCCTTCTCGTGGTAATTCCAAATGTCATGGGAATTTGCACGTGGTCTCCACCCTTGGACCCGCTCGGCAATTCCTGTCGCGGCGTGCAGTTCTGCGAGGAGCTTGTGCGCGAATTTAACTTCCACAGGTGACGATACAGCTTAATTAATAATCAAATTATTTACCTAAAAACAAAGGAAGCTAGTCAGCAATTACAAAAAATTATTTCAAATCTTTAAATCGTCCTTTTTCTCTTAATTAAATATTTGACATAATTTAAAAATCTTGATGTACTACTGTGTAGGTGGTACAACTATCGTAGAATATATTTTTTTAAATTTGTTTGTTTTTTACTCCTTGTAATACCTTTTGTAATCCTTGTCTACGTCATCAAAACTGGAATTCAATTCTTTTTCTTCGTCCTCTCTTATTCGTGTCGTTATTAGGTCCTATTTCATAATATGACTACAGGTACGATAATCTGAAGCACGCGACGAATAAAAAAGATCCTAGACGGCACAAATACGAAACGAAAGGCCTCTCGATCGTTAATCTTCTGTTCAGCGCTGCCAGTGGCGACGTCACAGCGATGAGAAGGTGAGATACTCTTTTAAGAACCTGTTTAATAAAAATAAATGCACGAACCTGTGCTGCGCGTTTCTTTTATCACATAATATTTCTGTATTTGAGAAAATTTGCGCGAAGTATCAGTGATAAAGTTTAACGAAGGCGATGCAGTATCAATAAGATTACAGTTATATTAGTTTTGATTATTATCGAACACTCGATAATTTCAGACACCGATTGAGTGGAATGGACATGACACTGTCGGATTACGACGGCAGAACCGCGTTGCACTTGGCCGCCAGCGAAGGTCATCTGGATTGCGTCGAGTTTCTGATCGAGCATTGCGGGGTCCCACATGATCCCAAGGACAGGTAAAACTTGAGTGCTGCTTCAATATTAAGTTACAATAATTATTTTAACAATTTGATACTCTAACACGCATTTTTCGCGATTATTACGAATAATTGGTCTACAATTGTTTTAAAGCACAGTTTTACGTACGGAATAAAAAAATACATTCTCTTTTTCTAATCTTTATTTATGAATTATTTAATACATTCAAAGTTAATGTTTCTTTGAATTGGAATTTAATTCTTTTCTATGATTTTCTCCTCTACAATTTTTAAAATAATTGATATTTTTTTATTTATGCTAGAATCAATCGTTTTCATGTATTTCTTTATTTCTAGTCTTGCATTTTAATTTGCATTTAACTATTTTTATTTTTAAATTAACAATCCAAGTAGATTAAATAAAAGTAAAGATTGCATATAATTGCTTTAATAAGCTCTTAACTTTTACATCTAATTGAATTTAAAAATATATTGTGTTTTTAGATGGGGTAAACGACCAGTCGACGAAGCCGAGACTTTCGGGCACGTGCAGGTGGTGGAATATCTAAACAACTACGCTCTCGTTCGTAAGACCGAATTAGAGAACAAACAGAACGAGTGTATCGATGAGGACAAACCGGAAACGGCGGTGCATTCGCCGTGAGCAGTAAGCGATGACGAATTAATACAAAACTGGAATGAGTCGAGAGTGAGAACAAGTGAGGGAACAAGGACTTATGTGAAAGCTGTCGCGTGGAGGAAGCAACGAGACAACGTATCAATCGGTAACAGCAGAACGAGGTCGCAAAAAAATACGTTTTTATTCTATGTAACCAGAGTATTTTTCAATATTATTTTATTTAAATAGTATAACACATATGATACCAGAACGTATAATATCAGAAATGATTAGTCAAATTAAAGTCAATTTGATGTCCATGCGTCGATGAATGATCATGTCAAACACTGGTTGATATATTTATCATCTTCATTCTTCGATCTCGTCATAGTTATTTTTATGTTAATTGAGTAATTATAAATATTTATTTAAGATTTTTATTGTCTTTTGGCCAGTTCTGTATCGAATTGATGCTTTGAAAAGCACAGTATGTACGTGTATATACTGTGTACTTGATGTAGAATTGTGGATGGTGGAGGGCAAAAAACAATAGAAATATTCACAATTGCTCAATTAGCACAAAAACAATTATGATGAGATCAAAGATAACAAAAATATCAATCAGTATTCGATAGCAATCATTTATCGATACATCGATATTAAATCAACGTTGATTTGATTAATTATATCTGACTGCAACAGAATTATTCCCTAACTATTCTCATAGTAACTAGTCGCAATTAGTAAATACGTTTTTAAACATATTTTTTATTCATCAACTTTAATATAAAAGAATTTACATCAGCCTTAAACGGACAATAGCGGAAAACAATAATTTTATCATTTTTTGAACGTGACCTCGTTCCACTTACGCGCGATAGAGTTATCTCAGCAGCACACTCAGATTAAGAATAACTGTGATTAATATTACGTATATGCGTCTTTTTTCTATGATTTAGTTTAGTATTAAAAGTCCGTGAAAAGTTTGTTTCATCTCGTTCGTTTCACTTCATTAATTTATATGTATATTGCTTCTCTCTACCTCGTATTCTTCACTATAATCAATCATATATGTATATCACTCTTTGAGATACACTCCGATATCTTTTCATGTTTTGAATGTAATTGCGAGAGAAATTTCCAATTTACATATCAGATCAATAAAAGTACAAACCAAGGTGCTGTCCGATTCTTAAGTTTGAAATATTCCGTCTTTAGGTTTTGCAGAATATTCGGTTATTTATTTAACAGAGGATAACATACTTTACTTCACAATTTTGAATAATTTGAGCTATTTTTGAAAATTTTCTGATTCTATTATTTGTTATATGTGACAGGGCATAAATTCTCTTGTCTTTTGACACAAGAGTCTATCTTAAAAATTTTCAGAATCAATCTATTCGATAATGATGTATTTTGCGCAACGAAACGATAAAATACAGTAACGTAAAAAAATTACTAACGTTTTGAAATAAAAGTCAATTTAATAAAGTAAAAAATTTAAATAAGGATAGACTGTTTAATACGTGTAAATTGAGTTTGTAAAAGACATATATTCTTTTAAATATTTTTGTTTTCCATTTTCTAATTACTCTTTCTTTCTCTCATTAGTTTAAATAATATAAACGATGATTCTTTTTATTGAATTTATAGATATTGACAAATCGTCATATTGTCTCGACACAGTGGCGCTTATTATTCCTCTATTTAATTTTGAAAATAGTAATTAATTTTTCTACAATAGCGCATAAATACGCGGATAACGAGCCAATCGGGAAATACAGATATTATCTCGTGGAAATTCTTCGTAACAAATCGCGCGTGAATCGTGCGTTAAACATATCTTTCTGAATATACTTTCCGTGATGTTTTAGAGATTCTTCGAAGATATGAAATGTATATCCGTCTTAGAGGGGAATATTTACTACTTCGCAAGTGTCCACTGTAAGAAAAACTTAAAAAAGAAAATTACTTAATGTGATATCTTAATAGACATGTTTTATTTTAACGTGTTCCTCTTTTTTTACTATGTTCTTATTTTACAAAAAAGTTTACGTCTGTGTTAAAAATCAGTTATCTTTTGTGATAGTTTTTATCTATTGTTTGGAAAAGGGCAGATAATATGTGCAGATTATTATTATGTCATTGATAATGAAAGAATTAGGCATTTACGTGAGAGACGGAATGCTACTATAATCTCTATCTTTTCCGTCTATAATATCATCTACTATAGTACATAGAGTAATATGTAGGTACGTTGTTTCCATAGATAAATAGTTTAACGGATAACGCCAATTCTGAGTACAAGTATTTATTTCTCAGTGTATGAGCGAGTACTCGGTATCGCCATACTGTTGTTATAATGTTATTACGCTACATAAATGTGCCGACAGATGCAAAAAGGCTGGAAAAGTCAATTTTTCGCGAACGCGTCAACTAACGATTACGATTACGCTAACAAGCGATCATATGTATATTCTATGTATGTTAGACGACTATATATTTTCGAATAAATTAGAGCTAGGATCGCTTTGCGTAGAGAGAAACCTGATCTTATATATTTTCAAATGGGCAAAAGATGACAATAACATTATTATCGCGGTATGAATATAATCCTCATGTGAGAGGTGGATATAGATTCCGTAATTTTTTGTCACTAAGAGAACAGAAATTATGTGGCTTAAAACTATTTATAACACATTTTAAGAAATGTATAATTTTTTACCTGATCTACTTGTGAGAATTAGTTGCAGTATTAGTAGAAGTGAGATAAGTTTACGACAAGAAACCTTTACATATTTTTCTATGACTGTTGTATGAACATATGTATATGGTTGCGGCGTTTTTAATTATATAATTGTTAAGAGATTCGATAATCTCAAACTCTCCCTACTTCTAAAAAGATTTTATTTATAGTTAGTAAGTTGTTTGTGTAATTTGTCAATCCAGACCAAGTATTGCGTCCACCTCTGTACTTGTTCTGTCTACAAAATAAAGTATTAAATAAAAAATAATTTGCGTCTCTATTTCATTTATCATAATTATTATTTACATGTATGTTTTTAATATTAATATAATATTATTAAAGTAATATCTAATAATAAATATTAATAAATGTTAAATTTAATTTATAAATATTAAAAATATTATATGTTTCGTCGTTTATAATATTTGCACTGCTAATAATTTATAATGCGTAATTCACAGTTGTTTAAAATTAATTATAATTATGCGTTTTATTTTACATTATAAAGATAGCGGAAACATAAAATTTCGCAAATAATAGGTGTAATAAGGAAAAAATACAAATTGCTCATTATTTATATTTAAGTCAATATATTCTAAAATTTTGTATTTTTATTAATTAATGACAAACTAATCGATCATACGATCGTAGAATACGCAGAATGCATGAATCGTCGTGATAATAACGACTAGATCGTCAAATAAACATTAAACAAGCTCCGTACTTTCGTGACGTAATATCATCATGAGGAACATAAAACGAAGACTAGGGAGAAGTAATAAATAAGAATATTGAAAAATGCATGGAGATTGACTTCGACCTCGACATTGCGCGCAATATCAGTGATTTTATGTACGAGTCAAACGCGTCATACGCGCGCTAATCGGCGCGAAGCAAGCTCGAATAATCGTTGCAATTTAGACAAGCCGTAACAAAACGTTATTACACTGACGGCTGACGCGGTAAAGGCGTTGAAAAAGATCCATTCATTCGTACAATAAATGTTCAACAGGACGTACAACAACCGGTGTTAGTAATAATTATAAACAATAATTTTGCTTAGACATTGGTCAATCCTAATAATCGGGGAAAATGTAATTTTGCTTCTTTAATTTTTAATTATTTTTAATTAATAATTAAAAAAGCAAAATTGCATTGTGCCTAATTACTAGGTAATTTTGCTCCTTTAATTATTAATTAAAAATAATTAATAATTAAAGAAGCAAAATTACATTGTCGTCGATTATTAGATGCGAGCATTGTTGGAATTACATCCTCGAAAATGTGTTCTTATTTTGTGTAACAGAATTCACCTATTTACAATAATTTATGTAATAATAATTTTAGTAGTTTTATAAATTAATTAGTATCTTGAATAAAATATTCATGTAATATATGTATTAGGATACGCTATACATTATCTCTGTAAATGACGATGACAGTAACAATTCCATTCTAAACAATGGATGATTAATAGTCCCCTGCCCACGGAAATACACGAATTACGTCATTGTTCTCGTGTAACGTCAAGTATAGTGAATACCGGTGATACCGCAGTTACAGCACGTAAGCCAAACGGTTGGGTTTTCCTGACCAAATTTCGTTGCTCGGCTGAGCTGCACTGTAACAGGTGAGTCATTAAAAATACTTGACGGATTTCCGTGGGCTTTGCATTCACCATGCGACTTTATTCCGTAATATTGACATTCTATTTCGAGTCATTCGATCTTGATTCATTCATTTCACGGCGTCGATCGAATCATTGCCTTTTTACGTCATGCATTTTTCTTAGCATCGAGTTGTTAATTAAATCACTAATTAAGAAATTTCTAAAAATTAAAATTGTATATAAAAATTTCTCGATATTTGTTATCTGATCTCTAATAAAAATAATTGTTACTATGATTTCTAGAGATCGTTGTTAAAAAAGTTACTATATTTAAGTAAATAATATGCTTGCCATGATTTACGATAAAATGTAAAAAAATTAATAAGTAAGATTTGAATTAATCGACATACTTGTGTTTTACAAAAATTTATATCTAATAATTGAATCAAAAGAAATCGTAAAAACTAACTTTTCGCAAAATTTACACAATTTTTATAAATTTTAGATATAATACGTAATTTATATCTATTAATTATAACAAAATATGTAAAAGTATTTTTTATATTAATAGTATTAATAGATCAAATAAATGAATTAAATAAATAAATAATTTTAAGATGAAGATGTCATTCATTTCATGACACAAGCTTGCGTTGGTCACATCATGGGGATTCCCCGATTATTGACATGCATGATGAATCCCTCATGGACCAATTGACATGGAATTATAACTTGACTTAAAGATTAGAAAGTCATTAACTGAAGATAAACACTTACTCGAGAATCAAGTTATAGCTTGTTCACGTTTATCATCCGTCATTACAATGACGCAGATGGAAATAACGAACTACTATCGCAAAGTTGAGATCGAGTGTCCATGTATACAAACATCTGTGCATGCCGCGTTTATGATTAGCGACGAGGTCGACCGTATTATCATCAAAGATAATTGTTTATTTTCCGGCCGCTTGCGAATATACTTGGAACGAAATCGAGCTCCGTTTGATTATTCAACAAATTCTGAGTAAAGCTGTTTTAAATTCACGATCAACGAATTCCTCATTTCTAATAGGGGAATCTGAAATTAATTATGTAAAAGAGTTACGTATGTTGCTTAATAACGGACTTACCACGACAAAGGAAAATTCACATGTTTATTGTTTCGTTTACTTTTTTTCTTCAAGAATTACTGAAGTTCTTATATTATAAGTAATAACATTCTTTTTATATTATATAGGTATTTTAAATTTTGTTAATTAATTATCTTTTTTAACTCTCTAAAGGGTTACATACACAAGTACTTAGCATATTATAAATAAATGTCTATTTTACATTATAAACTTATTAATGTCATGTTTATATCACATTTTATTTTATTTTATTTTATTATTACGTACCCGTCTTCTTTCAGTTTCTCCTTCGCTCTACTTTCTCTTTCTCTTTTGCTCTGCCTCCTCCTTATCCAGTATTCCCCTTGTCCTTGCTCTTTTAATATCTCTATCATCTTCTTTTGAGTTTCCATGTCGTCTTTTATTTACTCGCTATCTATATTCCTACAATTCGTGTTGCCACGTTTCGACCCTCCAACACAACTTCCATTTCTTTTTTCTTTTTTTCCCCAATATTTTGGCTTTTTGACTCCATTCCCCAGCCTAAACTTTGTTATCTTCGCCCATCTTTCTTCTTTTCATTCTTTTATCAAATATTTCGATAATTCCGTTGTTCATATCTCTTTGTCATTTATTGTGACTTCGACTCCCTTATCCTCCGCTCTCTTTCTTCCCTTTGTATTTTCTTTCCTTTTTTTTCTCTTCTACCTCCGTTTCATCTCAATGCATTCCTGTACTTTTCTTCTTATCATTCCCATCTCTTTCTCTCTCATTATTGTAATTCTGTTTTTTTCTTACTTCGATAAATTTCTTGCTTTTTTAGCTGTTTTTATCTCCTCTCAGCATGCCTCCGCTAGTCCATTTTCCTTACCTTCTACTTTCTGTTCATATCTCTATGCTTTTTTTAAACCTCATAATCTTAAATCTTTTCTCTTAAAGTCTTCCTTTATTACATATCCAGGTGTCGTTCAGTCAGTTCCTCCTAACAATTTAAAAAATTTTTCTCGTATACTTTCCATTTTCTCCCAATTGTTCCAACCTCATAACTCCACACCATATCTCCCATTATCGTCCAAATCAGAGTGTCAAACATCCATATTCTGTTTCTCCAATCTTTTTCCAATCTTCTCTTCTCGATTCTTCATACATCTCTCATTGCCATGCCTGCTTTTCTAATTCTTTTCTGTATTTACTTTGAGACTTCTGGATATTTAAACGTTTTAACTTATTCTATCATTTTTCCTCTCCATTTCTAATTCTGCTTTCTTTCTCTTCCCCCTCCTCGTTTTACAAAACTTTATTTACATTTGCATACGCATATTATAAAGATTTGATTCACGAATTCAGACGAGTAATAATTGCACGCTATAAAAAAAAAGTATATATTTCTATCTTTCCACAAAATTAGCATTAATGATTTTAATTTGCAATTATAGAATAAGTTCAACGTATGGTATATAAATTAAAATTTGATAAAGAATATATTGCATCTAATATTATACAATTAAATCGTAATGTTATCGATATTGCAAGTCGTAATATTTATAAGTTTTACGATTTTGGGCGTTACCAGATTTCTAGAAGCAGTTGTTAATTTGTCGATAGCCAGTCATTGAACCTGACCTTGAAGAACCGGAACGATACAGGTTTCGCAAGAAGCTTGAGGAAAAATCTACGAAATAGCTTCGTGTTTGTGACTGGTTAAATTGACTATTGCTTGATACCGACTATTGCTTGATCGCAGACATAATTACTTCACGATAATATGTCTACTAAACCTAAATAATATTCTTTAATAATTCTTCGAAATTATCAATAAATAATTATGTACAAAGCACTTTCAAAAATTTGTTTCTTTAAGATTATGTTAAAAACTAATAGCAGCCAAGTTTAATTAATATATAAGATAGAGTCAAACGTTCGAGTTTGACCTTAACAGAAAACCTTAAATATTTTTGTTAAAATACATTTAAACATTGTATTTGTCCAGTGTGTTGATGCGTCTAATATTTCAGTTCCTTTGAAATTCGTTTATAAAATATTGAAAAAAATTGGAACTTATTATAAATATTTTTACGACTTATAGTATTTAATTCTCAATTTTCTAACTAGAAAATAATTTGTCTATAAAGTATACCGATGTAGTATATCAAATTCGGAAATACTCGAGCAGACTTCATCTTTCTTTTTTATCTTATTATATTTTTTCCTTGACATAATATAGATCCTCATTGCCAAAGTTATAAAGATTTGTCACTACAAAAGTGAGTGTTTTTCGAGGACTGCAATTTTTATTTCCTTTATTTCAAAATATCAGCCCATTATTTTCATACATTCATTGGTTTTCCCCTGCGTATAAATTGACTTTTTGTATACTTCTCTCGTATAGTTATTCTAATAATAATTATTATATTTGACTTTTTTGCGAAAATTTAGCAAGTAATATAAGGTGTAAAAAAATGTTAATATTAATTATTGACATTTTCAATTCTGTCAATTTTTCTCGATTACTTATGATCATATGAAATTTATACAATTTAAAATCTATTTTTAGATTCATGGATGGCGCTTAGATGGACGTGTATCTACATAGCTTATTTGTAACAATTTATTTATGCTAATAAAAGACGGAGAAAGAAAGTTTGTTCTTCTTTTATAGCGTTTAATTGTTGCTTGTGCGTATTAATAAACCAAATTTTTCCAAGTGTTTGTTTGGCTACACTTACAAAACATTTCTCTTTTAGAAAGATCAACACAACAAATAATAATTTGTACAAAAGACATCATCATACTAAATAAAATAAAGCCAAATTTCTTTAAAGAGAGAATAAAAGCTATAATATAGAGAGACTAAACTATAATAATTATAAATAATTAAATTACATTTATTAGCGCCACAGTAAATTTTATAAATATGCAATATTTTGCAAGACAGAATAAAAAAATGTTTAAAAACAAATTGTGTATAATGTGATTATATGAGCGTAGTTTTTATTAATTTTTCTTGTACAATTAACAAAATAATTGAAATGTCTTTATGAGACAAATGATAGAAACTTGGATGCTGTTTACGCGTGCTATTTCACATTGCGCTTAAATTGGTAAAAAATATCTTTAATTCTTTAGCTACGATTATTGATTGTCGTAGTCATCGATATAAAAAGGAGACAGAATTCAGTGAAATCTCCATACACATGCTTGCGAGATATGTCATCTTGACTGGTTAAATTGCAAATGACTTTGTCACATTGCTCAGACTGTTTGGGAATTAATATTTTTCTTGTATTAAATTTATTATGTGTTTATGCAAGAGCCGGGAGTAATGTTAGTATGCCTTTATTTTATCAAAAATAATATTTCCGCTTAATACAAATATTTGCAATTATTTCTTTAAATAAAAAACTTCAAAATGGGTTACAAAAGAAAATTGATTTATTTATTTACACGCATTAAAAAATTAAGAAAAGAGCTGGTAAATGAATCTAATAACTTCTTTTAATATATTGCAACTCTCTCTCTTTTTTTCCCTCTTTCCCTTAATTCTTTTATATTTTTTAAAAGTTTTATTCATTTATAGCTGAAGCTAACATAAAATTATAAAAACACATTATTTTATATTTAATTAATTATATTTACTAAGCATTCTCTTCAATAAACGGAAAGGAATAACCCGGGATCAAAAATGTATAAAACACTTCATTGAAATGAGCAGACCTTGATAACCGACTCTACAAATCACAATCAAGCGGCAAAATTGTTGTCGTTCAATCAGCTTCTTTATCAATTATTTTCAAAATTATCGGTATTTAATACCGTTTATACCTAATGTTATAATTGCATAGTTTGAGTAAAGTTTTTAGCGTAAAAAGTATATTGCTCTCAAAACGTAATGTTTCTCGGGATAAATTTTAATTTCGTGGAAATTAAAGATTGTAGGGAATCCTCTAAACGGAAGCACATTCTGGAGAACGTGATGCGAGAGAAAGAGAGGGTCAATTATTGTCCGACGTAAAATCCACGCGTGTGTCGTATATAAGATGTTGTCCTCGTGCGAGAGCTTCAGTCGCTCTTGACTCTCCGACCACCGAGATATCGGCGAGACAGATAAAATAAGGAGAAGTACTGGTGCGTGATAGGCAAATAATTGACGTTTAATTACAAAAGTGAAAATCGTCATGAGGTTGTTTAGGTGTTTGGTGCCGGTGGTGGTTCTGCTATTGATTAAGAACTCTTCTGCGAGACCTGGTGAGTTTTTCAAATCTTTTTTTCCTTTTACTTCACAACGAATTAAGAGGAATGTTATGGCCAGATTCTAGATATTTATATAATGATGACATAATGTCTGATTTGAGAGGATTATGTCACACAGAAATGATAACTTCTGCTCTTTTTCGCGAAATGAAAAAATCACATTAACTACTGACTTTTTTCTAGAAATTTAAATATGCTGGCCTTACAAAATAATAAATTTTTAGAAGAATTAATGGATAAGAGAGAAAAAAATTACCGAGTGTATAAAAAAATTGTAAATAACGTTATTATTCAAATAAAATTAAATAATCTTATTAAAAGTATTTTATTTGTAAAGGCAAAAATAACGTTATTATTCAATACTTTGGATAATCTTATTAAGTATTTTATTTGTAAAGGCGTATTACGCGATTTGGTCGCTGGCAACGTCGGGAGTTTGTTGGACCCGTTAGGATTATTCAAGCCCAAAGGCGGTAGCAATGCCCAAGCTAACAGCAATGCCCAGGCGTTAGGAGGAAATGTGAATTTCGGGCCTGTCGGGATCGGCGGTGGAATCTCCTCAGCCTCGTCGTCGGCAACGGCGAACGGAGGCGGCGGCTTGGCTTCGGCTTCAGCTAAAGCGGATGCTCAAGCTAACGGAGGATACGGAGGATACGGCGGTTCGAATGCGAACGCGAACGCAAACGCGCAAGCGTCTGCTAACAGTAACGTACAAGGTATGCTCGCGTATTTGTATACAAATATAGACATGTTTCTATAGTTTTGAACTTTTTCTAAAGCGTGCGGTTAAATAGGATGTTATATCGATTGAGAAGTAACTTACACGACAATCAGTCTGCGAGAAATTTCACTAAAATTTTAAATGTCTTGAATATGTTTCAGTCACGTTAAAATATTTTTTACTTATTGTGAGGTATATATTATAATATGATTATATCTTAAAAATATTATCTTAACAGTCTATAATCTCATATATGAAATATTTTGGGGATATTATGATTTTTGAGCAAGATATCTTGATAAAATTCCGATTTTCTTTATGTTATATCTGTTACTTTGATAATTCCAGTTTTTTAATTCTCTAGGACTATTTCTAACAACGGTATTTTCTTTATTCATAATATTTGCGTTTAAACTTTTACTTTTATTATTATCACTTTTATCATCATTAATAACAGGTTAATAAACGATACGCTTTTAATGTAGGTTCTTCGGGAATTCCCGGGGGGTATTACGGCGATAATGGCGGGTACAGCGGTTATTACCCTGGCGATACTCATCAAGTCAATCAACCGAATTACGGAAGTTACGGTGATGGCTCTCAGTCCAGTGCTAACGCTAACGCGAACGCGAACGCGAATGCCAATGCCATCGCCAACGGCAATGGCGGAGTGCAGCCGGTTGGTCCCTCTTATTACCCTTCCGCGCCCCAGACCATCGGCAATGGCAACGCTAATGCTAATGCTAACGCGAACGCGGGTGCAAACCTCTTAGCTGGTGGCGGCGTGAATGTGATTCCCAACAAGTATCCTGGCGGAGAAGTAGATAGAATAGAAGTCATTCCCGTAAACACGCTGCCGCTCGCTCGACCAAACCCGTCTGTAATCCATCCAGTACCCTATCAGCCACATGGAGCAGGTAAGGACGATGTGATTGTCGTTGTCGAGGAATCCCCGCAATACCCGCCGTATCATCGTCCGAGTCCACCCCATCACCACCACCACCACCGTCGACCGAATTACGGCGGTAAAACGAAACAGCAACCCATCGAGATCATCATCATCGAGGAGCCGGCGGGGCCTAGTCCAGGTGATACTTCATGATCGAGCGCACTCGAAAGTCATCGCGTCATCATCGACTCGTTGGGATTTTATGCACTAATTAACTGGAGGCAGCTGACTTTCCTGCACTGTCTTTATGTAATTCTTCATGGAATCTATTAAGAGTATGCATAATTTTTAGTCTTTTTTTGCATTATATGGACTTTATTTAAAAGAATATGAATTACAATTTAATCATTGAAATAATTGCCGTTATTTGCAATGATTTTCTTCCATCTTTCGGAAAGCTGAACGGATTCCGTCGCGATAGAAGTGTCTCGGTTTGGAGACGATAAAGTCATCGATGAATTTTTGGATGTCGGACATATCGCCTTTATCGCTTCCAAACCGAGACACTTATATCGCGACGGAATCCGTCAGCTTTCCGAAAGATGGAAGAAAGTCATTGCAAATAACGCAATTATTTCAATAATTAAATTTTAATTTATATTTTTTTAAAATAAAGCCCAAATATTGCAAAGAAGACTAAAAATCGTGTGCATACTGTTAATATGTCACAATCGTCCCAGGTAACAGTATAACGACTAAGGATGTCTTAATGACGTATTACTGACGTTATTAATACGTCATTTGACGTCACTCTGCTACCTGAGGTTGCTGGTCTTGCTATGATACTCTTTATATATGTCTTATCGTGTACAATGTAGGTAATATTAATTGGTAACGGAATTTGAATTGGATAAGGGTCACTCGAGATGCTTATGAATAATCTGTTTCTTCGTGTGCAGCTAATTTATGTGATTAATGTGCACATCGTTTCATGTACTTCTCGCTTCGCCGATCGAAACATCCTGCACTTTACATATCAGACGGAAGTTAAATTCATGGATATGTGTAATGTGTAAACCGGAAAACATTTTCTGTATTTGTGTCATACTCGAGTTGAAGGTTAAAAATTTCGGTTCGTAATATGTTTCTTAATAGAACATTCCTGTAACGACGACAAGAAACAAGGACGCTGCTGATAATGAACTTTCGCTGTTTTCCTCATCATGACATGCACTCTAAATGAAAGAGACACGAAACGGAGAATCTGACGTTAAGCGTGACTGAGACTGAGAGCATAAACTTCGTGACCTTCGTATCACGTGTTATTTTAATCTTCATGCTTGTATATAGCATGTCTTCATGTATCGAGTCATATATGTATAATGTTATCGGTTATATAAATGTGATAAGCAAAAACTAATATATTTTAAATATTTCTTTACAGCTGATAGCTACGGACATGGCGGCGTTCAAGGAACTCATCCTGGATACAAAGGCAATCCGTTCTTAGGCGGCGCGGGATCAAACGCTAACTCTAATGCTAATGCCAATGCTAACGCTCAGGCTGGTGCGAGCGGAACCAACGGAGGTGTCCTGGGAGGACAGGGTGGTTATCAACATGGCGGATATCAACAACAAGGTGTCTCTCAGCAACAAGGATATCAACAACAGGGTCTCAACTACCCAGCAGAACCATTAGGGCAAAGCAGTCATCCGATCGGCACTAACAATCCCTTCTTGAATCCCGTCGGATTTTCCAATGGCAATGCTGCTGCCAATGCCAACGCAAATGCCAACGCAAATGCGGGAGCTGGTGTCGTCGGAGAAAAACCGATAGGCGTGAATAATCCGTTCCTCAATGGCGGCGTATCTCATAATGTCGGAGGAGGAGGAGTGAACTATCAACCGGGAAGTCCGGATATCTTGGGCGAGAAACCCAAAGGCATTCCTACTATTTATCCAGGACAATCAGCCGGAGTATACCCAGGTTCGCTCGGAAGTAATGCTGGCGCCAACGCCGGCGTTCCTACCCAACCCAAAGGCATTCCTACCACTTATCCAGGACAATCAGCCGGAGTATACCCAGGTTCGCTTGGAGGTAATGCTGGTGCCAAAGCCAACGCCAACGCCGGTGCTGGAGCCGGTGGCATTGGAGGAGGATACGGACCGATCAAGGAAACTCCGATAGTTGGTTCTGGCGGATACGTAGGCGGATCTTCGGGAGTTCCCAGTGGTCACGGATCTGGCCCGGGTTATGGTGGACAAGTCGGTGGTTCGTCTGGTGCTACTTCCAATGCCAATGCTAACGCCGGAGCCGCCGGCGGTAGCTTCGGAGAATCCGGCGGACATGGACCCGTTCTAGGAGGATCTGGAGGTTACGGGGGATACGGCGGAGGCTCTTTAGGTCAAGGTAGCGGTGGATATGGACTCGGTGGCGCAAACATTCAGGGAGGACATGCTGGAGGTTCTTCCGGTGCTAATTCCAATGCCAATGCTAACGCAGGAGCCGCTGGCGGTATTGTTGGAGAATCTGGCGGACATGGACCCGTTCTCGGAGGATCTGGAGGTCAAGGGAGTTACGGCGGAGGTCAAGGTAGCGGTGGATATGGACTCGGTGGCGCAAACATTCAAGGAGGACATGCTGGAGGTTCTTCCGGTACTAAAACTGGCGCCAACGCTAACGCCAATGCCGGAGCGGCCGGCGGTAACTTCGGAGGATCCGGCGGACATGGACCCGTTCTCGGAGGATCTGGAGGTCAAGGGGGTTACGGCGGAGGTTCTTTAGGTCAAGGTAGCGGTGGATATGGACTCGGTGGTGCAAACATTCAAGGAGGACATGCTGGAGGTTCTTCCGGCGCCAATGCTGGCGCTAACGCTAACGCTAATGCCGGAGCCGCAGGCGGTCATGGAACTGTCCTCGGTGGATCTGGAGGTCACGGGGGATACGGCGGAGGCTCCCTAAGTGGTCAAGGTAGCGGTGGATGTGCACAATGTGGTTCTTCCGGTCTGAACCTCGGTGGTTATGGCGGATCAAATGCCAATAGCAATGCCAATGCCAACGCTGGAGGTTCCGGTGGTGTCCTTGGTGGATACGGAGACGGCGTTAAAGGAGCAGGACATGGTGGTCAAGGTGGACTTGGCGGATCTGTCGGAGGAGGTATATATGTGTTTTACGTATAAATCTGTGTCGTGTGTGATGTCCTCATGTCCTGTGTGAAACATAATTAATGCATGTAAATCTCAATCAAAAGTCGGGAACTTAACGGCATAAGCACGTAGTTTTTAAAAACTGGCAGCTAAAATAGTTACTACTTTATTAGGAATAAGCACGACTTCCTTTAATTGTTATCATCATTATGTAATACCTCGTCGACGTTTATCTTCGACACGTAACATCCTATTATATGTAAATACATTGCGTCTCTCCTCTAACAACTTCCAGCGCATAATTTGTCCCGCGTATTATCCAAGAGATGAAAAATTATTCAGTCTTATATCATTGTCGATTAATGACCAAACTCACGAAAACCAGTCGTTCACAGTCATCAATGCCAAGTCGCAGAATACCAGGTATCACATTATCCCGTACATTCTCAGCACCTTCATCCATGAAATACGCATTGGGTGAAAAAATGATAAAAGACTCACGCAGCATCCAAGTGTGAAATCCGATCGGAAGCTCCACATTCATATGTGTTTGTATGTCCATCGTCGCTCACCGATCGTAACAGAGCTTTTCCTGTTCACTTTTCCACAGACCTAAGCCCCGAGGCCAAGGCGTCAGCGTTGTCCATGGCGGAGGCTGTGGCATCAGGACTGATCGTAATTAAATGATTCGCTATCCCGCAGGCTCAAACGCTAACGCACAGGCGTCCTCCAACGCGATCGCGTCCGGCGGTGGATCGGCATCAGCGAACAGCAAATCGTCGGCCTTCACTGACGGATCGGGATCTGCGAAAGCCGACGCGTCCAGCAATGCGTCATCAGGAACTTACGGTGAATTAGGATCGAAAAGTTCGGCGTCGAGCCAAGCGTCGGCCTCAGCTGACACCAGGGACATGCTGATCTTCAGTTAAACATTGTGATACAACGAAGCATTCGACGAGGAGATACTCAAAGAGGTCTTCTTGGCCATAAGAGCGACATAATACTCCGATTTACATTTTTGATATTCCACAAACAAACGTAACCGGTACAAATATGATATTGTTTAATTTTACGACAAGGATTATAAATTAATTATTGCAAAATTAGAAGTACGTACATCATAAAACTGCCGATAAGTACCTACGTTTAAGTTTATAATCACGAGTTATAAATTTAAACGTATTTTATGATTGTTAGAAACTGACGCTTTCCTCAGAATTGAAATTGTTTGAAAATCAATGAACAGTCCTAAGCATTTATTAGAAAACGTGTAAGAACAAGAATATATTTGTAAAAAAAAAATTGTGTTGGAGGCAGATTGAACATTAAATTGTTTTGCTCGATGTGACGAAATGCGTGTGTGTGCGTAAGATTAAAATTACGACATTAGAATTTAAGACAGAACGCTCTTTGACTAAATATGGAAACATAAAATCTACAGACTTTTCTTTAATTGATTAATAACGACGTATCTGCCTCAGACTAAATCACTTTTATAATCATCCGAGACATTCTGCGATCGGAATAATTTTAATACACAGGATATATTTACAATTAGACACGTAAAAGATCTTAAGTTAATACTCTCTTTATATTTATAAGCGTACTTAAATTATATATAATTAACTGCGTGTAGATCGCCTCCTTTGAACTCTGGATCTGTGATTTACATGAAAACGTGCCAATAAGATACATAATAATAAAGGTATTATAAAAGTTTTTATTGCAAATGCGATTAATTAAATTCAAAAATCCCGATTGAAATAACTCAATACGATTTATTTATTTATCACTTATTTTTTGTTTTGCGTAATATCTTTTATTTGCTTTATGCAATACTGATTTGGATCAAGAATTAAATCTCGTGTTAATTAGAGATCCCAAGGGACAAATGCGATCTCAACCTGTGCCACTCGTAAGGGTAATACTCGACGATCTAATGAGCGTACTTACGTACCTCATGTATTTTTACGAAATCGGGGAATAACAGCGTTCGCAATTGGCACCGGCAGCATCTCCTCTCTTTGTCTCTATTCTCACGATGGCAGGCGTCTCTGGAGTGTCGGAAACAACGGAGATAAAAACTCGTCGGACTTGTTCTGCACGAGAGTATGAACGAGGAAAACGGAAGAGAGAATTGAAAAGATGTAGAGAGAGAAAGAGAAAGAGAGAGGGAACAACGAAGAAAAGGGAGCTAAAGAGAGAGAGATGCTACTAGAGAGAATTAATCGTGATGTATATGTTGTTTCTCCGAATACGCGAATTCTTATGCGATTGTCGCAATTAATACGTAATTATTGATAATCGTTTTTTTACGCTGCGCTTGTCATTTGTTTAGCGGTTTCTCAGAACTGTCGTTTATTATCACGCGTTATTGTTATATATATAATATGTGTGTGTATGCGTTTAATGGACTCTTGACGTGTATATTTGCAGCCTTTTATGCATTCTTATGTAATATTATATTGCGCGACTTGTGAGCATGTAAGAATTTAATAAAGTTTGTGATTTTGTCGATACTCATGCAGCATTTTAATCGTCGCATTCAACATATTAATGTACCTCATATCCATTTTTTCTTGCATTGATAATTAAAAGTTAATATCTTAAATTATTAAATTATTGTATAACTTGATAGGCGGTAATTGACAAGGAAACGTGTGCTTAAAGTAAATAAAACGTGACATAAATGCATAATTTTGTCGTAACATACAATTAATATATATACGTATGTATATTTGCAAAACTTTGGTTTTATTGAGAATGTTTAAAACAAAAAGATAAGATCAAAACTCTTTATTTATAAGCAGATTTTAAATATTACTTGCGCATCTTGAATCATCGTTGAAACAGGTATAATAACTATAATTATTAACACGTCTTTTCTCGCATTGCAGAGTGAATTTTCTTGAGTAATTTTGTCTTTCTTTGTTCATAAATATTATTAAACATAATCCTACGACTGTACGTGTTTTCTTATGGTTATAATATTAAGTTGTAAAATCTTTTAAGCATTAATAAAGTTTATGTATAATTAGAGATGTAAAACTTTGCTATTATTAATATTTTACGAAGCGGTATTTGAAGTAATTCTGATTTTTCTGATATGAAAAAAAAAAATATTATTTTGATTTTTTTTTGAAGATTTTAAGAGAGAAACATATGTACAACATACTAACAGAAGATATAAGTTCACAGGGGCGTGTAAAAATACTTTCGGATGTGTGATCAGAAAATCATTACATATTAAGGCCTGTTGGTATAAGAATTTTCGTATGCACGCATGTTAGTCTTCGGTCAACTTTCTCTTGTCCCTGGACAGCGAAAGGTCGACCATGGCATTCAATAGAATTTTTTTAAATATTAATACAATTTATATATAAAATTAAAAATACATCTTCTCTCTCTTTCTCTCACATGTTACACGAACACTTGACAACAGTGATGAAACACTTATCGTTATTATTTGCCAAATATGAAAGCTTACAATACTGCATTATATTAACAATTAACAATATTTAAATTATTAAGAAATAGCGCGGAAAAAATCTTCTTTTTTCCAGGAATATAAGAAGCGTATAAGTAAATAACATGAGAATAAATTTAAATAAATGTGCAGTACTTTCGAACGCGCGGTCGAAGTCAAACTTGTGTCAATATCTGTCGGTGTGAGGATTCCGTTTGTGTATACACATGCTAGACTTCGGCCTACTTCCGGTCGTCCCTGGAACGGAAGGTCGTCCACTTTACGAAGACCAATGACCGTTTCTTAACACTTGGAGATACATTGTGAAATTATGGGTGAGTTCCTTGAATTTTGATGGTGAAGGGATTTCCTATAAAAGCACATGAAACGAGAGTTCAGCTTTGAATCGTTTTTTAGACGTTCAACAAGTAACACAGTGACTTCCGTTCCACGATGAGAAGCTTGCTTTTAATTACGGCGCTTGGCGCGATTTTTTTGAGAGAATCATTCGGCAAACCGACGGAAATAGTGGCGAATTCTGATGTGCTAGATTCCGTTGCATCGACTGTGAATAATACCTTCGAAACTGGTTAGTAATTAAAATAATATTAATTGATTAAGATTTTTATAACAAGCGAGTCTTTAGAAAAGAAATTATTTAGGAAGCTATTTTAATTACTAAAATAATGTAAAAATTGATGCATTTTTTATACGCATATATCGCCGCTCTAGAAGAACAATGACACAACTGCAAAAAATGTAATTTTACAGGAGAACGAAAAAACAAATATTACTAAAATAAAAATTAGATTAAACGAAGAATAAGTGTGCAATTAGATTGGTACTAAAGCAATTGTTGGCGTATTAAGGTTTTAAGTAGTAGTAGTAAGAAAGGGATTATGTAAAAATTTACCATGAATTACCCCTCCCCCTTCAATTACGTCATTGTTCTACTGAAATGGATAATTGGCATGTAACATTTTGTTCAATTAAATTTCTTTTTATTTTTGATTGGATTTTGTTTTATTGGATGTCTATGATATTTCTGGAACCAGTACCTAATATATGCATCTAAGAATGACTAAATTTTGCAGTTGCGTCATTGTTCTTTGGGAGCGGCTTTGATGTTTGTACAATGTTTATACATTCTTATTCATTTGGAGGAAGTTGTGTAGTATTAATGTGATGTAATTATTCAAATATTAATATATAACTATAGGATATTATTTAACAAAGTAATTACGCATTATTTTAGAGGCCACAAGAGAGCAAAGATCGCCGCAATTCGGTTTATTAGGTGGTTACAGTGATTATAATGATTACAATGATAATGCACGTCCCTTCCGTTACGGAAACAGGCGAAAACATTACTATGACCACCATAGGCCACACGGTTTTATCGGAGGACATGGATGTCGTGGTTATGGCTGTGGTGGAGGGTACGTGTAGAATATTATTTTACTTAATTAAAAAACAAATAAAAAATGACTATTTTATATTTAAACGTGACAATTTACATTATTTTATTATTTATGATAAAGATTTATGATAAATTATGATAAAGATTTTATAAAAAATCTATATTCTTTACGAATGTCTGTAAACTGAAATGCGCAAGATAACCGTTTGCATTTTACTTTCTGATTCACGCAGATGGCAACCGGACTACGGCGGCCATACCGGACAAGGAGCGTCTTTTGCCTCAGCATCAGCAGGATCTATAGGTGGAGGTGGTCCTCATGGCGGAGGACACAGCCAGGCCAATGCACAGAGCGCGAGTTTCAACATTGGGCCTTTCTCAGCCTCGTTCAGCGCTGCTCAGTCCGCGTCGGGACAAAATGGATTCTGAATCCAAGAAACGGTAAGCATCTCGGGCTGGATCCTATTCTAATACATTGTAGAGACTCGATTGTTCATTTAATTAAATATTTACCTAAACTCTTAGAGCTCCACTTATATGTTGACATTAAATATAAACATTTTGTTTTGTCGTCTATCATCATCTCTCTGCGCATTGTTATAGTAAGAAAAGAGTAACTTGCGGAAATATGTTAAATTATACGTAATTGATTATTTGCGAGCTAACGCGAAAATGCATTAATCGATATATACATGTAATTAATTGATTAACTTGTATTTCATTTCTTCACTGCAAATGTAAACGGATTATATTTTTCTTATTAAAAAAAATGCATTCTCCTGGTTGTTCAAAAAAATAAAAGGTAAAAGTTTTATGCAAAGTCTCTACTCTACTACGAATATTTTTGTTGCTTGTAAAGATTATATTTTACGCAAAGTCAAAATAATTATATATCTTTTATTTTAAATTATATAATTTATTATTATTATTTTATATTACGCAAAATTCACATATCGTGGAATACCAAGAAATACAGTATCGCATCTTTCGCATCTCAAGAAGGGTTAAAGCACGAGGATGCTGCAGCATAATACCTACGGCTACGGCCGCCCACGAAATTGCGCCGGACTCGTCTCGGGCATAGGTCAACGAACCTGAGGGGCCCGGAGGTCGGGCCCGGGAATCCGCGATTCGCATTATATTACCGCGATCTCGTTGTGCCCCTGACACCCCGCGCTGCGCTGACCCAACGCGGATGAAACGGGCCTGAAACATCTGTCCGGCGCGGTGGGCCCAACGGCGGACCCCGAAGACGCAACAATCTCTTCGTCGGGGAAATACGGGCGTATTTCACTTTTGCCGGAGTGTGCGTTCGTATATATGCGCGAAAGAGCGGCGATTATAGTGCCGCGCAAGTGCGTACGTGTGTTTATGTATATGTATATTTATGTGTAGTATGTGTAAGTATGAGTTTATATGCGTGTGTGTGTCTGTATGTTTGCGGGACCTGCCCGGAAAGGCCCCGCGAATGTGAGCTGGCGCGGCGTTCGCGCATTGTGCCATTGAGGCACACGGCCCTTTCGGGGTACGTGTGAAAAAGAATGAACAAAGGGGAAATGAATCTTCTTGGTTCTCAGGCGATCGGCAGACGGCCAGACAGACGGATTAACTCGTTTTAAAGGGACGGCCAGACGCCATATTGTTGTTTTGGGGCCCGTAGCTTAGGTACGACGCTCTCCGGCTCTCTCGTCGCGGTCGGGGCGACGAACCGGTCTGTTTTCGTTTCCCGAGAGATGCACCTACACGCGAATCGGAGTGTCGATTATGCACACACTTGCGACCCTTGGACATGCAGTAAATGGCCATTGTTCGTCCCGAAGGGAGTCAGAGAACTCGGGGTATCGAGCGAGCGAGTTTAAATCGGATCGCCTTGGATTGAAAATGCAGAAAACAAACATGGCAAGATTGTATGCCAATATTTTAACTCTGAACTTAACAATGTGATGCGCTTTGCATCGCTTAAGTTGTATATAAAAGTTATTTTGTTTTAAATCTTTGGAGATCGATTCCTCGGCGAATCGGGCAAATAGATTTTAAAATTAATCCCGTAACTTTGCGCGATTAATATTTGTTCTCTCTATCAAAGTTACTCTTGCAAGCCTTCAACATTTTTTTTGCATAACATTAACTAAACGTTTTATTACGCTGCACTGTAATCGGGAAAAAATGATGGTTTAGCAGTTTTCGTAATGCGATTTTAAACGTATGTAATCCTGTGTCGACGCAACCTACGCTACACAATCGTTAAATGTAGTTAGGAGATTGCCAGAGGCTTACGTCTTTTCATTGAAGATGACTCAGCCAAACACGTTAAAAATAAAGTCTGTTTCTTTTACACGACGTATTCCTTTTAAAAAGACATGAGTACCTTTACTGCTGTCTCATCATTTTAAGATCAGAGTTAGCAAGCATTAGAAATTCTTAATTTAATTCCTTTTTGCTCTCTTTACTATTTTTAAGTGCAATTATATTTGCGCAGCTGATTTAATAATCATATTAGTGGAAGCGAACATATCCCAGCAAACACCAAGTTACATATATGTATAACTTACATGTTAGTCGTAATTTTCTACTCAACAATGTAAATGCAATATAACACACATTTTTAAGTAGGAAATTACAATTAACATGTAAGTTACATGTAACTTGGTGTTTGCTGGGATTATATGTATTTTGAATGTTAAGCCGTTTCCTATTCTCCGCAGATCCCAGAAACGAGCAGCTATACGCGGCCCCGGAATCGCCCCTAATTCATTTCACCATCATCGTCTCTCCGTCATCATTGTGGGCCCATTGTTTACAAACATTCTACGTCACTCACTAAGAGCAAGTAAATAAGCCTAACCGCGTGCGCGAGCCACCCTCTTGCCTCCTGCGAGAGGATTTCCTGAGCGAGCAAGTTTCCTTTGTCCGCATGCCAGCCACCAGATGTTCCCCAAAATAAAACTGACAAAATATCGCGACGTAGCGCCGCGATTCGCGGACGAACAAGCGAGACGGTGGGCAAATCTGAAGCCGAGAAGGGCAAGGATGGAGGAACCCCGAAGTACGGACGAAGTGGGGAGAGGACGCCGCCGCGAGACGGAGGGTCGCTGGATAAACGGCACAAAGGGATAGGAAGCACGAAGGGAGGAGGGCCCTGTTAAGAGCGAGGGCCCCTGAAATCGAGATCCGAAAAGCCCCGTGCAATGACCGGACGAACCGCACACGCGATCTTTGCCGGCGCAGCATCCTCCTCTCTTTCAAGATACTCTCTTCACTCTTCTCTTTTCGGACAACCAGGAGGAGCGGCGCCCGCGAGGACGAATGTATAAGATGCGCGATGCGCTCGGGAATTGTGAATCTTCGGCGAGAAGTTTATTTGTTATTTAGAAAGCTACCAATGGACCAGTCTTATAATTTTAGTGATCTCTACTGGTAATAAATATCTAGTAATTATCATCATATTTTTAAAAGACGAACGAATGAAAATAAAGAGACTCGGGGAAAAAAAAACTGTCTATATTCTCTCGATAGATGTTTATTTGTTATTTAGAAAGCTATAACCAATGTGCCAGTTTTATAATTCTAATGATCTCTATTGGTAATAAATATCCAGTAATTATTATCATATTTTTAAGAACAAACGAATGAAAATAAAGAGACTCGGGAAAAAAGAAACTATATTCTCTCGATAGATTCAATTAAAATTTCCCTTTAAATCCATCTTCTTGGAACCATTTGTATAAAATGACAATTAAACAATTGCGTTTTTATTTGTTTTATTAAAGAATACTTGTGTTAATTAATTCCCGATTGTCTTCTATTCTTTTTCATAAGGCTAATAATAACGAAAATATTCGTGTATGACGGCAAAGAACATTCGAGAAATTACGCCCGTTCGTTAAAGATTCGCTGCGATATTAACCGCGGCTTATTGGAGGTACCCTGTTATTTCATAAAGTACAGAGAAGACCATTAAACGTGTTATCTTTTACGCCCCGAAATCACGTACGCCCGTGCAAGAAACTAGAGTCCCGTTCCAACTCTTCCGTAATTAGTGATCTGAATATTAATTCAAGTTGCTTTATTTCTTGTCTTATTAATTATTAACATAAAATTCTTACTAAAGTTAACGAACTTTCATTCTCTTGATTTACGTAAGAGAAAAATTCTTTTCTGGAAGACTTCTCAGCCGGTCCTTGCAATCTCGGTTGAGGTTGGCATTTCTATATCGCAGCGACGTCCACCCCGAAGAAGTGACATCCACGACACCCGAGATGCATCAAAGAGGCTCGTTAAAGGTCCTGTCCTGTCGTTAACCATTGTTTAGCCGCTCCTGGGCACCTACGGCCCTGCCAGCCGGTAAACCAGTCCCTCCGTCTGAGAGTAAAAAGGCAGAGAGACGGAGGAGTACGGGAGTCGTCCGGATAAACAGAAGGAGAGATCAAATGAGAGAGACAGAGGGGGAGAGGATCGAGAGGAAAAAAATGAAATAGAAAGTGGTCCGGCCGGTGCAATAGACTACAGTATATGACGTCTTTAAAGCACCACCTCCCGGTGGTACCCGTGGGTCTGTTCCTGTTCTCCACGTACTATAGCAAACCCGCGATGCTTTCTTGAAGGCTCCCGCGTCATTGTGCTCGCATTTCTCGTGCGGTTGTCGACTCGGAAAGTATATCTTCAACTTATCGCCGGTAAGTCGAGATACGTACTGCTAAGTATTAAGTGTTAAGAGCCTGAGGTCCATTACAAATAAGTGAAACCGTACCGATCCATAAGGAGGCTCGTACTGTCATTTTACAAGGTCGAAAGCGAGGATAACGCGCGAAGATAACAGTGATAAGAGTTAATAGTATAGTGTTGAACTTAGTACGACTTATCTTTTCGAACGACACGACACTCCGTATGTCTCCTCAGTCTTCTTTATTTCAACTCATTTTGCGCCTAAATGTGCTTGTTAAATCGAAAACAATATGAGCGATTAATCGTTACAATAAAAAAGAAATTGGCTTACATTTTTTAAGAGAAAACTTTGATTAAAGAGAAAGTTGATCAACTGCTTTAAAAATGCACCCGAATCGAGGGACCATTATACTGGTCTCTGTTTTTGTGCTATTATTTTAAAGAATTTTTTCTAAATCCTTTTTAATACAATATTTTTCTAACTGCTCGGATTTTTTAAAATATGTTAATTATAATGTTTTTTTTGAGAATATTTTTAATATTTAATTCTAATTTTATTATAATCTAAGAAATTCATATTGTATGTACCTATAAGATATTTATTTCTAATATTTCTAATATTTAATTTCTAATATTTTATAATTCTAATATTTCTAATACTTAATTATAATCTAAAATATTCGTACTGTAGAGTGATCGTCCAATTGCGATAACGTCATTGAGTTGCACAATCTGTTGCTTTTACGTAAGATTCGGTCAATACTGACCGCTCTAGAAAGTGACTCAATTAGTAATTCTTCGAACTCGCGTTCTCTTACAAATGGTGATTGCTAAATCGTCGAAGGTCTTTCAATGAATTTATCTGAAGTTAACGGATGTTCAGAATTCTTGAGTACTCAGGCATGACGCAAGAATAATAATAATTGGTTAGCATAATTTTTTGTGCAAACGAAACAATCGGCAGTTTTTGCTGTCAGTGTGTCTGGTAGGTATATACCATGTAAATAGTAGTAAATGGAAGAATAAAAGTTAATTTCTTTTGTTCGTGGATTTGACGCTTTGTAGTACAACTTATTTTTCGTCTCGTACATGTGTCGACGGTAAGGCAATCACGATCGAATTATTAGATATTAATTAGAGAATTATAGTGTTAATAACAGTCTAATTATATAATTATAAACCGTTAATAATAATCTAACCATGTCGTTATTAACCGTATATGTGAAAAACTCGATGATGTAAATGTTGGAATAGATTGCACCGAAAAAATTCATCGAATTAAGCTTCGTTGAACTCGTTTCTCGCCAAATTAGTTTCTTATTACTTTTGTTTGCTTACTTTGCAGGATAACAAAAATTTCGATCTTTGGACATATAAAAATTCCCGTTACAAAATGATAAAAATTTTGGCCCTTTTACTATTCACTTCAGTCTGTGTCATAATCAATGCTCAAGAGACGGCATCTAATGAAAAACGTAAGTAAAACAGTAAATAATAGATATGTACATTTATTAGTTTTAAATTTTTTAAAGATTATTTTAATTTAGTTTTGCGAATATTTAAATTTTCTTTACCTTTTTACCAAAGTTCAATTAATTGATAAAACCTATTTCCGTATCTCTATGTCTTTATTTATCCAAAAATTTTAGATGCAATTTGAGATTTTTTAAATTTGTTTTCTTCAGTAATCTGTTAAATAATTTATTTTACTTTTCCTTTAATTGCATAGCATATTTCGGCCAGACGTTTGATGAAATTGTCGTGTCGTCGGATTTAAACGTCAGAAGAAAATCAAAAGAAAATCGTCAGGGTAAAAGATTATCGAACGTGCCGTCAGCAACCACTGGTCCACCGGAAAGACCGACTGCAATTGCATCCAGACTCGTTTTCGCCGATGGAAGCCGTATAACGCCGGAAAAAAGGGAGAAACGTGGCATTGTAACAACGCGAAGGAGGTAAATTGACACAAAGAACTGTCTTTCTTGTTTATTGAGTTGTCGATAAGACTTGATTTGAATTAATTAATGTCTATTGTAAAAAATATTGAAATATTAATAATCGCTAAATTATAATGTAAATTATTTTAAATGCTTATATACATGTATAATTCGACTTTTTTAAATAAGAAATCTTAGATAATACCAGCTGCTGATAATATTTCGCTATTTTACTAAATTCTCAGCGAATTCACTCATTTGCTGTTTACCGATAGCAGAATTGTGCAGTAAAACTGAACGATTAATTCTCTGAGAAAATCTCATATTATATACATATAACTGGAAAAAGTGTTAATATACTAAACGCAAAATTTTCAAGATAGAATCCGTTTATGAATTGCATCAAAAAATTGGAAAAGCACATTTTATGTATTTAAATTTTAAAAGTAATTAGTTGAAGAAAAAACAATTTCTATTTAAAATATTTGAATTGAAGAGTTTTGTTTTTATAATTACGTTTAGTTTAATTGCATGTGAAAAGACTTTCATGAGACTTAATCAATTTCAGGTATTTGGACCTGGGCGTCGCGGGATACTTGCTGAAATCTCGGAAACGGTGAAAATTCTACACTCCGAGGACAACCGCACGACCCTACACACCCTCATCTGTGATCACACTTCTTTCGATGAACTTTTAGGCCACGGTTCATGTAACAAAAAGGATAATAAAATTTTTCTGTGTCATAACATTCCCAGCTTTATCACTGCGCGCTCGCAAAATTATTCTTCTGTCTTGACTTTTCATAATTTCATATTTTACATAAAACAAGATACATATTGCCAAATCTAAATAATATTTACCTTAATAACATTACCGCATAAAAATCTATAAAAAATATCTGAATAATATTATATACCGCGTAAAAATCTATAAATAACATTCAAAATAACGTCTTCCTTTTAATTAAATAATTTAATAAAGTCATTATCATGCTATTATTACCAAGGTTATTAATTATAAAAAAAGTTAATGATTTGAAAAATTTAATTTAAACTTTAACATTCATATCTTTGCACATTATTATCGTTAACAAAGTACAGACTGTACAGATTTTTTTTTTAATCTTAGGGAAAATAACATAGTAAATTTTCCCGAGACACTGACAAACGTTATTTGAATACGGTTTCTTTACGAATACATCCTTATTGACGACGATACGTTACGGTCTCACAATACGATCGCCGCAACTCGCATGCAACGGCCGGCCGATTGTCAGGCATTCCGCGTTCGTACGCGAGCCGAAAATAAAAGATCGACTGGTTGAAATATGGCACGACGCATTCAAAAGACAGCCGCTAGCATGATCGCCATGCGGCGATCACCGTGCATCGTGTCGATGCACTTCGCCACGCGATGCACTTACGACACGTGACACGCACGTCCAAAACACGTCGTTTATCTGCTCAGTTATTCATCTCCAAACTCATCTATAACATCTTCATTTTTTTGATTAAAATTAATAATAGAGTAGCTAATTATCAGTTTCAACATCGATGGTTGAAGGTGAAAATGTGAAGATTACAATGAGATTTATTATTTATTATATTATAGAATATATATAGATACTTGGTTCTGTAAGTTCTTTATTTTTGGTAACTCTCTCTCTATGTCCCCGTAATATTTTTGTGGCAAATGACCCGAACAGCACGCATGTCTAAAAGACATCATAGGCCCGTATTTATAATCGAAACTTATTTTGAAGACCACCTTAAGTTCGGTCTTAAGACGTCATAAACCAATCACAGAGCCGTACTAGCATCTTAAGACATTATTACTTATATAAGACAGTCTTGAAATAAGATCCGACTATGAATACTGGCCTTAAATTAGACATCTTTTAGACATACGTGTCTAAAAAACATCTTAAAGATATCTTTACAATACCTTTAAGACATGCGTACTGTCTGGAGAAATATACCTACAATTCCTTGCCTTCACATTCGGTTGTCACGTTAGATCTTCCGCAGATTTCTAATTTCACAGATCTTTAATTTTATATGTATATTTCCTAGAATCTCAGTTTTTGTTATTTGATGTCTTCTTGGAGTCATATGCATTTCATTACTTCTTTCTCGTTACAGCACACGCATTGCAATGTCTTCATTTCATTAGCTGCAATCTTCACATTACCTTTAATAAGCATGAGCAATAATGATGCGAAATGAGTTGTCGCGTAAATTTCCGTCTTTAATGAATGATATTGTATTACGTATCTGTTGTTTACTTGTTTGCCTGCGTATGTACGTAACACGTAAAGGCAAAAAAATGCAACTTCTCATCGAATCGGATGCCGGAAGACCCTTGGATTTTGATTTACGTTTAACCTGTAACGTTGTAAACAACTGATCGTTCGCTTCGTGCGTAGAAAACAGGAAAATCCCGTATTCCGAACATTAAGAAAGTACGACTAGAGTCATATTATTTTATGGTGATTTCGTGACTGGACTCTCTTCGGCACGCTGCGTCGTTCGTTTGTCATACTTTCGAATCTCTCGCTTTACGTTACAGCACGCAAGCAAGAATATGGTATAATTGATCACAATAATACCCCAGTAAACACAATGTCCCAAATCGGGACATAAGACGTCTTTATACACTGTTAAATATTAAAAAGGACGAAGTTTAAACCAATATCTTGAGTTAAATAACATTTTGTTATTTTAACTATTATATGTGTCAAAAAATTTATTATTTTAACACAAGACAGTGTTATTTTAACTCCATTGGTTTAGTTAAATTAACATAGTTTTAGCTAAATTAACGACATATTGAGTAAGAGCAGCGGTGACCTATAGGAATAGTTAAAATTAACTCAAATTGAGTGTAATTTGACACTACAAATTCAACAGTGTAAAGACGTCTTTAAGACGTTTTATGTCCCGATTTGGGACATGCGTGTTGTCTGGGGCTACGTTGATTTTAAAATTGCAGAGTTAAACGCGCATTCTTCGCATTTTTATCAAAGTTAATTGTTAACAATTTAAAAAGAAACCAACCAACTGATACACGTAAAAAGCTCGTCGTCAGACTGCAGCACGCATAATTCTTGTGTTAAGGTCGAAGTGATCTCGATCCTACGCGTCGATCCAGGCCGGAAGTAGCGTCCCACGACGTGAATACAAATCTAGCCGATCAATTTCCTCGGGCAGCAAGGAGAATGGACCGGCGCAGGTGTTTCGTCTTCGACCCGATCTCGCATTTGCATCAGACCTCTATCGTGATGCAAAATCCGTAGCTCCCGTTGTGTGTGTATACCGTTTGCGTATACGCGCGGGCGTTTATGTCGGCTCTGAAGGTGCACCTGCGACTATTTTATGTCTTCCCTGGAAAAGCTGGACACTAAATCCCAAACGCGACTATCCGTTGTCGATCCGCTGACTGCTGATCACAGGCATCAGTGGCGCAGCTAAAAGATTGGGCTGACTACGAAGATGACTGAACGTCGCTTTGTCTTCTCTTTACCGAATTTCAAACTAGAAACTTATATGAATCTCGAGAATCAGTAATATTTATCCGTATTATTTACGAAGTGAAATTATTTTAATTTTAACAACAATTGTCTAATTATTTAGAAAACTAATTCTTTTTTAGGATAATCTACGTGTAACGTTATTTGTGCAAAATTTAAATAAATATGTGTAATATTATCTGTCTAAAAAACATTTCTCTTTCTAATTCTCGACTAAAGTAAATAATCTTCCTAGCTTTAGTATGATATATTTATTAGATTTTTCAAAATTTCCACGATCCGATCCTTTAGTTCCTGGCTACGCCACTGAATAGAATGCGCGTTTAAGGCAACACGTACTATAGTATACTGCGATTCGATACAGCACGAATCTCTCGTCCGTTTTATTTGGAAAATTTGCAAAATAAACGCAATCCACGGGATGTTACGCGGTCTTTCAACCCGTTGTGCTTACCGGACTTACCGGACCCTTCGTGATTTGTTTCCAAATAAGATAGTGGATATCTACACGTGTATCGAGATGATGTTTTGTGGACGCTGAGGCGCAAGTTTTTAATGCTTGTAATAGACATTTCAGGCAAATGTCCTTTAAAGATGCCTTTTAAAGAATTTTAGACTTTAATATACATGTAAAGAGAATAAACATGTATTTGTAAATAAAAAAAATAAAAGCATCCTTATGTTAAATTAAAGATATTAATTCCAGGCTTTCTTGTTAATAATGATTGGCATTTGGCTTAATCCCTTCACTTCGGAATTGATGCGCGAATGACGTGCGAATGATGGGCGACAGATTCGTATCGCTCGTCCATTTGCGTCACGAATTAATCAGCATCACTTGCCAGCCGATCGCTCGGCCAGATTTCGAGTTAGGCGAGGCTACCAAAGTAGTACGATCTGTATGTTTCACGTCTTTCGACGGCTTGTCGCGCGTGAGCCGATCGGCGTATGCCGTTGCACAGCACGTGTAATTCGACATCGGCTAATCTTAATTCAGCCTGCGCGATGGCACCAAATGAGATTCCGCCGGCAAAACCGCGCAAACATTCACGAAAGCGCGGGAGTCAAGTGCACCTCTGAAATCCTGGGAATTCCGGGATTTCTGCTTTTAATTCCGCGTCGAAGAGACTGTTCCTGTACACGAGATATGAATTTATTGTTCGACGAATAAGCAAACAATTGCAGGGAGTAATTCGCAAAACTCAGCGCAAAAAGCACTACGATCCACTCTGAGAATATAATAGTGAAATAATAAACTAAAATCATTTAAATTATATCGTTTAGACTATCTAATTTTTAATGCATTTTTCAAATAAATATAACTAGATAAAACGCAACGACTGTTTATAAAAATAATATGCGATTTTTGTTCTGTATCAAGGAATAAAATCAAACGAATAAATAAAAGCAATAAGTAATAATACCATAATGATCTTAGATCTGCAAATTAATTGTAGTGAAAGTATTTCGTATGCAACTGAATCTGTATCTTTTACGAGCTCTATATGTAACATATATTTGATACGCTTCGCGAATTTAAAAAAAGATTCAGAATAATTGTGAGTCAACGGTACTAGACGCACCTGCTTTCCGTTCTCGTCTACAAAGCGTTTTATTCCTAAATCAGTTGTTCAGATGTAAGTACCGCCTACAGTCACTGAACTCGTCCTGTATTGTTTCCAAACCAACCGTGTGCCACTTTAAACCAGACTATCAATTATTTATACAGTACATTTAAACTTAATGTATTAGAGAAGAAAGAAAAGGGGCATTTCTCTTATACACCGTTAACTTCCTTGAAATAAATTTCTTTTCCACGTGCGAAAAAATCTAAAATATAATAAATTTTCACAAAGTAGGTATAACGATTTCCAAGTTTATAACGGCTCGGTTGGCGTGTTGGAAGTTAGAAGATTCTAAGGTAATCACATATCCTCAAAGAATTTGGTAATATTCTGAGTATTCTTTTAAATAAATAATAACTGCTTCTTCTTCTTATTGTTAGTCGTATATTATCGTGACTCTGCATATTATATGTATAGATATCTGTGTGCGTCAAATTTGGGACCTACAATTTAACACTGATTATGAACAGCTTTTTATAAATAAAGAGATTCTTGTGGCAAGATACTCTCGGTGGATTGCCAATACCTTTTGAAAGGTGGCGATCGAATAGAAACCAATGATTTTTGATCGAATTTGAACTCGGATTTTCGGCTCATTATCAGCGCCACAATTACCACTAATGACTGCTTAAGAAATCTTAATAAATATATAATATAAAAAAATTATTCTTTACTAACAATAAGTTGAACCATTTTAACTCTCTGAACCCTTTTTGTTCTAGCGGACAACCAATGAAGTACATGCAGAGAAGGTTCTTTACAGACGTGCAAAGCCGCGCATTTTTAGTTTCAGCTTCATAAGGCAGAGTACACAGAGCATCGAAAAGTCATTTTGCATATTAAAAAAAACTGCGCACTTGAGAGTTAGGATAATATTTGTTGTCCCGTCATTATTCGTCAGTTAAGCGGCTTATCGATTGTCGTGTTCGTATTCCGGTATCGCAGATGTTATATAAATATATACGTATCGCGGGTCCGCGTTTGTTTCATGAATTAACTCCGAATCGCACCGCTTTCCAAGTCACGCATATCGTATTTTCGAGCGTGACCAGGCGGATCAAAAAGTAAGCCTGTGACTGACAGAGGATAGGCGTATCGCGGTTGGTATCGCAAAATTCGTACATAATTCCTCCCGGAGCATTTTTATGCATCGCCGCCTCTTCCTTCTCGGAGAGCATTGAAATCAATCTCCGCAGCACATTCTCCGGATGCACTATTCTCCGGACTCGTATACCTAGATTACGAGATGTTCCCACTGGAATCGCAATCGCCGAATTAATTTCGCGAATGCAAATACGGAACCTACAAGCAATTCTTAGATTCTTGAGGTTTTAAGAGCTCAAAAGTCCTAATAACATACTTAATTTTGATTGCAATAAGACTTTTCTAACATATCGTAGTTACAATATGCTAAAATGCGTTAAGATAGTCCTTTCTTGTAACTGTAACAGCAAATTAATTTCTTAAAATCGTGACACGATATAGCAATTTGATAAATGGGATCGTATTAAAAAAACTGCGGGATACAATTACTTTCGGTTTTGTGTATTTTCTAAAATAGTGTTATTGATATAGTAAATGGTAGTATAAAGTTTTAATAATATAATATACGATAACTGTTCTAATTAATATATTAATATTTGAAGAGGTTCGATGAGTGTATATTATAAAAATTTTTATTTTTAAATATCAAATTTTATCTATTCTTAAAACAGCTGAGCAAACGGTTTCGAACGATTTATGCAAAGGTGTCGGATCCATCCACGAATAATGACGTTTGTGTAACTCCCTACCGCGCCGCTGGTGCAACTTCTTAATATTAATATTATGTCAGTCATACCCCAAACGGGTACGGCTGGTCAGAGGTGACGATAATTCTTCGGGGATGATCAAGGAGTCCGTAAGAGTCCAATGGTGGTGGCCGTGACCGTCGTGTCTGGAATAGTAAAGCGCGCTCATAGTCGGATCCGTTTCTTGATGTGTCAGTCTCCCTTCAACTGCATGCGTTCCATCATCATCAGCTGCAAAGGCAGACGCGGTATTATTCGATCCCTACATACAGACGACGTATTCTCTTTGCGTGTCTCTGCTTTTATTCATATTTTATGTTTGTGACGAATGCAGCGGCGCATCCCTCAGTCGTAACTTCCCGAAGCACTAAGCCGACCTCCTCACAATTGTTTTGCTCACGCGGTTATTATTCCGGCTTAAGTTTGGATTTCTGCAGTGATCCTAAACTTTATACTGTCTGCAATTTTTTGACTTTTGCTAATCGTAATTTTCGTAACAACATTTATCGATTAATTTTAATTTTATTGCCGGTCCAAAAACTCTCTCTCTCTCTCTCTCTCTCTCTCTCTCTCTCTCTCTCTCTCTCTCTCCCCCCCCCCCCCCTCTCAAAAGAGGCATTACATCAAAGAGAAAGAAGAAAATAAAGAGCGAACAAAATCCTTTAATTCTTGGATTGCGTATATTTTTAGAACGATTGAAAATGCATGAAGCTGCCCGCGAGTCTGTTTGTCTGGAACGCTAGATTCCCCTATCGCGTCTTGATCGGGGTGACTCAGTAACTCACGTCGCGAAAGAGGAAAAGTGTGGGGCCATCGGCCCTCCGCGACATTCGTCAACCATCGCCCATTCACATTCCCGCCGTTTCCCAAGCGAATTCATTACAAACACTTTGTTTCAGTCATGAGCCAAAAGCCTCGAGTCAACCCGATTCTTTCTGAATCAGGATTTATTAGGCGCTCAATGTACTCTTTCGTCATTGACTAAGGCGGGTCATTAAAAAAAAGTAATGAATAAATTGGGGTCTTCAACCTACGGTCCGCGAGCCGAATTCAGCCCCTGTCTGTAAAGTTTTATCTGACTCACCAAGAAATTTCGACGTTATGTACATATATTGTTGCGCCTTTGGTTCTGCGGTTCGGTCGTCATTGCATCAGATTTTTATAATATAAAAATATTTTAAAATAAATATATTTTAATTTAAATTTAAATTAAATATATTTTGTTTTTATATAGTAGTTTTTAAAAATAAAAAACTTTTCCGGCTACCTGGTCATTACAAAAATTTTGGAAATTATTTTAGAAAAGATTTTAGAAATTATTAAGATGGCCTTCACGACAAAAAGAAAAAACCCCATAAATTAAATAGAGCATGTTGATAAAAAAAGATAAGTAAAAAATATACCACCATACCGTATAAAGCCCAATTTGCAATCTTTTTTTCCCTAATTTAGGAGGTCTTAAAATATTATCAACGTTAAGTTTGTCAAGACATTTCATACACAAATTTTGTATCAGACATGTATGTGTGTTTTAAGATATTTTCGCATATGTTGTCTTCTCGCATACGATTATCCAGAACTTTCCTTATAGAAGATATACGTATGCATCCCACCGATAATTTCATGTCATTTGCATGCGTGGAGGAGCTTGATCGACGGATTATCACGACCGTTTCCCCGTTTCCCGTATCGGTTCGATTTCGCGAATCCAGATTGTCATCGGCGCGGATCACAATTAATTCACGTGGCACATCGGTCATGACGATCACGTAGCGCTCGACGATGCGTGCGTTTGCTTTACCGCGATCCTGGCCGTATAGGCGACCACTTGACGAAGGCTGGTGGGGCACCCGCTCGATCCCGTATCCCCCGTGTATCCACCAATGGGTCCGACCCATCCCATACCCCCGTATCAAGGTATCTACCCATCCCATTGTCCTGCGAATCCGTGTGCTTCATGGTATAAAAGCTATTGCGACGGTAAGGACTACCAGCATCGTGCAAAAAGTTGGTGCATCAAGATCGGTGGAAGTGAACCGCTTAATTATCCGGATTTTCCGTCAAAGATTACGAGAAAGTTAGAAGATTTCTGGTCAAACGAGTGATCGGGGTAAAGAAGGAATCGTTACGAAAGATCTCGAGGACGGATTAAAATCGAAGCTAGAATGGCTGCGGCTGGCTGCATTAGCTTTGTTCTGATTGCGATCGCGTCGACGATCGCGATGGCGGAGCCGAGGGTGATTCCGGCCGAGCCTAGTAAGTGAAATTAATATTCTTTTAACTTGGAGCATCTTTTAAAGATTTTAAATACTACATTTTTTACAGTTATTTTATTATAAAAAAATCTCCAAGTTTCTTGCATGCGTAATGTAATTAATAGCGAGGATAATATTATAGAACAATAAAAATTATGCATCAAAATATATATTCCAACATTTCAAATGTAAGTGATAATAATTATTTTTTCTAGTTTTATCTATTAATAGACACAAAGACACGAGATTTTTTTTTCCAAGAACGAAGCTGAAAACTAATGATAAACAATTCGTAACTTTAAAAACCTGCATCAATTATTTACAGTTTCCGTCACGCTGGATGCTTACGGCAACCCTGTAATGTTCCTGAGAGAGAAGAGGACGGCCGTACGCCCTTATCCGCACCGGACGATGATGTTCACCGGTTACTACAGACCGATACGTCGCACGAGTAATGGCGGCCAGGCAACGGGCGTGTTCGCGCAAGGAAACGCCGTGAGCGGCGAAGCTTTCTTCGGCGGGGTGAACACGCCGCATCTCAAGCGCGGCCCGGAACCGATCGAGGAATCGGAAGTGTCCAGCGCCGAGGCGCAGGCGGCACCGGCGCCCGAAGAGGAGCAGGAACACGAATATCATCATTATGGAAACGGGGTGCATCGTCACGAGGAGGAGCAACATCACCATTACGATGAGGAGCAGCTTCATCGCGACGAGCAGCATTATCATCATCATCATCAGGATTCTTTGACCCCTCAGGTACGATAATTTCGCGATATTTGTATTTGATATATAAATGTACAAAAAAAAAAGATTTTTAAATAAATAAACGTATAAATCAGAATCCTAAAATAAGAATAATAACTAGGGGAATATAAAATAAAGAGCATAGTAAGTGTGTGTCTATATTATAATTTATGCCAAAGTCTATTTTTTAGAAGTTTAGACTTATGATTAAATATTAGTTTATGCTCACACTCTTTATATATCCCCGAAATATATAGGACGTCATAAATATCGATCTATTCAGTAAATGCTCCTCTACGAAATACTACATATATAGGTTTTTGCATTGCTTCTGCAGCAGGAACACCACGAAGAGGAGCAGATTCCGTTAACCACAGAGATTGCGCAACCGACGGAGAAGCCGATTACGGCCACGGAAGTGTCCGCAACTCGACCGAAAATACATCATCCCAAGAAAACGCATAAGACGCCCATATCTGTCCACGCCGACGACGATGAAGACGAGGACGAAGTGGATGAGGAAGACGATGAACCGGTCGTGCCGTTCGTACCTTTTAAGGGCAACAGACGCCGTCAGGGTCATCCCCATCTAAAAAACTTCTTCCCTATGGTCTTCAGCTTCCCAAGACTGGCCACTCGCGCTGGGTCCTCTGGATCTCTTCCTGGTATCATCACTGCCATTGCGAATAGTTTCTCCACATCAAGAGGCGGAATCGCCAGCTCGGTAGCCACTGCCTACGGTGGGTCTCCAAACGGGTAAGTTATATTCACTTTCAGTTACTTTTCTTCATGAAGCAACATTACGCTGAAAAATAAATTACTGCAAAATGCAATTAATTAATTGCGTTAGAAAAAGACTAACGTTCTAGACGCATTGAATAAATTCAAGCATTTGTAGAGAAAAATAAAACTACCTTTATTTTAACGCAATTGCTATAAAAAATAAGAACAAATATGTGAGTAAATTTATAAAAATTAGTATATTTTTTGTATGTATTTTATTGTCAGGAAGAAACGCCCACAGCCATATAAGGAATAACTCCTAAAGCGATCGATATTATCGCCGAGTTGAAAAAACTGAGTCCGCCTGGATGCTTTAAAGATATGAAGATACAACCTCCTTTGGACATCTCGCACGTTATACACGTAGTTGCCAAGTCTTTTTACATGTTTTGTTAAATATTTGTCAAATCTCAGGCATTTAAAGAAAAAGATAATAATATCAAGTTAATACACAAAAGTATTTTTGTTTGAGACTGTGCAATTTATTATGTAAGATACTCTGTTAAAGTTAAGTAGACTAACACAAATTTGCAATTTTTTAATATTTAGACTATAGACCGAGCTTTAAATTATTGCTGTACGTATTACTTTATATTAAACTTCCAGACAGATTGTAATTGTTTGACTTAGCGAATCTTAGATAATTTGTTTCAATTTACATCCAAATTAATACGTAAAGTTACTTCTTAAAAAATTAAACATGCTTTTAGCCTCCTTTTTGTGGAATATATAATATTACAACCGTAATTTATAATAACATATAAAAAGTTAATACTAGTATAATCCGCATTTATAGCTTATATATTTTTATGTAGACTAAGAGAATTTATTAAATATCCGCACAATACTCATTGTCAGTGTCGTCTAAAACCTATAACTTACAATTTTGATCAGCTTAAGAAGAATTCAAAATCTAATAATTGATTTAAAAATTAAAATTGGTTTATGTATATTGAGAAAAAAATTGATTTAAGAATTAAAATTTTGATTTATATATAATAAATTTTTCAATTAAAATATATATTTTTTATACATTTCCTATATTTAACAGTCTATTGAATAAGTAATATTAAGTCTTTTGTAGTAGAAGAGACCGGGACTAATTGGCTACAGGGGCTAGTTGACACTTTGCTTATATTTCGGCTGTTTTCAAACATATTGCAGAACCAAGGAAGTGTTAAGTGCAAAACCATCTTTCACACATATGACGTAAGTTGCATTTTGTTACGAGCAATAGTTTTGAAATAATAGCGTTGAATTGCATTTTTAACAATGGAAGTAAATTCTTACAATCTCGTAAATTTATTTATATTATTGATAAATGTAAACTTTTATGTTAGTGGCTATGGTAGTTCGAAAATATACTTATTCAAGTACATTTTAACGAACATTTAAACAATATATTTTTATATCATGCTTTATATATATGACCCGAAAGAACTTAATTGGCTTTGCGGTAAGTTGACACAAATGAAATAGGACAAGTTGATACGGCATGTTCGAACTCATGGCTTGTACAGCTTGTTCTACTTTTAATTGTTGTCATTAATAAGTTTTATTTACATAAATATAAACCAAAGATTTTATGTTTAGTATTAATTAAATAAATATGCCATATTATTGTTTTAATAAGTCTAAAGTTATCGTACAGTAAAAATAAAGTTAAATTAACTTTATATATTTGTGGTAAATTATAACATAAACATTTAATTAAATTAAACCATATTTTTCTCGGCGTAGACAATTTACCACATACTGAGTGCCATTGTACCCCGTTAACGGGGCACGTTGACTCGCTAGACATCCTCGAACATAAAACGGATTTCTTCTACAAATTTACTTTTGGACTTTTCATGTATACATTTTTCTGTTGTCGAAGGATTGTATTTTCAAATTATACTAAAGATAGGCACAAAATGTATAAAAAAGTACAAAAAGATAAAATGTAAAATGTGTGCCAACTATCCCCGGTCTCCCCAAAATGTTAATTGTAATAGATTAAAATGTATTAAAATAAAAAACTTCTTTTTGCCTTCCTAAATATGCTATTCTGTGTTATAACACAATTGTATAATATACGCATTTTATTTATGTAAAACTTGAAGCATACTTTGGCATTTTCATCTTCACAAAATTTAACCGCAAATCTATCTATATTATGTATTTATAGCTGATTAAAAAGTCGATGTAAACAGAGATCTTCAATTAAAATATTAGTGATTTCTTGAATACACAATAAAATCATACAAAATAATTTTCTATTGTGACATTCGCTATGTAACAATATAGATAAATCGATTAAGAAAGGTAACAATGACGGGAGATGGTATCGAGTTTGTCTGGAGACGTTTTTTCTATTGATTAACAAAGACAAACAATCAAAGTCCGATCACCTGTTGACGTAATTTATACCGAAATAATTTTGCATAATGTATTTACGTAATTTAAGTGCGGTGACGAAGCTGCTTTATAATTTTCAAGAAGAGAAAAATCAAAATTATTAATTTATTAAATGCTTTGGTAAATATATATTTAAAAAATTGACATTTGCTGTTGCAAAGCAGAAAAATACTACGTCTTAAAAAATAATTGTCTATACCTATCGGAAAAATTATGTTTCGAGAAGATTAAGACATAACGAAAGTTTGCAAATCTGTGCAATTCACCTGCACTTTTCATGCAAGATTGTTATCATTCGTCTTCGGAAGGAATATATGTACGAACAAAAAATGTCTGAACATTGCGCATATAATACCCAGTTTCACCGTCGGAAGTCCCAGTTTAAGAGTGATGTAACTTTTAAAACGACTTTGTTTGGATACGATGCAAAAAGCGTATGAATTTATTGTGCGAACATACTTCATCTTCCTAGTCGGAATGAATCCGTTGGATCAAAATACTTTCGCAGTGATTCCTATGTAATGTAAATATATGATGCAACACGCATAACACAAATGAGAAGTTTGTATTAATTATGCAGAGTAATACCATGCTAATAATATCGTTCTACATTACAGCGCAATAGTAATGGGGATTCCCATTCGTGAATAGGTTTTTGTAGTGTTTGCTAATTGGAAAATTGTCTAAGCAAATGTGTACACGATTTACATACGTCATCGGAATATTTTCTAATTTTATCTATACGATAATATTCTTTGGTATTTATGCCTCTGACTTTATTTACAATATCTTCAAGGTTGTAATCTAACATATTAAAAATTCCGAATATAAGTCTTACAAAACTTTCGTAATCCAGTGTATCTAAAAAAGAAAAACACATTTAAACTACTTCAAACAGCTGTTCTAAATTTTGTAGAAAATTTTGTAGATTAATTTTGTAAGAATTAAAAATTAATAAATATATAAGAATTAAAAGTAAAAGTAAAAGTAAATGTTATGTGTAGCATATATATTTTAAATTATTTTCAAATAACTTGTTAACAAAATCCTATCTTAAAACCAATCGATGATCTAGACTCTAGAGCATAAGAGTTATAAAATTAAAAGAAAACGTGATTAAGTTGCGTAGTTTGTTTAACAGATTCTCAAACGTAAAAAATTGTGTTGTTAGTTAATGGTGAGTTGACAGAGTACCTATTGGACGGGAATCCCAAAGTGTATTCGTTCATCGACCTAAGATTGTAAAGTCCCGAGAAAAATCAAGGCCACTAGTTGACCGTTAATGTATCTCCTAGGCAAGCAAGATTTCACGGTTCTTTAAGCCAGCCGGTAATTCCGGTGTAATTAATGTTGGACAATGAATGTCATCTAAAAGCGATTATATGCGTACGACGACAGTTTGAGAAATGGTGTTTTGAATACCTAGTTATGCAACTGCGGAATGTAAGAAGCTTAAAAGTGGAAAGGATCAATAGTTAGAAACGTGTTTTCACCTTCGTACGATATATGCCGAATGCTGGATTTTGTAATATTGACTTCTCTTGTGTCGTTCTAAACATGGAATTCATGTTACACGTAGTAATTTTATATTATAAATGTCTTGTTATTAGAGAGAATTTTCATTACACGATTTTATCAAGATGACGAAAGTATTATGTCATATTCTGACAAGGGTAAAATATCCGAAAACAACACGGATAGCGTATCAGACATTAATTACATACGTAAAATTGGCGCTCGCATCTTCCTTTCGTAAAAATCTTTTTTATTGTAGTCTGCACGTTAATCGTTAAACTCTCCTCAATATGCTCACAATTTCTTATTTAGAAAAAAGCAGACAAAAACTTCATCCGATCTGCATCCTCTTCGACTTGACCATTGATTCTAACACAACTGATCGTTTTTACAAGGCTCCGATATTAAAAAAACAATTTGCACGATTATCTTCATCAGTAATTTCCAAATTTTTTAGTTCTATTTTATTTTAAGATGGTATTATCTGGCACGATTTATATGGAAATATTAAAATCTTTGAAATTGCCAAACTTAATACATTCCTAAACGATGCTGAATTATTTTAATTCAAATTATTAGTTTAGAAATTTTTACTTTCAATTAATTAATTAATAATTAGCTTAGAAATTTAGTTTTGTCAATAACGTACAATAATTATCTGTAAGTTAAGTAATTATTAATTAAAAAATGTAAACAAGTATTAATTAATTAATCATTGTTGTAAAAAGACTCTTGTTGGCGAAATACCTGTATTCTCTCGCGTTCCTTCGAAATGTATTGTAGTTTGGGAATCAGATGAAGATGATCTACCAAGCGATATCAAGGATTGCTGCATCATCCGCTCGGACTTGTCACGAAATGACGTTCCACCGTGTGAGCAGAAAGTCGTCCCAGGGACACAGCGGCAGCGGCGCATCATCGGACCCACAACGACAAATAAGAGGCTCATTTTGTTCGGGCTAATGATATGCGGCTGATTCGACGCGGCCGAAACTGCCCGTTTCGTATCTACACGTAAACGCGCAGCGTCGGGATATCCCGGAACACGAACGGGTCCCTGTATATAAAGACTGCCTGGCTCATTTTCTCGTCGTCATTTGGCACTGAATACCCTTGGCAGCACGGTCAGTATCGGCAGAATGTCAAGGATCGCGATCCTCTTGTTTGTTGCGCTGCTCGTCGCAGTTGCGGTAGCGTTACCGGCGAGCGCACCGCAATTTCAAGGTAAAGACGGAAACAGCTGTTACTCGCGAAAGTGTCGTGGGAAGTGAAATTTTCACATGTTATAGCACTTTACCGGATTTATATCACGGTTGTAAGATAATTGGAAATTTAAATGTACGTGTTAATTTATCGTGTGTTTTTGATTTAAGCTTCTAATTTGAGACGTTTAATTTAATAAACAATAACGTACGTGAAAAAGAAACAATTTACACGATCATCTTTATCAGTGGCTTCTAAATATTTTAGCTTTATTTTATTTTAAAAAGGTATTATCTGGCACGATATTCATACAAAAATATTAAAATCTTTGAAATTGCCAAAATATATTCAGTTGTTATTAAAATACAATTGACAAAAAATCAGTTTATCTTATACTTATTATGGTAATACTGACATTCTGAATATCTCGCGATTCATTATGCGAACGCATCGCTTGTTAACAAAAATGTATAATATTAAGGGCCAGTTGTTCCAACCTGTTGGTAAACTAACTTTTATAAAACCTTGTGATTGTGTGCAACTTCTGATAACAATTTGAAATTTAATTAATAAACAAATAATTGTAGTTAATAACTACTTTCCAAGAATTTAGGATCTAATTACACATCCGTGACATATCAGTGCGCGCCGTATTCGCTCAGTTTCGTGATTTTCCGTCAGTATAAGTGATAATAAATATATTGTTCCCTTGTTTTTAGATCGTTAATTGGTTAATTATTTTTGAAATAATGTCTAAATTAAGCTAAATTTCAAATTCAAAACTCCTTATTCAGGTCTTAAAAGGATAGTCAGAGCAGCCGTACCGGAGCCCGCGCGTCTCAAACGTGCAGCCTATGGCGGATACGGCGGCGGTTTCGGCGGCGGATTCGGTGGCGGATTTGGCGGGCACGGTCATCGTGGTTATGGAGGCGGGCATCGAGGATACGGACACGGAGGATACGGACACGGAGGATATGGAGGAGGATGCAGAGGAGGATGCGGGGGATCACACTATCCCGGTTCCTTCGCAAACAGCAGAGCCAATGCCGGTTCAATAAGCACGCCGTTCGGCAGCGGTTCCTTCGCGAGCGCGCATGCTAATTCTGGGTAAATATTGCGAACCAGTTGCCGAGAAACTTTAACGGGTCGAGTTCGTTGAAGAGATCTTAAGAATAATTTTGAAGCATAGGAAAAAATATCTTGGATGTATAATCTTAATTATTAATTGTAATTATTAATATATTAATCTCTTAATTACCATATATGTTATTATTATGTGATAAAATTGTTTATTGGCATGCGACTCACGGTAATGTGTTTCGGTTGCAGTGGATACGGACGATGAAGGACTGAAAGAAAGAAACGACCACTAACATTAAGAACGGACTCACGTGACAATAAATTATATATATACTTGTGTATTTACCAAATGTATAAATGCTCATCTTTTTACGCGGAATAAATTTATTTAAACAAAATATGTATAAAACCTGCTTATCTGATTCATTCCAAGATCTTTTAATATACATATATTGTTAATATATTGTATTCAATATATCATTATCATTACCTACTATAATTCATCAACTTCGTAAACTGCAGCTGATGAGACAACTTAATATGTCATTACGTCTTGCAAATTTTAAATTTAATACACTATTAGAGGCCCAATATTTCTCCGCTTTATTAATTTTTAATTAATAAATATTGATTGTAGGCTTTACTGTTCAACTTAATCAATCACCGAATATTTTTGATTGCAAATTGCGTTTAATTTTAAGCGCAGAAACGTGACAGCCATTGGAAATAATTGTCATTCTGTGCAAATTTGAGAGTAGCGCGTCAGACATCATTGGCAATTCTTCTATTCGTAATCTAGGTATCATGATACACGGTAGTGTCTTGCACTAACATAAGTATATGCGCAGCGAGACAAACCGTGTATCTTCACGTGAAGTGATGAGTTGAGAGACCCTTAGATTATCGAATCTCCAGTAATGGCTGAACCGATCAAGTTCTGAGTAGGCTCAACCGATAGCTCGGGTTTGAATTATACGATAAAAGTGTTTTTATTTTTCGTCTAAGCGTCCTATGAGCGGAAATATTACGATGCAAAGTCCGAAATGTGTAAAGTTTATATTTTAAGATACGTTGTTATCTTTGTTTGTAGTCCGGGTAGTCCCTTTCATTTTTTCGATACTATGCACTAGCAAACAAGGTTTCTCGTTAGCGCTGCGCTGAAAAATACTTATGACAGTATCGCTAGTGTCTCTCTGACAACCTATATGGGTTTGTGAGACAATATTTTTGATAAACCGCGCTTTATTATCGATTCAGCAGGTAAATTAGGCCTATCAGTCAAGCCGAGAGAAAGATTACCTATTTTACATTTCTTTCTGTGACTAAGTAGATGACTCATTGTAGACCATGTAGCGTAGAAAAAGAAAAGATATTCGAGCGTGAACAAAGGAGCAAAAGTGAGGGAACGTGCACGAGGGAGCAAGAGCGAGATTATACACTCTTGTGTACAGAATAATAAGATAAATAAATTGGTAGAAAGAAAATTACCTTTAAATAAATATAAGCAATTATGTTTTTTTACACCAATTTATTTATCTCACTATATTCCGTGCAGAGTATTTAAAATGTAATACGTAGATTATATACTACTAAACGTTTAATTATGGAAATAATTATTTACTATAATACTAATCGGCGTACCATTCGAATATTGAACTTATTTTTATTCTTTAATCAATGCGGTAATAACGTGATAACTTCTTGCGATTCCATAAAGCTTATAAAGCTCATAAAATATTCAACTATACGTTATTAATTTGTACAACATAGTATTATCAAAAATAGTTACTTATTTAGCAATTACAAAAAGCATTTAATATCTATTAAATCACGTATACTTTTTTCGATAATAATAAATATGTTAAGCAACAAAGATTTAAATAATAAATGTAAAAATGTCGTGTTCAATCGTAGAATAGAAATCACAGTGGTCTGCAAAATACGAAACTTATGAAACTTTGTCTATTAACTTCTTTGTTCGCGGTTGCTTTTATAACAAAACATTTAATAAGCTTTATAAAAATTAATAAGTAACAATAATCATATATAAAAACATAAACTTAATATAATAATGATATTTAAGTACAGAAAGAAGTAAATAATGCTTGATCAATATTGATCTCAGAAAAATAAATGTTATTAACATATAAATTTTAATTGATGCAAATTATACCACATTTCAATGCAGACCAAGCACTTCATGTTCAACGAGTTATAATATGGATTTCACTGCAGAACGTCAAAGTCAGGAACCGCTGATTGTTTATTATTTTATATTGCTGACATCGACATATTTGACTTGATACTTTTAAAAGATAATTATACATAATATAACTATACACATCCTAAAGTGTAAGAAATATGATAATATTACAAGACAAATGCACATAGTAATCACTATTATTTCTTTGCTAGAAAGATACACAATTATAAAAACAATTAATATATATTAAAACCGTCAAGATATACAATCAATAGAATAATACAATTATAAAAATTTGCTTAAATAAACATTTTTGAAATAGAATAGCGGAAAGAAAGTAGTAATTTACGAAGACAATTTATAATATAAGCAAAAGTTATTATAGATTTTACGCAAGATGAAATTTTGTGTAAAAAGTCAATCTATATTAAATTCGTAATATATTCTTCTTTTGTGTTGTATTACATATGCAAGTTGAATAATTACTCGTCATTAACGTCTATTTCGTCTATCTTTCTTTTACGTGCAAATTACGAGCAAATCTAATAATGACTCAAAAATGACGCCTTCTTGCCTCTTTTTTCTTATGTAAGCGATATTTGTAGTTCCACGAATGGAGATAATGTCGAACTCTGACGTTCTGATACAACAAGATCAAAATCCCCAAAAGAGCTAGACCGTTAAATTCTTCGTCATACTTTCAACATTTCTGTATATTTATACATATATGGCAAGATTAAAAATAAAGCATGCGATGGGCAGACGTTGCATTTATGATAGCATTTAAAATGTTATAATTTTGAAATTGTTGAACAAAAGTATTATTCTTGTAGTGTGATCAAATAGTAAAAAAGTTAAATTAATTATTAAAAGTGCAGTTATAAAATATTTTTGCGCGGACAAATCAATATTTAACTAGTAGAATATTATTACATCATATGATATAAGCCATAAGCAAATAATTACTAATAATTACGCATAGTGAGTTCCTTTTTCTTTTCTCGTTTATTCACATGATTGAAGGGACAAATCAAGCGGTTCCTGACTTTGACGTTCTGCGGTGAAATCCATATTATAACTCGTTGAACATGAAGTGCTTGGTCTGCATTGAAATGTGGTATAATTAAAATGAAAATTATTTAACATATTACCTTTGTAGATTATTTTGCGCAGTAAAGTTAACCAATAAAAATAAGTCAATCTATATACGCCCTCCACCACCCCCGCCGATTCCAATTATTTGTCCTCTTTTTGAAAATGTCCAATTATTGGTCCTCTTTTTGAAATCTTTATTTTTATTTGTTTATTATTAATTATTTTTTATACAATTTATTTTAAATTAAAATTTATGCACAGAGAGGCCCTCCACCACCCCCGCCGATTCGAATCAGCGGCCCTCTTTTCTTTGAAAATGCTTTATTTTTTATTATTTTATTATATTAATAATTTTTTATAGAATTTATTTTGCATTAAAAATTATGAACATGTAAAATTGTAAAATACACTTTTATTACTCATACATCTGCAATAATTTATGTAAAATTACATAAAAATATTTAAAATTTATATAAGACAAAACAATTATTATGTAGGCTGTTCCGCTTTTTTCGGACATAGTTGGCATTAAAAAGACTTTGGTAATTATTTAGATTAACGTACCCCTTTCCAATGGCCTAGACTTTTCTAACAAAATTGAGTTATACTAAATACTTAATACTTGCAATTCTAGCTAAAATTCCGTCCGATAAAAATGGATCAACCTGTAGAGGCCCTCCACCACCCCCGCCAACTTTAATCAGCGGTCCTCTTTTCTTTGAATATGTGCTTTTTTATTTTTTACAGAATTTACAATATATAAAAATCTATAATTACAATTTACTTATTACAATAACATTTAAGTTTTTTTACTGATGCCAGATTACACGAAAGCGTTCAAAATAAATATAAAAATACAAAAATTTATATTTTAGAATGAGTATTTAACAATTGTAAATATTTCAAAAAATAACAATCAATTTTTTATTATTAAATTTTCTTTATGGAAAAAATATAAAAAATTTTGAGGTGCAAGTCAACTATCAAATAAAAAAATTGCAGGAAAAAACACGTTACCATCGTGTTTAGAAAAGGGATAACTGATCCAACGGTTTGATCAGAGCAAGTTCTTCCGCCGGGTGATACGCCCGTCAGTTGCCGACGTAGAGAAGAACGATTCTCAAGATGGAATGTGAGCTCAATATACCCTGATTTACCGAGCCCCATGAAATCAAAAGAATATTTAAAAAATTAAGCCTGTTGTACGTCGAGGGCCCCCGCTGCAGGAAGGAATGAATTCCAGATCTTCCGGATTGCTCCCCGATAGCGGTCATTTCGGCAGCGAGTTAACGACGATCGTTTTCAAATCATTTCATTCCGTATGGTTACACTATTGAAATATTCTCCCATTATTAAAGTACATTTCTTTCTTATAATTAAAATATATATGATATATATTTATCTTATTAAAAACTGATGACAGAAGCATGACTGATATAATATTAACGTTAATAAGAGAATATTTATTGAGAAGAATAAGATCTCTTAAAATGTTCTATTTAATTTCGCGAATCGACATCGCGTACTCGCACCGAGACCACTGCTTTCAGGGGATCCAAGATAGAAGAAAATTAGAGATTAATTCTGGTTCTGCAACAGGGGTTTTCAATCTTCAACGGGGCACCAAACTAAATTACTCTCCACGTTGAAAATCGCTACGACTCCCCACCGGTACGAACGTATTTCTTGACGTCCACCTGACGCGAAGGGCAGAGATAAAAACTTAGATAGCGATCGCATTTTACCATATCGTGTATTCCGATTAATAACGAATTGTGATCATTTCATATCACGAATTTTGAAATAATTTTGAAAAATCAAATCGTAATTTTGTAAGATTCAAATTCCCAAGTGTTAAGATCTCAAATTTTGCGAGCGAGAAGCTATTACTTGATCGTTGATTTAGCATTCAAACTTTGTTTATAAAATTATAAAATTTATAATAATTGACGATAATCTTAGATACGCAAAATTTTAAACAAAGATAAATTGATAAATATTCTAAAAAATTATAAAAAACTTATTAAACGCGCTAATTTAGCGATTTTTGTATTATCGACATAAATCGTACGTCTTCTGTCGATTTTGTGCAATATATCTGGCATTAGTAACACATAATTTGTATCACATAATTTTAATTTTATTACAATCTTTCTTACAAATTTTCATTGCTTAATTATATGTAATATTAATTATAATTAAATTATAATTAATATTACATATAATGTTACATAACTACAATATATACTTAAGATTTACATAATTTGAATTTATTACGTAATTATTCTATATAACTAATCCCTCCGTGTCCCTACCTACCCGAACTTTTATATTTTATATAATGTTTATATATGTATTTCCTACCTATATGTTCCCTGATATTCCTAATTATATTCCTATAATATTTACCTAACTCATCACATATATTTCTTCCCACCCGTATTTATTAGTTTATTTACTTTATTTTTTATTTAGTTTATTAGTCGCAACCGCAATTACCCGAGATTAAGTTTAAGAAAGATTTTAAGTTTGTAGTTAATAATGATTAACATGGAGACGTCACGTTTCTGTCTCCGATAATATGCATATATGTGCAAGAATGCGCAGTCTTACCTGCACGAACATTGTACATATATAATACCTATATTGGTGGTGTTGGGCACCAACCTACCTTGTAGATTTTCTTCTCTCGCCAAATCCACACTGGCGGCATAGCCAGAGACAAAATGGAGAAATACTCCTTTCATTGCCGGCCGCTCGTAGCCAGCAGATGAGCGTAATGATTTTACGCTCTCACATTCCGCGAAACACGACCGCGTCGCGAAGGGCCATTTATAGCAATTAAATTAATTAAATACAGATTTACTAACGTTTTAAATATATTATTTATCTTATATATACTGTAATTTACACGCGATAACATCTTTGATTAAAAATAAAAGAAATATTAATTAATCAAAAGCTTTTAATTTTGAAAAAAGATCTTAATCAACCGCGTATAATCCGTATAAATTCAATTACTTTTCGCGAATGATAGAAACTTTACTTTAAATGGCATGTAGGACTTTAATAACAATGCGAAGAAAGTGAGTGAAAATTAAACGCGAACTGAGAAGGCCCATATTTTCGATTTATCGTTTCGAATATCGAATCTCACCTCAAAAGGGTGAAAAATAAAAAATTAATGACGTGAGATCCGAAAGGAATAATAAATTTCCCGCACAATATTATGCTAATGTGAATATTTCGTACACTCGAGCGAATACAATATAAATTTTGCTATACTATCACGTTATTATAATTATATTTTTCAAAATCAAATATTTACAGTAAATTACACGAAATTGAACTTTAAAATAATCGCTACACAAAATTTTTCTGTTTTACGAGATAACATTTATTAGATCTCACGTCATATCGCTTTAACTGGTATAAGAACCAGTTATCTGTATATATCTACAGACTAGGAAAGTTTAGGTTAAAATTGGCGTGTTATAAAAACAAATAATTTCAACTAATGATCGTGAATATACATAAAAGATTTTTTTAAACAGTTTATATAATTTTAATCGTTATGTATGCTTGCTAAAAACATCCGTAAGTATGATACATTTTACATTTTTGCACCAATTTATGTAACATTTAATCCTGGAAAATATTTGGGAAGAGAACACAAATGGGAGAATAAAATAAAGTCTTTGTTACTCACAATAACAAATATTGCGAATTTTATTCTATCATGGAATACTATTAATTTACACATATGCAATACAATATATACAAATTGTAATTATCTATTTATTAATTCTATTCATATTTTGATTAGGTATCTCATTTTTGTTTAATTCTATATACATTAATGTCATTTATTCCATGATAGAATGCATGCATGATAAATCAATATATGTGATTTATCCAGGATTAAATGTCAAAACCTAATCTGTTCCAGTCAATATATTTTAAGGCAGCGGATCTATAAAATGTGATATATTTAATAATGAATTGTGGTAATTTAAAAGAAACATCTCTGCCACATATTTGACGTAATTGTCATAGATCCGTTACCTAAACTATAAAAATTTATTCATCACTCACCGACCGATGCGCAACGTCGCTACGATAATTCTGTAACAAGCAAAATATAAAGTCTAAATTAAAGCAGAGCAGAAAAGAAATCAATAGTTATAGCAGTAAATATTTAAAAAAATAATTACTAAATACAGAGCACTAAATTCTATATTTTAGTTCACTAAGCAAAAATAAAATAACCACGCGCGTAATCTTTTATATAAGAATACTTTATATCTATTTAATAAAAGCTTCTGTATATAGGATTTATAAAATAAAATTTTTTATCTCTAATTTTCATTTTCCGAATAAAACTATCCAGTTAAAAAGTGGATAACCCTTCCGCATAAAATATAAAATATATATATAAACTATAAAATATATAATATATATTTTATAGTTTATATATATATTTAAAATATATATAAAATATAAAAATATAAAATATATATAAAATATATATATAATATAAAATATGTATATAAACAAATTTATTTACCGTATATGTTGCTCCGCTGCGCGCCGGTGCCTGATGCCTCTTCTAGTCCTCCTCCTCCTCTCAGGCTCCTCGGCTGTCAGGATCGTAGACACTTGGCACAACACTCGCGAAAACGCGGACAATTACTATCGCGCGATACTTTGTACGGCACTCCCGAAACGGTTGTCATAATGCAACGATCGCGCGATACTTTGTGCGGCACTCCCGAAACAGTTTCTATAGTGCAGCGGAGATGTAATCCTGTAGACTACGATGTAAACTACGATGTTATCCTATAACATAAAAATATAAAATCCAATTTATAGCAACGCTCAAAATAATTAATATTTTAAAGGATATCTATTTTGCTCATTAAATTTTATATTCATACTTTAAGCAAATATTTAAAATAATTAAATGATTTTTTAAAAATCTCTCTCTCTTAAGTATAAGATCTTTTTTAATTTTACGACTAAAAGTTTCTTTGTCCTACTGTTTATTTAAATCAAAATAGAATATATATAACTAAACTTTTATAAAATTTCACATGAATTACTTTCTTCTAATTATTATTTCTAAATCATGAGAAAATAAAATGACTGAAAGATAAACAGGAAAAGAGATTACTTTTAAACAAAATAAAAGTGTTATATTTACCGAAAAGTTGTTACGCCGACCGCGACGCCCGATGTCTCTCCTAGGCCTCGTCCTCGTCTCAAGCTATCTTCTCGGGTTGTCAGTTTGGATTCCTTCGATGCGACACTATCCGCGTCGTTATGTTCTGAAACATATAAATAAATGGTTTTATATTAAATAATTCTTACGCGCATTAAACTTCTTATTCGTTATTCAATTGCCGAGCCTTTTACGGACTCGCAAATTGCGTATAAGTACTGTTATTATCGTTGCAATTATTACGTCGTCCGAGTATTCCCGTGCACGGCGCGTAACCCCGTAAAATGCATGTTTTCCAAAAGAATTAACAGAAAACGTTGGGTAATGCATTCTTTGCAGAAAGTGAATTACGGCCGCAGTAATATTTTATGCTACGTATGTCGCGGGATTTAATACGTATACAGATAGTAAAAGATGCGATCTCTGAGATCGGGCGTCGCAAAATAGAGCATCATGCAGCAGTAGTGGGACATAAAACTGATTTACGCATCGTTTCTCTGTGTAAAATTAAGAAACCGATTGTCTCGTCTCTCGAAAGATTCTATCGATTAGATTGCTATCAATGCGTTATCATATTAGTATCTTAACTAATTATTTTTCTATCATTACAATTATTACTAAACGATTATTAATAAACGTGTACGAATTGATAGTATATTAATAGTATTTTATAGTATTTTGCTCTATTTTCCTGACACTCATCGTGATCATGTCTCGGAAAGTGATACCGTAAAAGTAATACGAAACACGGAGCGACTTTCGCTGCTGCCAGCCGGCTCGAAATTCGGTGACCGAATGATAGCGCGGCGCGATCCCTGCTCGGCGCGACCCCCTCGCGGCGCGACCCCCGCGCGGACGACCTTGCGTAAACAACGTCGACCGTTAAGATTTCGTTGTCCTGGCGAAATATGAAATATATATATAAGTTAAAAATGAACATAATTAACTAATATCACGATACAAGAACAATATTTCAAGATAATATATTCCAGATAATTTCATTGGTTCTTAATAAAATAGGCGTGTGTCTCGATGCACATTAATTTAATGCTTTGGCTTAATAAAATCTAATCTTTATTTTATCGGCGGCCAGTTTTCATTTTATACTTTTACGTGTACATTATAAATTTGTATATACCCGGTAGCTTGCGAGAGTTCTAATAAAATATATGGTATTTCTATTAATTATAGAATCTAACTCATTGCATTTATCTCTAGATCTGCGAGGCACGTTGTTCAATAACGAGGATGCGAATCATAGTATTACTAAAATATATTTAATAAAAATTGTAAAGTATATTGTATTTAAACTAATACGCGCGCGATTCGGCTTGAAAGAAACATTGACTAGATGAGTAAAACGTGCCAACACAGCACTGTGACAATTATTAATAAATCTGACTATCGTAAGAAGTGCGGAAAAATACTTATATAAAACTATTAGATTAAGTTTTTTCACTGCGCTTTCATTGCACGTCGATACGATGCGTATAAATGAAAATTATGTTATATTATATAAATGGTTAAAATATTTCTCCTTCTATTTTTCTCTCTTAATTTCTCGCACCACGTACGTAATAATAAATTTGATTAATCCTTGCGTTACTGCGATGTGCAATGCAGATTTATGGAGAGCTGTATTTTTAATTTAGATATACTCGCAAAATAATTACATTAGCGCGTTAATTCTGAGAAATCGTAAATGCACAGCTGTACAGTGTATGTACATATCTCCGCGGGAAATATGGAATTTGCTGTTTTATGTCACAATGTCTACGTACATTTATAATATTAACATGCTTTTTTAATTACCTTGGCATATACTTCTTCACTATAACTACCGTATTAATAATGACATATTAATTTTTTAATGACTTCCAGATAATATTTGTTGCATTATACGTAACGTTGTAAACTTGCGGGCATGTTTTCTGTATTGTCGTGTAAACGTTGTACATAAACGTCATTAATATACTTGTTATACTATAAAATCTGACTCAATAATATATCTTACTTTCCACATATGGTTCCTTTCGAGTAAAAAAATCTCAAGGTATAATATATGTATAGAAACAAATTTTTAATAAATTTTTTGCTGAACACATACCTGGAAATAAGACGTTTTCTCGATGTATGTCGGCGAGAAACAGCATAATTGCAGATTTTCTGTTAAGCACAATAGACGCGCGCCTTAATTATTATTAAAAGAATTTATAAATTAAATAACATAGAAGGCCTTGAATTATTAAATTCCGCCACTGATACTTTTCGCAAAACTCTCAACACTACACTCCTATTTTTTTCGCGATATTCTTAATAATTTGAAATAATTCAGTTATGATAAGATTGTTGTAACCGTAGTTAATTGCAACATTAATCGCACTGATTTTATGTTTTTAATTGGCAGAATATTTATTATTTTATTGCATATTTCAATTAAGTCATGAATATCATCTTAAATGTATTATATTAAATATAGGTATTTTATATTTTTTAAATATAGGTATTTATATATTTGTATATTAAACTGTATACATTGCAATAACATTAGCTACAGGAATATTGTGTTCCTAATTTACAAAACAAGCAGTGATCGCGGCTAAAACAGAAATTATCGCGATCACTGCTAATTACTATATTTTACCAGATTCATGCACATAATTTCCTAAATATAGCAATCACAACACTAACTATATAGAAATTTCGCGTTTCTAATCTACAAAGCCATTACAGCAATGATCGCGGCTAAAAGAGAAATTATCGCGATCACTGCTAAAATTGCTATATTGCATATTTTAATAGATTCATTCATAGGTAGGTACACATAATTTCCTAAATATAGCAATCATAATACTAACTATAGAAATTTTGCGTTTCTAATCTACAAAGCCATTACAGCAGTAATCGCGGCTAAAAGAGAAATTATCGCGATCACTGCTAATTGTTCTACTGCATATTTTAATTGACTCATGCACATCTTAAGTATAGCAATCACAACACTAACTATAGAAATTTCGCGTTTCTAATCAAATCTACAAAGCAATTACAAGCAGTGATTGCGGCTAAAACAAAGTTTATCGTGATCACTGCTAATTTATTATAATGCATAAATATTCTTAATTACTATAAATATATAAATACCGTAATTCTCGATTAGCTTATGTAGGTATATAATCAATCTGTAGCAAATTTATCGTAATTACTGTTGCAATATTGCTATCAGTAGTACTACAATCTCACGAAGTTAAAATCTCACAAAACTATTATATGAAGTTAATAGAAATGTCGCACGCCATTCTGTGATGGCCAGTAACGCTACGATTGCACGAAGGTTATTCGACGAACTTGTCGCATATTCGCATTATTGATGAAGAAGCAGTACCTAGTGGCAGAATTTTTTTATTAGGCGCGCGTCTAGGGCTTTAGTGCTGCAGAGGCCTTCAATTCGTGTCTTTCCGCATCGTTATGGTCTGAAACATTTAAATTAACAATTCGATTAAATATTTGTTACGCAAATATCTTTTCATTATTCCATTAGCTACATATTTAAATAATTATACATTTTAACGAAAGAGATCTTCACAAAACAGAACTTTTATAAAATTTCACACAAATTACTTTTTTCTAATTATTATTTCTAAATTATAGTGAAATAAAACGGCCCAAGAATAAAAGAGAGAGAAATTACTTTTACATTAAAAAAAATAATATTTACTGTAAAGTTGGTGTGCTGGCGCCCGATGCCTCTCCCAGGCCTCCTCCTCCTTCTCTCAGGCTTCTCGGTTAACTTTGTAGGATACCCTCAATGAGACGATATACATCTTCCAGCATGGATATTTTCTGAAACATATAAATAACCGATTAGGTACATAATTTTTAAACGCATCGAACATCTTAATCATCTTATTTATCTTATTTACTATTCAATTAAATATAAAAATTATTATAAATTTTCCGAAAAAGTTCTTTAATATATCTACAATATGTATATATCTTGTACACTTAACTGGTAATTGTACTTTTTTAAATATATTGATAATTAATGAATAAATGCATTCAGATATCAAAAAGTTTGTGAATATTTTACATACTGTATCTATTATTGTTGCAAATTTGAAATTTTATATATTAATAATTGCTAAGAAAAAAATTGAATTTTATAAATATTTTATTAAATATTTTAAAGCTCTCAAATGTAAAAAATATATATTTTATATGCTACAATGTTATACGTAATATTACTGTGATTGATGCGTGGAATACTCATTGCTGTCGCGTGTGATTCTCGCGAGAAAAACCGTTTAAGTCCACAAGTAAATGATAAATTAAATAACTGTTCACCTCGTGATTGCTTTGTTGACACCTCCCTAGACCTTTTCCTCCTCATCTCTCGTCCCTCCGTGGCCATCCTTTCATGACGCTCACTCAACATTTGCTAGAACATAATTCACTATTATATTTCTTGCGATTGCATGATTAACCCTTAAAGTACACACTACCTGTTTGAGACATAAAGTACACACTGGGTCATTTTGACCCAGCGCTACTTTGCGTAATTACCACAAACGGGGGATCGATTCTTTTTGGCTGAAATTAAAAGGGTGCATTCTTGCAACACTCAAAATGAATGTGAGATTGTTTGTGAAGGGTTATTAATAAAGCTTTATGGTTCAAAAATCCAAAATGTGTTTATAAACCAAAAAATTGCTATTTTTTACGAAATATTCAATAACTTTTTAAATTTTCAATATTTTTACGTGAAAATTTAACTGCATACTCTCTGGATTATATACTTTAAGGTAAAAATACGCGCAAAAGCCAACATTTCAAAAAAGGTATTTATTTGGAAAACCGAAAGCAATATAAATCGGTAGCACATTCGCTTCAAGATTCGTTAATGAACGATTCGTTTTCGGTGGATAGGGCATGGAAACAATTCGAACTATAGTAAATAGACAGAACAATGTTAAAAAATATTAATTTTTTATTTAAAATTTCGAGTTATTGAATATTTCATAAAAAATAACAATTTTTTTGTTTATAAGGTTTTGAACCATAAAGCTTTATTAATAACCCTTCAGAAACAATCTCACATTTATTTTGAGTGTTGCAAGAATGCCTCCTTTCAATTTCAGCCAATAAGAATCGATCCCCCGTTTGTGGTAATTACATCTATGTATAATTTAGTGTTATTATTGATGAACAACTGATAAAAAAAAATTCAGAGCATATTCAAACGTTTACTTACACTTTAATTGTTCGAAAGAAGCTCAAAAAGACTAAAAAAAAAATCACAAAAAATCACCCCCAATATGCGTAAAGTACACACTGGGTCAAAATGACCCGTGATTTTCGGAACGTTTGACGCGGACGGCAGCCAGACACAGCCGGACGCCTGCTGACTTACAGCGACTGTGCCGCCATGTAGAGAGAGGTTAAAACTACCAAGATATGGCGCGACAGGTCCCGATTTCAGCGTTTCAATGGTAGATAATGCGACACAATTTTTGTACTGGGTCATTTTGACCCAGGGTGTACTTTAAGGGTTAACTGTACCTATACGGCACTCCCGACGTCAAATCATTTTCACGACTTGAGCTTCATTACGTTCGGATGGAAAATCAATGCAGGAAATGTGTACAATTTTGCGAGACTACAATCCGCCCGATATTCGCGTGACAATTTCATCGCGACGAATGTATCTGGAAATTGCGAAGAAGAATTCGCGTGAATTGCGCGGTCAACTCCACGCGCCCACTGCACTGAAGCAATTTCCGCCGCGGCGATGCAATATACCGAGCGTCAAATCTATGTCGCGCATGTCTCAAATACTAACACGCGATTGAGTACGGAGCTCATAATTATTGCGCTTACCGGTTAACCTGCCACGATGAATAGACCTGTCCCGTATCCGCGACGTTCCGTTCGCGACGACGAAAGACTCGACAGCGACGCCGTCATCGTTACCATGATACCGCGCGGCGAGCGATAGCTTTCGATCGGACGCATCTCATTTTAAGCGATGCGATGTACCGAGCGTTGAATCTACGTCGCGCAAGTCTTAAATACTAAGACACGATTGAGTATGAAGTATATAACAATTGCACTTACCGATTAAACGTGCCGCGACAAGTAGATCTGCCCTGTATCCGCGACGTTCCGCTCGCGGCGACGAGAGACTCGAGATCGAGAGTGACGCGCGCCAACTTCATTGCGATGCCGTGCGACACGACGCGGACGCAAGTCAACACGGCGCCCGATATGAAATGATATTGGCCGGTATTCATAGTCGGATCTTATATTTAAGACCATCTTAAGTACAATCTTAAGATGTCATAAGCCAATCACAGGCCGGTATTCATAATCGAATCTTATTTCAAAATCGTCTTAAGTAATATCTTAAGATGCTAATACGGTTATTTTATTGGTTGAATGGAGTCTTAAGACTGCCTTTAAACAGACTTAAGAAAATCTTAAATATAAGATCCGACCACAAATACCGGTCATTGAGACGGGACATTTGCGTGATTTGTGCGTTGGTTGGTATTTAAAATGTGGATTTTCATAATGTCAGACAATAAATTAAACTGATATAAAGAGAACACACTAACCGCGAAGTACTATATCAATCGCTTGATAGGCGATTTATTGAAATTTTTTTAATTTGTATATATTTTACATTATCAAGTATTAAATTAATTTCATTTTGAAATTTGTTCGACGTTTATTTTTTGAGCAATAAGGTTTTAAAAATATTTCTAAATATTTTTTTATACATACAATAATAATAAGTAAAAATAATTTTCTCTAAACAATTAATATACGTTAAGACCGTTAATATATAAATCAAAAAAAATAGCCATACGGTCTAAGCTTGGATCTTAGGCAGCTTAATATTATTTTCTATATGTATTTTAAATACGCGTACTTTCCAACATATTAACTGCGCGCCGATTATTTGTCGGACTTAAAACACAGCTATTATTGGAACATTATAAATTCCCTCTCCCTTCCCAAATTAAATCGATATCGATTTAATATTAAAATCACTGTAAAGAACTTATAATGTGATCTTACAATGGGAATTTATAATACGAGCTAAGAAAGTTATAACGAGTTTATTATTTTCACGGAATTATATGACAAAATAATAAATTCGTTATAACTTTCTTAGCTCGTCATTGTTTATATTTGTTTATTATGTTGTCCGTCGTCGTCCGCCATTGTAGACGTTACCTCTTTATATTAGTCTAATTTACTGTCTGACATTATGAAAATCCACATTTTAAATACCAACCAACGCACAAATCACGCAAGTGTCCCGTCTCTTTATCTACTCGATGTTTTATAATTTAATCGATACCTGTTAATTATTATAATATTTCAGTTCTTAGATTTAAGCTTATTGCTGGCACAATATCTAAACTAATAAAGTGTTTGCAAAGGCGTGAATTTATACACTTGATAAGGTCTGGAATCTCAGTCGAAACGTATTATATTTCGAGGTCTAGCAGCGCCAAGTTTTTTTACAAGAGAAATTTATTTATTATAATAAAATATGGTCATTTTGTACTGTTACCTCTGTAATTGTTTGTGATTAAATTCTTTATTTTATTGAAAAATACATATATAAACTTGTAAACTTTGTATTATTTAAATATCTTGTGTTCCCTTGTTGGATTTAAATAAAAATTTTTAATCTTATAAAATTGTTATTATACATTTTTTTTGTAATTGACACAATGTTAAGATTTCTAAAAGTAGTACAACAATTATTTTTTGATGCAATATATGTAGTATATACAGGGTGTCCCGGAATTCGCGAATCAAAATACCATAGCAATAAAGTTCTCGAAAAAATAAATTTAAAATGTATTTGCCACTTTTCGTTCCGAGCAGTAGTTTCTGAGATAAAAAGGTTTAAACGTGGCAAATTACAGATTACGATTAAACGGAAGCCTGTCCGTGAGTCGCGCGTCAATAGTGTTAGTGACCGCGAACTTCACGCTCTCACAGGCATTAGACAAAACATTGTTTGCGTAACTTCCGTATAATACCGCGTGTTGCGTGTAATATTTGTTGCAAATTAGATGATGCTGTTAATAAACAACGTGTATTTAAGCATAAATTTATCATATTCATTACGTAATGAATAAGATAAATTTATAATTCATCAGAATTATATCGCTACTAATTTGTGTATTACAATATCAATAAAAAAATTCCCAAAAAAAATTATATGTAAAAACATAAAATAAATTTAGAATTAATATTTTGTCTAGACATAATAATTTAATTCTGCAATTATGTGCTTAATAACTATAGCTTAATAATAATTCGATGAATTATAAGTATGTCTAGACATAATAATAATTTCTTTTCTTTGAATATTAATTTAATTTGGTAGATTTTGGAGAAGTGCTATGGAAGAATATGAAAAAACAAGGTATTAGTAAAAGACTAATAGAAAGAACTAAAGAAATATATAAAGAGACTACGACTAGAGTGATATCAGGAGACAAGGTAACAGAAAGATTCTGGACAGAGAGGGGACTAAGACAAGGCTGCCCCTTAAGCCCATTACTCTTTATAATATACTTGGCAGATGTTGAGGAATTCTTGAAAAAAAGGCAAGTCGGAGGGGTTGTAATCGGCAGAATAAAAATATTTACACTTGCATATGCAGACGACCTGGCAATGATGGCGGAGTCTGAAGAGGATATTAAAAAAATGTTGAAAAGCCTGGAAAAATATCTTGATGGGAAAAGACTCGCTCTAAATGCGGGTAAGTCTAAGATACTCGTTTCCTGTAAAAAGGAAAGAAGCAAAGAAAGAAAATGGAAATGGAAGAATGAAGAATTGGAAGAAGTAAGGGAATTTAAATATCTGGGTTTCACGTTTAAGAAGAATAACAAGGACGATGCACATATAAAGGACGTAGTTAAAAGAGCGGCAGCAGCCATGGCACAGATATGGGGAATAGGAGAGAGGAAATTTGGAGGAGACTTTGACAGAAGAATCATGATGTTCAATGTTATGGTAAAAGCATCATGTTGTATGGAGTAGAAGTATGGGGATGGAGAGAATGGAAAGAAGTCGAAGCGTTACAAGAAAGGTACATAAGATGGATCCTAGGATTGGACAGGTGCACCCCAGGATACATAGTCAGAGAGGAAGCAACAATAGAGAAGATATGCCTAGAAGCAGGAGGGAGAGCGATAAGGTACCAGGACAGAATAAAGAACGAGACAGAAAACGTGATACTAAAAGAGTGCAGAAGAGAAATGGATAAGATAGAATGGGAAAGTACAAACTGGGGCAAAACAATGAAAGAACTGTATGAAGTAGGAGGAACGAGCCGTTGGGAAAGAGAAGCTAAGGAAAACAAAGGAATAAATACAGTAGAAGAATGGATGGAAAAGTATAAAGAAAAACAGCTGGAAGAAAGGAGAATTAAAATAGAAAAATCAGTTCTAGCGAAAGATTACAAAAGGTGGATAGGAGTAGGAAGAGCGAAATACTTAGGACAGAAAGGAAAAGGAAAACGACTGAAGACTCTAGCTAGATTCAGATGCTGCAACGAATGGAGAGGAAATAAATACTGGGAGGAGGACAGTAAGAGAGAATGTAGATTATGTGGAGAGAAAGAGGAAACCTGGAAACATATTCTGACGGAATGCATAGAAACCAAGGCAATGGGCTTACCGGAAGCAGTTATAATGTCAGAAAGCGGAGAAGGAGTGGAATGGATGCTGAAAATCATTAAAATGAGGAGTGAGAGAGAATTACAGAGAGGACGTAGGAAGGATGAGCAGGATGAAGAATGAAGAAAACACGAGGATATGTTATGTACAGAAATAAGGAAAAGTAAACCATGTATCCCGAGAAGGGAAACATTATTAAATAATAAAAAAAAAAAAAAAATAATAAGATAAATTTATAATTCATCAGAATTATATCGCTACTAATTTGTGTATCACAATATCAATAAGAAATATGAATAAGAATTAAATAATTGCAATCAAGTGGCATACATACAAATCAGTATTTCTTTACAATAATTCTAATCTTTTTAATTTTATACATCTATTCCTTTATTCTCTTTAGTCTTTAATTATATCGAAACATTTATTTGATTATTTCTTTCTTATCATTCATTCATTCATCCTCTCAAAAATGTACCGGTTATACATTATTACTTACGTGATATTACTACTCATACATATACATATTACTACTTACGTGCATACTGATTTATAACTATGCGAATTTTAAGGTAAAGTAATTCCATTTGTCATTACAGCTAGTGTTATTTTTTACGAATTCAACCATATATGATAAAGTTATGTTACGATAAATCATTTTTGAGAACAAACGCCTTTGTACATACTCTATCCGTGTCCGCCCATGTGCTCGATTCTTCATGCAACGCGTTCTATTTGCATCTTTAGTTTTTATCGTGTTCTAGAGTCTAGACATAACAACTGAATCATAGGTAAGATTAAATGTAAATAATGTGTAATTTGTCTAGTTAATGCGTTATGTCTAGACTCTAGAACATGATAAAAACTTCGATGATTACGTAGAATGTCCGCAAAATGTATTTGTCATCTTTTATTATTAGGTGTAAGTACGCGAAGATGCAAATAGAACGTGTTGCATAAAGAATCGAGTCCAGAAGGATAAGAACTCCTATTTTTCTAACAGCAATGTGGTTTATAAATTCGAATGTAAGAACTGCAATGCATCTTATGTCGGTCAGACGAAAAGACAATTACATACTAGATTGATAGAACACGAGAATAATATTAGACTAGATAAATCCAAACATTCGGTTGTGTCAAAACATATTGCGGAGTTCAATCATTCGTTTGATTGGGACAACACCCGCATTTTAGAATTTGAGCATAATTACCAGAAAAGAATTATTGCGGAAATGATTCATATTAAAGAACAGCCTAACGGTATAAATTTAAACAAAGACACCGAATTATTGGACGAGGTCTATTTTGATGTTTTGAACTTGTTGTCTTAATTTTTAATAACAATGACGATTGGTTACTGTGCCCTTGCGATGCGAATACTTCCACAGTCAGCGTTAATTTCTTGCGACGAACATACGCTTTTATAAGATGGAGAGAATTGGTTCTTATTTCTGTCATTTGACGGCTTATGTGAGTCCTCTCTTTGCTTAAATCCAACGGTTTAAAAGTTTCTACTTCTTTCTTTCGGGATTCTCAAATAATAATAATCTTTCATATTTAGTTGTCACTAAGTTGTTCTGCGACAGAGAAGAGTTTCCATTTAACACACTCTTTGTCTCCATGGACACACATGGGTCGCGAATTGAAGAATGCAGCCGAATTTGTTTTGTAATTTGACCAATGTGCTACGATGTTACTCTTTGACTACATTTTGACTATTTGTCCATATTTATGGGTGAGAACTACTTCGACGTTAATTGTATAAATATGCGAGATTTGTAGTGTTTTCTTTGTTTAATGGTTCATCCTCTCAAAAATGTACCGGTTATACATTATTACTTACGTGATATTACTACTCATACATATACATATTACTACTTACGTGCATACTGATTTATAACTATACGAATTTTAAGGTAAAGTAATTCCATTTTTCATTACAGCTAGTGACTTACTTTTGAATTAATTGATTGAATTTTGGCCCAATTATGTACTAAAAATGTAAACAACAATTGTTAATTGAACAAGTCATAAATTACAAAATTTAATTTTCAATTAAAGGGATATTACATTATTAAATTATAAAAAATTACACGGTAGTATTAGATTTTAAAAGTAGTAAACTCTTAGTTTACTTAGTTTATTTTATTTATGTAAAATTAATTTAGCAATAGGATTAATGGTTCGTTTTATTCTTGTTTTATTCTTTGTTTTATTTTTTAATTATACATGAAGAAGCTAAGAATTGCATTTAAAAATTAATATGTATGGCACGCCGTTTTGCTATTTAATATTATCGTAAAAATTCTACCAAATTAAATTAATATTCAAAGAAAAGAAATTATTATTATGTCTAGACATACTTATAATTCATCGAATTATTATTAAGCTATAGTTATTAAGCACATAATTGCAGAATTAAATTATTATGTCTAGACAAAATATTAATTCTAAATTTATTTTATGTTTTTACATATAATTTTTTTGGGAATTTTTTTATTGATATTGTAATACACAAATTAGTAGCGATATAATTCTGATGAATTATAAATTTATCATATTCAATGCGTAATGAATAAGATAAATTTATGCTTAAACACACGTTGTTTATTAACAGCATCATCTAATTCGCAACAAATATTACACGCAACACGCGGTATTATACGGATGTCACGCAAACAATCTTTTGTCTGATACCTGTGAGAGCGTGAAGTTTGCGGTCACTAATACTATTGACGCGCGACTCACGGACAGGCTTCCGTTTAATCGTAATCTGTAATTGGCCACGTTTTAAACCTTTTTATCTCAGAAACTACTGCTCGGAACGAAAAGTGGCAAATACGTTTTAAATTTATTTTTTCGAGAACTTTATTGCTATGGTATTTTGATTCGCGAATTTCGGGACACCCTGTATATTTCTGTTGTCGAAGGATTGTACTTTCAAATTATACTAAAGATAAGCACAAAATGTTGTATAGAAAAGAACAAAAAAGTAAAAAATAAAATGTAAAAAATGTGCCAACTTGCCCCGGTCTCCCCTAATACCTATAAGTTTATTATGTTTTACTCTTTTAAATTTTTATTGGTTTTGCTGAGATATTGGAATAGTACGCAAATCTAAAAATATTGTGTTTCTTTTTTCTTACAATATTTTTAACAATTTCAATGATGTCTGCAGTATGTAAATGTTGATCTGATGGTGTTAAAAAAAGGAAGGATTTCGTCTATTAAACTGTCCTTATACATATACGCGGGATATCTTTAAAATGTACATTTTCCCTTCTTTGACACCATCAAATTTGTTTGTAATCGCACTCTTTGACTCATTTGACGCGATCTAACTTAGCGATATTATTATTACATTGTCAGAATTATTGTCCGCGCACGCAGCAAAGCTGTCTACCGGTTTGCCCCACGTAAGAAGCGTCACAAATGTTACAATTAATTTTATAGACAACATTATTGCACATTTCTTTTAAAAGGATGTCTTTATGGACTTTAATAAAGATTTTCATTTTATTGAGACTAGAATATAGAACAGTCTAACATTAAGATTTTTAATTAAGTTCTTAAATTGTTTTGAGATTGTAGGAACATACAGAATCGTAAAAAACAGGACAACCTTATCTTCCTGTTTATCATTAGGTTTATCTTTTTTATTATTATTAAACAATAATTTTAAACGTTCTTGGAAAATCTTAAAAATAAGCTCTAACGGATAACAGTTGTCTAATAAAATTTTAACGGCCATTTCTAATTTTTTTTCCTGAAATTGAGGATGAGACAGCCAAAAAACTCTGTCGATCAGACTAATGATTGTGCCTCTTTTCTGGCAAAGTGGATGCTGGGACAAAAATCTCAGATATTTTCCAGAAAAAGTTGGTTTGTGGTACCAGTCGAAGATTATCCTGTTTTTTTCCCGTATTATCGTGACCTCCAAATGTAATATATTGCGCACTAATTACTGCGCCCGGCTCTAATTGCCTCTTTTTATTCATTGATTTAATCTAGAGAGCCTTTATTTATTTTGTTTTATTATCTCGCAGAAGTTGCTCTTGCTGTAGATTGTCGTAAATCTAGCAAATTTTTTTTAGGGTTCTTGACACGACCTATTGGTCTTCTGGCCTACTGCGTCTTAGTTTGTTGGCCTTTGACTCACTAAAGTCTTTATTTTTCCGCGTATAACGCGTATTTGTTTGTTTCTCGGCACGTGACGCGTTTTTTGACGGTCGTTGGCCGTTTTGCGCCTTTCTGGGGGGCGTGGCCGTTAAAAAGATTAGGACGTTCTCCGGCTCTCAGTGGTGCTCAACTTGAACAAATCATTATTTTTCTACATATATTTGTCTTTCTTGTTGAAAGAAATAAGATGAGAACCATTTAGCTGTTTTCCTTCGCTTCCCATGCGCAAAAGCGCAAAAAATAAAAATAAATAAATAAATAAATTAAAATAAATAAAATAAAATGATAATTTACAAATATTTGTAATTTTAAAAAAACATTTTAAAGTTTGTATTCGTGCTTTTCACTCTGAACCGAGTGAAAAATTAATCAAATCGCGTACGTTACACAAGTATTTTTCGAAAACAAGTACCACAAGTGGTATTAACATTTATCGCATATTATTTATATTTTTATGGAGCATCATATACTAATTTTTTAAAAACATTTAAAGAAAACTATTTTCACACTTTATTATATAATGTCTCTTTCACAATAGCTCGGAATAGGAATCCTGTGTTAAAAGTGTAAACTTTGAAGCTCAGTATCTCGATTTTTAATACCGCAAGGGGTACTGAACTTTATACCATCGCATAAAGCACACCTATATTAACGTATATGCAAATATGTTTCAAGAAGATTTAGAGAAAATCGATTTTCCGGAAAACGTCCTTAAAGGAAAGAAATAGAAGAAGTTTGAATTATCGGCCTTTGTGCCTCTATTGCCACTGTTCTTGTATTTCTGCCCTTTGTGCCATTTACGTTTTATCTGGCCGCATTAACCCCGGAGGGACTAGGTGCCATCATAAAGGAAAGAAGAAGAAGAAGAACAAACATCTCGCACTCAGTAGCCATACGTCCTCGCTCCAATAGACATAAGTCTTATTGTTAGCTACGCTGTTCACAACGTCGGACCTCGTTTTATTCTACTACTTATGTAAGTCCATCCCTTATCTCTCTGTGAAAATGTACATTTCTCTATGCACCGTCTCTATTTACAAAATTATTTTTTGTTTTTACATACACAGTAAAAAATTGTGCGTCCATATGTAAAAATTTCTTGTTACCAAAATTTGATTATTACTTCACTTTAAAATTTATATACAACAGCTATGTTATTATTTTTGTAACATTTTCATGTGTTACATTTATGTCAACATGATAACTTACCGTTTTATGTATGTCATTTATAAATTGAATATTATTTTAAGTTTTTTTAACACAATTATTTAAAAAAATCAACACATCTTAAAGTTATTTTAACATAAACAAAAGTTAAAGTAAATCCTCAAATAATCGTAAACTTTGACATACAAAATAATCAAATTTACTAAAATTAAATGTTTTTATTACACATAATTTAAGTTAAAATAATTAGCCAGAAATATGAGTTTTACAATACTTAATGTAGAATAGATTGTTAGCTCAGCGTTAGCACGTATTAGACTACCATTCCGAAATCTTAGGTTCAAATCCTGCCACTGCGTTTTCAAAAATTGTAAAAATAAAATTGTATGTGCGTAATTGTAAGTAATAAAATAGAATGTATGCGAAACCATGAATACAGATTAACTAAAAAATATTAGAGAAATAAAAACTATTTACAAATAAAAGAAATTCTTTTTTCTTGTTGTTAAAATATTGCACCGGAATCGTTACTGTACTACATCCGTAATAGTTATTGCGAAATCCGTACTGGTTACTGGAAGAATATTTACTGTAGTAAGTAGTACGTAATAGGTTACTGTATTGAAAGACTAAAAGTTAAAAACAAGAAAAAATACAATAATTGTTACTGATTTTTTTCAGTTTTTAGTGTGCATTATACTTAAAACAAATTAAGAACTTCTCGTCGCCAGCCAATAATTAAAAACGTATAATTTTCAAAATTGACCCAACTGGCCATGTTAAATAATAAGATGTTATCTAGAATATGGAATATATTGCGAAAAATATGACCTCAGCCAGGGTTTGAACCTGGAATCTCCGTGCAGGCGTCGTCTCAATTCGACCACTGAGGCATGTGGTAATATTTATCGCAATAACAAACTAATAAACACATTATCTGCGCGCCGACTTGGTTTGTCAGACTTTTCAACGCAGCTCCTACTGGAATATTAAGAATCCCCTCCCACCTCTGTCGATAAAACATTAACTGCGTGCCGACTTGGTTTGTCAGATTTTTACACAGCTCCTGTTGGATACCCTCCCTCCCTATTAACACCATTCTTCAGGTCAGGTGTGAAATAAAACAAATTAAGAACTTCTCGTCGCCAGCCAATAATTAAAAACGTATAATTTTTAAAATCGATTTTAAAAACTACACGTTTTAAATTATTGGCTGGCGACGAGAAGTTCTTAATTTGTTTTATTTTACACCTGACCTGAAGAATGGTGAGGGGAGGGAGGATTCTTAATATTCCAGTAGGAACTGCGTTGAAAAGTCTGACAAACCAAGTCGGCGCGCAGATAATGTGTTTATTAGTTTGTTATTGCGGTAAATATTACCACATGCCTCAGTGGTCGAATTGGGACGACGCCTGTACGGAAAGCGGGAGGTTTCAGGTTCAAACCCTGGCTGAGGTAATATTTTCCGCAATAAATTCTGTATTCTAGATAACATCTTATTATTTAACATGGCCAGAGTTGGGTCGATTTTAAAAATTATACATTATACTTAAAGTTAAAAGAACAAACATAAATGTAAAGTATAGTGTCAATTACTGTATGTATGTATGTGTGTTAGTAAGAATTTTTGACCGAGTGTATTATAATGTTCGATTGCGTTTGTGTGATTGCGTTCTTAAAATGCAATGTAGTTATATTGTTCTTGTTTTTGTATGTCTTCGGGTAGGCTTTAAAGCAAAAATTTGTTGATGCCTCACCCTTTGCTAATTGCAATAAAGAAACATATAATATAATATTTAACATTTTATTTTTTACTGTGTAGTTGCCACTAAGTACGGTCGTAACTAATAATTAGTTGATAAAAAAGCAATACACCGGACATTATCTGCTTTTACTTACGGACTTATATTGGTGCTTTCCGACGAGGAGCGTGTTACTAGTGTTACTCTACTGCCTGGGTTCTGTACAACTAAATTCCACCAAGGACTACTATTCGATCTTCTGCACAAATTACATCAAAATTCAATAATTATAATTTCTCACTTGCGACTTTGATCATTGGATTTTTTATTGTTATTGGTAACTATGAGAATTGCTATTCTATTTGTTGTTGCAACGTTTTATTTGAATTTAACTTTCACCATTGTAAATTTGATTGTTATTCTAACGCTTTATACGTAAACTTCAACATTTTATTATTTGTTTTTATAATTACCATTTTAATGCTTTAAATGTGAACCTTAACATTTATTATTATTTATCTTTTTCGATGTAATTTTTTCTTATAATTATTTATCTTTTTCAATGTAATTTTCTCTTATGCTCTGAGAAATACCAAGTAAGGTTGAAACATAAACTTAATTAATTAAAAAAACATTCATAAATAACTAGATATTTTTTATAACACCTTAATATTACTCGATAAATTGGCAATAATTTATTGTTAGTGTTTATCTTACATATATATGATAATGTTATCTTATATGTACCCCTTGTCATTATGAGTACATTCCGTTTCTCGCATAATGCGCATGATGTATCATATTTGTCCATTAACATTCGGTGAACAACAAGGATAAATGATGCATGAGCGTCACCCCATTTGATACCGTAGAGTATATAAGCCTGCTCTGATATCACCGCAGCATATTGTATCCAAAACCACAGTACTGAAGTTGGAAATGTCCAAGATGGGAAGTCCAAGCGACTACAGTACATCTAATGAACGACAAAAGTGTAAAATATTGTCTATAATCGATGAGTTTAATGAAGACTTGAAAGATATGTGCGGAAAGTGTATGGACATTGGTTGTGGTCCTGGAGATATAACAAAAGATATTTTGTTACCGAGTCTTGGCTCAAATGCACAAATAATTGGTAAAGGAACAATAAATTATACAAATGTAATAACACATTAACATTATAAGTAATTATTTAATTCTATGATTGCGTTTCGCGTGAAGGTACGGACATTTCGGAGAGCATGATTAAATATGCGAATGAAACATATAGCGACAAAAAACGGCTCCACTTCGAAGTATTGGATATTCAAACTAAAACTTTGCCTAAGAAATATATTTCTGAATTTGATCATATACTTTCGTTTCACACCTTGCAATGGTGCAATGACATTCGGTAAGCAAGATATTATATATTAAATATAATTGTGAAGCTAAAATGTATTTCAACCCTTATTGACAAATAAGCCTTATTAATAAACTTTTTAAACAAGTGTAAATTAATATTTTTTTACAAACATATTGTGCATGTGTGTTTTACGTTTTGAACAGAACTAGTGTTTTAAATAAATTTATACACACGGCATTAATTATTTTACATTCATCTGTGATTTAATATTAAACGGTATAAGTTTCTAGCAAAATGTGCCAGAGCGCCATATCATTGATCGTTGAAATTACATTATGGCTCTTTGATCAAGTGGTACATCTTCTAAAAGTGTAGGAAGTTTAGCAAAAAAATTTACGTTAATATCTCTAGAAATGGCAGAGAAAATAGCTTATAACACATTACGTGGAACACCCTTATGTACTTTTTAAAAATTAATTACATTTATTTATTTTATTTAACAGACAAGCCTTTAAGAATATCTTCCAAATGCTACGACCCAATGGAACTATATTCTTATATATAATAGCATGTCAGGATGTATTTGAAGTTCTCAGAATTTTGGAGCGGGACATCCGTTTTGCAAAATATGTACCGGTAAATATATTTTCAAATTATAATTATTAATATTTGGTTTGCTTTCTCATTATTTATTTTTTAACATGTATTACTTTGTAACTTTTGCACTATAAATTATAAATTATTACTTTTATGCTTATGTAGAAAAACGTTTCACCGTTTCAAGATTCAACTAATGCTCGCAAAGAGTTAAAAGAATTACTTCAAAGTATCGGATTTACAATTCACCATTGCAGTCTTCGGGAAGCGAGCTATTCTGAAAAAAAACCAGAACAGTTTTTGAGTAAGTTATATTAAAAATATGCAAAAGGAGAGAGGGAGAGGGATAGACAGTAATTTTATGTTACAAGATTATTAATCCTAAAAAATTTTCTTTATACTATTTTATTTATTAAAATTATAATGTAACATTAACATTTTTATAATTATATATTTTTGTTAATTTTATACTCATACATATATTTTTTAAACAGAATCAATGATATCCATCTTCACATTTCTTGAAGACATGCCGCAAGACCTGAAGGAAGAATTCAAGAATATATTTATACATGAATTTATGAGAAGAAAGATTAAGTATAAATCAATACATAATAATCAAGAACTTACTTTAGATTTATATAAAGTGTTAGTAGTTTATGCACAAAAGATGTAGTTCTGTAACAATTGCGTAAACATGTATTCAATCGTAGAATGAAGAAAGTATGCCACGATAATTTAGATTACATTTGATACACATATACATATACTCGGCTTCGGTACTCATAAATATACTCATAAATAGTTGTTCGGTGGATAAAATCGATAAGCGTTTTGAAAATATAGACGCAGTAAGCAGTTTTCGAAATAGTATTCGTTACAGAATATATGTTTCCCTGCAGTGGATAATTATAGTGTAAGAGCGACAATTGCGCATGGAAAGGATTATTCAAATTTATGTTAAAATGCGAGAAATAAAAGTTACTGTGCTAAATATTTGCTAAGGTATCACTAGAAATAATGTATTTTTTAAACTTTCACGTTTACAAATGTATTTATATAATCTCTAAATTTTTTTTGCAACGCAATAAATATTAATGCGATCTGTGAGTTATATGAATTTATGTTATGTAAGTATAATGATTCTAGCAGGAGAAAATTGTGCTGCTCGAATACTCTGGAACACGAAATTATTACGAGTATGTTATCAATAAGCTCGCAAATTTCATTTTGCTATTAATATATCTCAAGGTTTGATACACCAAAATACTTTTCGTAAAAATTAATACGGACAGACGGCTGTGCTTAATGCAACAGGTTTATAAGTCTACAACTAACAACTCGCAAAGTTCAGTTAAGCCATCGACATAGCGTTTTAATACTAATTAAATTAAATCGTAGCTTCAGCTGAGACAGTCAAAAAAAGTATTAACGACAGTTAAATAAATAAAAAATCACAAATGTAGAGCAATCCCAAATATAAAAATTGTTATTTAATATTTTGCTCATTTTCTGGATAACAAATAATTGTATGTCAATTTAAAAAATATAATCCTAAAAATATGCAGCAGAAAAATAGGCGAAAAAAATTTGCACTATATTATGACGAATATTTATGTGTTATGCTGTAATTCAATCTTTAAATAAAAATGGTTACACACACACACACACGCGCGGGGGATGCAAGGGGGGGCTTTTGGCCCCCCCTCCTGCACCCCCTCCGCCGGTAGGCAGGGTGAACCTCGCTTTACAACTTACAAAGTGCAAATTGTAAAGCGAAGTGAAGATTGAATTACAGCATGTGTCCATTGTAGTTGGACTCTTCGCGATGTGTCTAGACACTTCATGAAGTGCTACATTACCGCATGTGGCTGCGACATATATAAGATTGCTATTATAATTATATACTGCTGTTTAATTATATGTATGTATATATATATGTGTATGTATATATTTATATATATGTATATATATATGTGTATGTATATATTTATATATTAAAACTACATGTTATTGTTTCATGTACTAATTCTATCTAAAGACTCCCAGGATGAATTATACAAATCTTTAAAAGCAGAAAGAGTTAGAGCAACTTCAAATACGTGTGCTTCATCTTTGGGGACCGCCATTTCACACACAGAGGATGTAATATGATTTCTATAAATTCTTTATATTATTCTTTACAAAATCCTTCTATAAATTCTTTCTGTAATATATATAATAATGAGATTGTTTGTAACAGGTACAGGGATTTTCTGAGCAAGCATTGAAGTGTATAAAGCAGAGGAATGTTGATGCACTATTGCAGAAATGTGGTATTGATAATCTAACAGCTATCGTACCCAATACTAGTAATAACTGTAATTCTCAGCGCATAGAAACTTGTAACAATGAAAGTTCAAGCACACTTAGTGCTAAGGAAATAGGAACTGATTTAAGCAAGGATAAAAAGACGGCTAAAACTGACATTACTGAAGCTAGAAATAGCTACAGTGATGATGACGAAGAAGAAGAATATGTTTCATCTGAAGTACACAAAGCGTTAAAAGAAGAAACTACATGAAAGAAATATGGATTATATGCAAATTATAGAAGTATTAAAAAAAGATGCATTGCAAAGTGAGGAGCATTGGAAGAAAAAATATAACGATATTCAACAGCAAAATGAGGAATTAATAACAAAAATTAAACTTTTATCTGATCTCAATATCGAGCTTCAGGTACAATTAAACAGCTTGAGAAAAGAGATTTCCTCTTTGTCTACAGATACAGTAAAGAACATTACACATAGTAATCCACCAGACATAGACCAAGGCATGGTTAGTATTATACTTTTTTTTTAGAAAACAACTATTTTCTCATTATTTGGGATTATTTGGAGAATTACCCCCTTATTATAAAGAATCTTTCTCATTTTTATTTCCTTGAGATTTTTATGTTTGTTTCAGATGCTATCACCTTTTGAAAATAACGTCGAGATAATTGAAAGCACCCCGCCAAGTAATTGTCTCATTTCAATTGTTGCAACACAAGATGTGTCAAAAGTGCAGCAAGGACCTTCAAACACAGATGACGGAGTCAATGATGACTATCGTCCAAATGCCATTGCTGAATTAGATCCTTTGTGCTCATATCCACCGAATAAGGTATGTTACACAGATTTGCTATATACATATGAATCAGGAAATGGAGGAATAAGACACACACACACAATGTTATTCTTATAAGTCTTGTTTCTATTCTTACAGATAAAATTGATTTCTAAAGAGCAATTTCTAGCAGCTAATAAAAATTTATCAGAAGGTAAAAATCACGATTCTCGATTTATAAAAACAATCAGCGAGATAGAATGGTCCAAAAGTGAAATGGAAAAGCGAACTGCTAAAACATCAAAAAATTGCAATGCTTTACCAATGTGTACTCCCGAGAAGTTGGATTACTTAAAAAGTTCGTAAATTTTGTGTATATTTTCTATGAACCGTTTTGTTGTGTGAAATAAATCCTATGTGTCGTAAAACTCTTTACAATAGCTGAAATATTTTCTTATCTCTATTTTACTACATTCTTTAAATCCCATATATTATAAATTGCATATCTTAACCTGTATATAATTTATTTTAATTTAGCTCTCCTGGATGAGAGGATGGATATGGAGAAAGTACCTCCTGATACGAAGGAAAGAGACAAGAGGAAATTGGAGGTAGCAAATTACTTGTGTGATAAATTTTCAACCATTCGCAGGGATAAGAAGAAGCGCCTAAAACAAGATAACAAAGAAAACAATTGGTATTTTAATATCATATTATTATTCACACATACATACACAATATCATATTTCATACTTACCTTACCTAAATGCCTTAAAAAAGATTTGCAGAAGACATTTATTTATAATACACGGCCAGTTCTATGTTTTTAATAACATCATTTTTTTGTTTCTCTTTTTTATATATCTTTAATTTTCTATGAGATACTGCATGTTCAGTAGTTTGTGGTCAAATATAATTAGTAAGAGTTATTTGTTTTCTAATGCCTTCTGTATTACACATATAATATATATATATGTATTCTATATTATAAATAATAAATGTGTCACATAAGCAATTAAATTTTTAGTTGTAATTTTAGAGCTCATGCACAATGAGAGGAATAAGTCACGAGGAATATATAGGAATTCATAGTCGTATCTTATTTTCAAGAGATTGTATTCAAATAAGAAGCGACTATGAATTCTTATATATTCCTTGTTCTTTATTCCTCCTATTGTGCATGGGCCCTTACGGTACACCATCTACTTACAATAGAATATCTACTAGATATTACTCATATATCAACTAGATATCGATATGATATCGAAGAGATATCTTGCTGATCTATCATTGATTGTAACATTAATGCTGCGTTGATACAGTGTCGATCCTCGTTCATGGTCAATAGAGAATCTAGTCGTTATCAAATCAAACGGTCCGAAATATCATGATCGACATCGATTGGATCATCGACTTGTAAACCCGGGCGTCACCCCATTTGATACCATAGAGTATATAAGCCTGCTCTGATATCACCGCAGCATATTGTATCCAAAACCACAATACTGAAGTTGGAAATGTCCAAGATGGGAAGTCCAAGCGACTACAGTACATCTAATGAACGACAAAAGTGTAAAATATTGTCTATAATCGATGAGTTTAATGAAGATTTGAAGGATATGTGTGGAAAGTGTATGGACATTGGTTGTGGTCCTGGAGATATAACAAAAGATATTTTGTTACCGAGTCTTGGCTCAAATGCACAAATAATTGGTAAAGGAACAATAAATTATACAAATAACAAATTAACATTATAAGTAATTATTTAATTCTATGATTGCGTTTCGCGTGAAGGTACGGACATTTCGGAGAGCATGATTAAATATGCGAATGAAACATATAGCGACAAAAAACGGCTCCACTTCGAAGTATTGGATATTCAAACTAAAACTTTGCCTAAGAAATATATTTCTGAATTTGATCATATACTTTCGTTTCACACCTTGCAATGGTGCAATGACATTCGGTAAGCAAGATATTATATATTAAATATAATTGTAAAGCTAAAATGTATTTCAACCCTTATTGACAAATAAGCCTTATTAATAAACTTTGTAAACAAGTGTAAATTAATTTTTTTTTACAAACATATTGTGCATGTGTGTTTTACGTTTTAAACAGAACAAATGTTTTAAATAAATTTATACACACGGCATTAATTATTTTACATTTATCTGTGATTTAATATTAAACGGTATAAGTTTCTAGTAAAATGTGCAAGAGCGCCATATCACTGATCGTTGAAATTACATTATGGCTCTTTGATCAAGTGGTACATCTTCTAAAAGTGTAGGAAGTTTAGCAAAAAAAATTTACGTTAATATCTCTAGCAATGGCAGAGAAAATAGCTTGTAACACATTACGTGGAACACCCTTATGTATTTTTTAAAAATTAATTACATTTATTTATTTTATTTAACAGACAAGCCTTTAAGAATATCTTTCAAATGCTACGACCCAATGGAACTATATTCTTATATATAATAGCATGTCAGGATGTATTTGAAGTTCTCAGAATTTTGGAACGGGACATCCGTTTTGCAAAATATGTACCGGTAAATATATTTTCAAATTATAATTATTAATATTTGGTTTGCTTTCTCATTATTTATTTTTATTACATGTTGTATTACTTTGTAACTTTTGCACTATAAATTATAAATTATTACTTTTATGTTTATGTAGAAAAACGTTTCACCGTTTCAAGATTCAACTAATGCTCGCAAAGAGTTAAAAGAATTACTTCAAAGTATCGGATTTACAATTCACCATTGCAGTCTTCGGGAAGCGAGCTATTCTGAAAAAAAACCAGAACAGTTTTTGAGTAAGTTATATTAAAAATATGCAAAAGGAGAGAGGGAGAGGGATAGACAGTAATTTTATGTTATAAGATTATTAATCCTAAAAAATTTTCTTTATACTATTTTATTTATTAAAATTATAATGTAACATTAACATTTTTATAATTATATATTTTTGTTAATTTTATACTCATACATATATTTTTTAAACAGAATCAATGATATCCATCTTCACATTTCTTGAAGACATGCCGCAAGACCTGAAAGAAGAATTCAAGAATATATTTATACATGAATTTATGAGAAGAAAGATTAACTATAAATCAATACATAATAATCAAGAACTTACTTTAGATTTATATAAAGTGTTAGTAGTTTATGCACAAAAGATGTAGTTCTGTAACAATTGCGTAAACATATATGCAATCGTAGAATAAAGAAAGTATGCCACGATCATTTAGATTACATTCGATACACATATACATATACTCGGCTTCGGTACTCATAAATAGTTGTTCGGTGGATAAAATCGATAAGCGTTTTAAAAATATAGACGCAGTAAGCAGTTTTCGAAATAGTATTCGTTACAGAATATATGTTTCCCTGCAGTGGATAATTATAGTGTAAGAGCGACAATTGCGCATGGAAAGAATTATTCAAATTTATGTTAAAATGCGAGAAATAAAAGTTACTGTGCTAAATTTTTGCTAAGGTATCACTAGAAATAATGTATCTTTTAAACTTTCACGTTTACAAATGTATTTATATAATATTTAAATTTTTTTTGCAACGCAGTAAATATTAATGCGATCTGTGAGTTATATGAATTTATGTTATGTATAATGATTCTAGCAGGAGAAAATTGTGCTGCTCGAATACTCTGGAACACGAAATTATTACGAGTATGTTATCAATAAGCTCGCAAATTTCATTTTGCTATTAATATATCTCAAGGTTTGATACACCAAAATACTTTTCGTAAAAATTAATACGGACAGACGGCTGTGCTTAATGCGACAGGTTCATAAGTCTACAACTAACAACTCGCAAAGCTCAGTTAAGCCATTGACATAGCGTTTTAATACTAATTAAATTAAATCGTAGTTTCAGCTGAGACAGTCAAGAAAAGTATTAACGACAGTTAAATAAATAAAAAATCACAAATGTAGAGCAATCCCAAATATAAAAATTGTTATTTAATATTTTGCTCATTTTCTGGATAACAAATAATTGTATGTCGTAATTCGAAACAACGAGCCTTATTTTCAGTGCGGACGGAGAATACGGCGTGACAACAATAACTAAGGCCATTCTGTATTTCACCGGGAAGGTGCTTTGGACTCCTCCGGTAATTTTTATATCTTTCTGCGAAATAGACGTTATAGATACTTTCCCTTCGATCAGCAAACCTGTTTCATGAAATTCTAAATATACCTATCCTGATGTTCTAAATATACCTACAAGCAAGAGATTTAAAAAACAATAAAAATTATTAAGATTTACACAGCACTTGGCGTGCTGTTTTTATGCTTCTCATGTGATATATGCTACAATTATATTTGTAGGAAACATTAAAATAGTTGATACGATCCGGGCATCCTAAGTGCTTTTTGTGTAATTATTTTTGATTTGAAAAGTAATAAGTAATATTCTACGTAATCGATATTTAAATGACAATAAAGATACTACTATTGCTCCTAGGATACAATTCTTTTTGATTATCTAACAGATCATGAAACATTTGTGCGAGTTTCTAATTCTTTTTGATGTATTGCCTTTACAGATTGTACAAGATTTCTTAAAACCTTATATTCTTTTTCTAAACGTTATATTGTTAAATAATTATTTTCAAGCACATCCACGTTATTCATAGCTTTCCTATTCTTTGATACTGAAGTAGGTACTAGAATTTCCAACTTAGCAGAGAAATAAGTTATAAGATTTTAATTATAAGAATCAGAGGCAGTCACTCATATATACTCAAAATGCAAACTAATAATTTATAAAATGCAGTTACATCTAATTGTACAGAATAATCGCGCGCATATATGCGCCCGCATGACTTCGCGCGCTCGATACGCAACGAACGTCGTTCGTTTATTCCTCGCCGGATGTTTCCGTCAAATGTTTTGGAAAACGTCGCATACGCAAGTGCCTTTGTTCGCACGCGATGCCTATAAAACGGCTTCGTATATTAGACGGTCTTATTAGAGTTTCATTTAGCGAAGCGGAAAAGTTCCACGAGAGAAACCGAAATATGAAGATAAAGTTCTTTGTAATTATATTTGTCGCCTTCGCGGTTGGAGTAAGTTTCTGAAATTATGGTTTTCTGAAAGCGTATCTCTTCGGATTTACTATTACCTGAAAATTAAAACCAATTTGTATTATACACGTAAATGTCGCATTTAAATTTGTTACAATATATCACAATTTTGTTATATTAAATACCTACAAAGACAAAGAATCGTATCTCCATTATTATAAATTCAGAGAAAACAAGGTTTAAAGTTTTGAATAGGAAAATGGTATATTTGTTTAGATAGAAAATAAAAGTAGCAACTAGATTTATTGAGTTTTTAATAAATGTAATTTAACTGACATATGTTTAATAATACAACTGCCAATAACACGCTGTACCTGACCAAAATTGAAGCACTCTATAAATTTTTAATACGACTTTTTCTATAAGCATTGTATCTTAGGAAATAGTAATAATAGATATGAGACCCTTTACTATTATACAATTTAATTTTCTGGTACATTGAAAAATGTATTAACTCTATTTTGACAGAAATTGGAGACACGATTCTTTACCTCTGAGATACAGACACATGTAAATATAATGGAATAAAAATTTTGCTTTCAGGCACAATGCCGCTCGGTCACGTTTTCGAACGTGAGGGACACAGGTAGGATTTGCATGTTTCATGTCCGCGTCATATTAGAGATTAAATACTCACGCACAACAATTATTATCGAACCAAATGGAGAACTTTGTATTGCGTAACTCTTTGAATTTAGCAGGCGAGAAAATTCCTGTAAATACGTCGGAGCAACTAAAAGAGCTAATTGCATTGTATGAAGAAAACTTCGGAAAGCTCATAAATTTCGCCATAAAAATGAGCAAAAACAAGGATAACAATAAACAAGAGGTTCGATAATATGCTTTAATATAATTTAAACTTAAAAAATATTTTATATAGTTAATTAATGAGCGATTTATTAATATAGTTGTTACTGGACTGAATATAAGTGTTGCATTTTAGATACAATTTCTAAATCAGCTAAGCTCGGTTATCGAACAACTTGTCCAAGAGCAATCAAAGGTGAGAAATGTGCATGCTAACAATAAGCTTGACAACGATACAGGCTCTATCTTGCAGGTACCAAGTAACAATCCGACGATGAAGAACGTAAATAATAATAACGTAAATAATGTAGAAGATCTGATCAATACAATGAAGGAGATTGATATTGTCTATCAGGATGGGGAGATTACTGACGAGCATATTCGAATCAGTAAGTAATCGAGAATCTTGACTCAGCATACGTACTGACGTTAAAGAATATTATTAGCATTAATAGATATATGTATATATATAAATCTGAATATTTTTATATAAATAAAATATATATGTAAGTTATACAAAAATTAATACACACAACGCACAGTGGAGTATTTGACATAAAAAGTTGGCCAAAAGTAAAAAACATAAACAATATTTGCCGTTTACTACGGCTCTTTTTCAATGAAGTTTGATAGTTATGATGTCATTCGGCAGTCATTTTGTGTGAGTAAAAGGCGCGTGCGCGCGGGCACAGCTGTCGGAACATAACCGTTGTTAATGCTACATTATTAATTTATTATAAACTTATTACTTTTTATTTGTTTCCTGAGTAATTTATCAGGTATGCTCTACATTTTACAAGAGATTTTAACCATTTACAGTAAAAATTTATGTAAGTTTTGCCCTTCGTTGTTAATATATGCTATTTTTTACACTCTAAAAGAAAAAATTTAAAAAAAAGTTTAGGACGTGTTTGCGGGAGATTTTCTTTCTGTTATTGAATGTTTATAAGATAAAGTATAAGGTATCACTTGAATTTTTGCTCGACAAAGCCCGACACTACAACTAAAACTCTCGTATTTAAAAAAAAATACGTAAAAAATAAACGATTTTTGACAACAAAGGGCAAAACTTACATTTTTTACTGTAAATGGTTAAAATCTCTTGTAAAATTTAAAGCATATCTGATAAATTACTTAGGAAACAAATAAAAAGTAATAAGTTTATAATAATGTAGCATTAACAACGGTTAGGTTCCGATAGCTGTGCCTGCGCGCACGCACCTTTGACTCATACAAAATGGTCGCCGAATGACATCATAACTATCAAACTTTATTAAAAGAGAGCCGTAGTAGACGGCAAATATTGTTTATGTTTTTTACTTCTTTGGCCAACTTTTTATGTCAAATACTCCACTGTGCGACGTAAGTATTTTACAGGAAAGTAAAAAGATAGTTAATATGTCTCAAAATTAATTGCAGAGCGAGCCGCTGATGGATACAAAAGAGCCGCGTCTTTCGCAACGGAAGAACGGATGACTAATATGCTAATTGATATTCAACGTCAAGTGGTGCAAATTCGAAAATATTTAGACGAGTTATGCAAGTAAGAGAGTTGAAAAAACTATTACAAGAAATGCAGACTGCGTTACTAACGTCACTAACCAAACCAATTAAGGATTTTAATTTCGACATTTCAGAAAACATTATCCGACGTCGACGGCCATTTTAGAAGTAAATTCCGATGATGACACTTCCTCCGTTGGTCAGCTCAATAAAGTAGCGTTTATGTGAAGCAAATTCTCTAAAAAAAGACATAATATACATGTCAATATATTATTATTCTGCAGATATAATACCTATATAAACACAAATTATTAAATTTTAATAATTTAAAAAAAAATACATAATATATTTTTTTTATAATGTATGCTTGAAAGTTATGATATTTAATATCTCTTAATAGTCATAATGAATACGCTTATAAGTCGTATTTTTGTGTAATAATGAATGTACTACGTTATATTTAGACTATAATTAATAAGAGCTAATAAATAATATAAAAACAAAACGGGTAAATAATTATAATAAATATCTAAACAACATACATATGTAGTTACACACATACACACACACACACACACACACACACACACACACACACACACACACACACACACATACACACATATACATCAAAATTTTGTTTAATATCTAATTTTATTGCAGTGATTTGTCTTATTACTACGCATGAAATATTTATACACCTGCGATATACCGAAGCTGTTGCTAGATATCGTGTTAAAGTGTTTTTAGCTTCGCCATTCGATACGTTTGGTCGATAAAGCGTAGTCGTCGCTGACGACGAAACCCTTGTCGCGACGAAGCACTTCTTTGTCATTAATTGGTAAGTTTTTTCCTGATTTAATCGAACCTGCCAATCGTAATGCATATGAAACGAACAGGAGGCAGTGATATTTATTTAAGTAATCTTCCATTGCGTTTTAACATCTTAAATTATTCTCGCATGATGGAGTAAATAACGGCGACCAAAAGTCACTCTCAAGACTTCTGTGTCTTCGATTGCACAGTGCACTTTGTTGATAAAATTTTTTTATGATATTTCTTTTAAATAATCAAATATGCAATTGCTATTGACAATTATTTATAACTACTGCTATTCTTATAATCTGGAATTATATTTTTCGGGCTCAGTTAGCTTGAGAAGATTACGAATCATCAATATTTGGTTATAAATATTAATCACAATATTTATTTGTAATAATAGTAATATCTATAATCCAGAGATAATAAAATTGAGAAAAATTATCTTGATGACATAACACTTTCTCAGATAAATTAAATTATTGAAATTTTACAAAATTCTACAAGATCTGAGAAATCAGTTATGACGATAATTACCCAATACATTGTTTTAATCAATTTAAGTATGATTAAAGCGAGACTCATATGCATGCTACGTCGTAGCACTATCGTGAGTTAGAAATTAGAGAAGTTAAATTGAGATTCTATAGGCACGAGAACATACGTGTCGATCATTATCGTAGCCCCATCTAATTTGAGGTACTATCGTAGGTCTCATTTTGTATCAGTTCGAATCTTCGTATATATAAAATTGCATTTATTGGCAAGATTATTCTATTAAATTTATGCATAATTAAACTACATTCTATTACATTCATGTATAATAAAAATAAGCAAGAATTAAGAAAATTTTGTCATAATTCGATCTATCTTTGATGAAATATTTTTATGTAAAAAATAAAAGATACGTAAAAGTGATAGAACAAAGAGGTAAATAATACGGTGAAATAGAAAGGATTTCACTCGAGATTAATATCACGTTTTCTCCAAATTACAATTTCGTGTGCTATGAATTGTCCTCTCTTGCGTTTACGGAAGCGATTTCCGAGGCACGTTGTTAAGAACGATTATTCGAAGCTAAGATATGCATTATTCAAAATAATGGTTCTTTTAGAGAACCGCATTTATATTTTGCTTTATTACCGTCCGCATAAATAAATCTAACTTTTAAAAGTAATACCTATAGATAATTTAAGAATTGGTTTTAAAAAGATGTGTTATTAGATTGTTAGAAATTGTTTTATTTTTTTTTCTGACCAAAACAATTATCTATATTACGTATAATTGCTTACATTTAAAGATATGCAAAAGTTGTATTGCTTCTTAATTAAATAGAGATACAAAATTACATTATAAAATAAAATTATCAAAATAATTATGGGCGAAGTGTGCTCCAAAGAGAGTTTTCTCAATTGTCTGCATTGGCACTGGGTGTTCAAATCATACAGACTCTAAATAATGCACAAGTTGGTTTGTTTCAGACACAATTAAGGATGTATGGGTGACAGATGGAAGTATAACAAAAAATCTAAAAATTTCATAGATTGTTCTATTATTACGTCTGAGTATCTGTATAAAATTTTAGCATAATTCTCTTATTGGTTTAAAAGTTATTTAATTTTTTTGTTTGCATTGATTCTTATCATATCTCGGGACTGGCTGCTCCAATCTTATTTGGACTAGTCACAATCGAAAGCTTGTATCGACATTATACTTAAAAAGTGTATAGTTAGATTTTTTATTACGGCTTTAGTTTCTGAGATATTTTAATCAATTTAATCGAAAGTTGCTGACGCAATTTTCTTCTTATTCTTTTGTTTTTTTCTTCATCAAATTATAAGAAGAATAAGAAGGAAATTCATACGTCAACAAACTTTCGTTAAAAATATCTCAAAAACTAAAGCCGTAATAAAAAATCTAACTACACTTTTTTAATATAATGTCGATACAAGCTTTCAATTGCGACTAGTCCGAATAAGATTGGTGCAGCCAATCCCGAGATATAAGAATAATCAATGCAAACAAAAAAATTAAATAACTTTTAAACCAATAAGAGAATTGTGTTATAATTTTACACAGGTACTCAGACGTAATAATAGAACAATCCATGAAATTTTTAAATTTTTGGTAATACTTTAATCTGTCACCTATACATCCTTAATAGCGCGAGTTGTAGGTATTCGTTGTCTAATGGAAAAAGTTTTTACATTTTATCTCGCAAAACGACTGTAAGACATGAACTTCTTAGTGTCACAATGTAACAGTGTACATTGTCTCAATGTATAGTGATATATGTATAATACAATAATAAATATAACATGCTATACATTTAAGTTTTTGCACTATTTGTAATGCGAAATGTAAGTCAGTGCAAGCTCGTTACTGCACGCTTTGTATAATACCTATTATAAATCTCGGTCATTTTCCTTTCTATGCAAATTGCATTCCCTTTCTCTGATACACACAGCCCAAGTTACGCGCGCATAAATGTACGATTTAAATTCATTGGAATATTACTCGTACCACGAAAATGCCGGCGAGACGGACCAACAAACGTTACAAGGGAATTACGCAAATATGATCGTAAATAATAACAACTCGGTTGCACGAGAGAGAAGCAATCTTTTGGCGAGCAGCGATTTGTTTACAATTTTCGGCTATAAAAAAAGGACCAGCGCATCCCCGCCCCGTAAATTATTCCTTATTGATCAATCGACTCGAATGCCTATATCGGCCTGTGGTTCGATTTACTGCAGTTTCTATTTCCATACATTTTTTCTTATCACTATTAAATAGATTTACGTTTTTATTGCAATCGTAATAGCTCTGTTTAATATACATATACGTATTAGTTCCACTTTATCTATATTTTCACTCACAATCAAAGCTTCTCACTGTATCGCTTGCCATTTGTTACTCAATATATTTAATTTTTTTTTCACCATTCTTAAACATTGTATTTTCTTTATATAAGTACCTACCGTTAATAAAAAATCTTGTATTTTCACGTAAGAGTGATCATTACTTAAATTAAAATTCCAATCAATTTGAAACTTTCAGTTACTAAACAGAGATGTTTGAGCAACGAAGCGTCACGCCGACTAGGGGGGCAAAGTCGGGCGTCGGCGTCGGCGCCGACGCCGAGCGTCGGACGGGCATAAGCGTTCGTGCCGGCGCGACGCTCATGAAGAGCGTTTCCATATTCCTGACAAGCGGTCGAAAAGCGTCAGCAAATTCCAAGCGGCAGATCGCCGCCGCTGCCGGCAGGGACGAGTCGTCAAGAAGGAGACATCGCAGAAAAATGCCGGAGGGCGGAGGCGCCAGGAACTCCGCGTATATCGTCAAAGTGATCGAGTCCCTTAAAAAAAAGACGAGGTTCTCCAGGCGAGTTTGCAGGGACGCGTCGATAATCGCGATGACTCAAATTAATTTTTCAGTGTTTTATTTTATTATTTTTGACAAAGAAGGACAAACGGAATTAAAATATACTCAAACCAATAGGCGAAAAATTAATGAAATTAAACGATCTACAAAAATTAGTTTAATAAAAATTAAGGAGTTATGCTGTGTGAATGAATATTAGTGTAGTAACATAAACCGAAAAACAATTTAATCTAGTGCTTGATTTGCTTTTATCAGGGTGGAACTGGATAATCTCTGCAAACTTTACAAAAAGTTTACTACCAATTCCAGCCAACAACAAGTTGAGCGATCGATATCTGTCGGCAGAAGGCCACAATCGAGGCCGGCTGTCGAGGTAATTATACGACATGCACGCAATTGAAAGTTGACTACCCTTGTGTTCAAACAAAATAAACAATGTATATATATATATATACTTTGTTTATTTTGTTTAAGCACAAGGGTAGTCAACTTTTAATTGCGTGCATATTAATTAATAATCTGCATATATATATATATACAGATTATTAATTAATACACATTACATTAAAAAATTGTTTCAAACTCACATTGCTCAGAGAATCGATAGAACTATCTTCCGAGAACTCCTTCACAACACGTTTCACGTCATCACGGAGGACACCCTGGTGGAGCGCTTGTTCTGTTGTTGGGATCGAGAGATCGAGGGTGCTATCAGACTCGAGCCGTGGATCATGGGACTCGACGTGTTCTTGCGAGGTAGCCTGCACGACAAGATTGTTTTCTGCTTTCACGTGTACGATCTAAACAACGACGGATACATTACGAAGGACGAAATTTTCCAGTTACTCAAGTAAAAAGCGATTGAAATCCTATTACAGTCTCTGACATTGTTGTGTCCGTTTTATTTGCAGTTGTAAAGTATTTTCGCAATTTCGTAGAAATTGCCTGATAAAGCAGCCCGGTGAGGAAGATCCGGACGAAGGAGTGAAAGATTTGTCGGAGCTGGCCCTGAAGAAACTCGACGTTGATCACGATGGAAGGATATCGTTTCGAGATTACGAGACGGCGATCAAAGAGGAACCGCTATTACTAGAAGCTTTCGGACAGTGTTTACCCACTGAAGAAACCTGCGCAGGCTTCTTGGCGACTCTTCAACCCTGAAACACGTACGAAATTAGCTACAATAGATGTTTTGCATAATAAACGTACTTTCAATAAAAGACATTTTTAACAATTGATCACAATCAGACACAAATATGATATATCCATATTGTTTCCTCCTCCAAAAAACTTCTTACTGTTACACAATATCATTTATCAATAAGTGCAATTGCGATATGTATAGAAATAGGTCAGCCTGATTGAATACTTGTACGTGTAATTGAGCAGAAAATACATCAGTTGCCATAACGTGACGTTGACGTAATTATTAAATCCTCTCCGCTGATATCGAGGGCTTGTTCACGCAGTTAATGATCGATGAAAAACAGATGGCCAATTGATTGATCGCGAAATGTTATCGGAAGTATCGAACATTATTGAGGTATTAACTTCTTAATTAAAATTGACATTAATAACTTCTTTTGCATATGAAGTTAGTAGTATATGCGGTAAACATTCTAATAGATTTAATTCTAGTTAAATAACAGATTTTACATTGACTGTATTATTTATTTTTTATTGTTTAATTTTATTATGTAAATTAAATTGCAACGCTAATATTAGAAAACAAACGTTAAATTTTATCTTTGCAAAGATACTTTTAAATAATAACAATTACTAAGATCCTTATACAGTAACAGAGTTTAATTATTGATATAATCTCGCTTCTTCGAATATTCCAGAATCGTCCATTAGATTAACCATGTTCTTATCTTGTTACTATACACAAAAATAATTAATCAATGTCATTTTAATTAATGATTGTCTGTAATGAGACACGGTGTGCGGATAAAAGAAAGAGACTACCGTAAATAAACCATGAACAACAAATCTCAACATTAAATTCAATATAGAGCGTCGATGAAAATGTGATACGATGACAACAGTCGTTAAAATCGGACATCGAAATGCCTAATGTTAATGCCTAGTGTTAATTTTACGGCCATATTTAAAGCGGTTGCGTTTAGATCGTCGGGGCAAATGGTAAAATGTGGCCGGGCAGTTCCGTTTTGATTGTTATTAATGCGTTGATTTTCTTGGTAAAATAAATTTAAATAAAATGTTTAAAGCATTTTCTCTAAATTTCACATAAAATTGATTTAACCTAATAATAGAGAAAGCATATTTACTTTAATAATTTAAAATTTAAAATTATATTTTTAAATTGTAGTGTTTTTTTGTGTCAAGTCCTTAGATATTTCTATGTAAATTTAATGTAAAATATAAAAATATATGGAAATAATTATAATCGAAACGGCAAACGACAAAAGACGACGATGCAGATTTTTTGAGATTTTCAAAAAGGTAACATGCATCTTCCTCCTTTGTTCTTGCCATTTTTAAGCATGTACTTGCTTGATTTAATATATGCAGTTATAAAAGAAATAATATAGTAACAATTAATAATAGTTTTATATAGCCACGTTATTCTACATAAATATCTTGCGATTAATTCTTTTCTTTTTATTAGGTACATTCTTTGCCGCCAAATATTGATTGGAATACTTTGCGTAATGATACAGATCCAGTTGCCCAAAATGAGAGGATTTTGAAGCTCTTTTTACAATTGGCAGTACAAGCAGCGAATCGTTTAACGCATTTGAGAGAGGAAACGGATAAAATATATGATTGTAATAGACGCAACGACAATCCACTAATTTCATCGACAGAAGCTCTTATAACGCAATCGTCACCTCAAACAAATATAGAATGGCTTGACAAGAATAAAAAAATCCTAAATCATTCGTCTTCCGATGATTTTGAAATAAATTCGGATCAAAATAAAACAACTTTCTACCGGCAATTACAAGAGTTGTTTGAGCCGAGTAATATTTCAAATATTGACGATCAAAATATTGTACGCAATCTAAATTCAAAGATAAACAATTTAATTCCAAAATCTGTACAAGATGTCCGAAACACTTCATCTAATATTACCGGATATGATCATGAAGCACTTAATTCTGACACTTTGCAAAAATTGATTCTTGATTTAGATACAGCAAGCAACTCGCTCAATGCAAATGAATATAGACCAAATTTTCGGAAATCAGGGGGAAATAATGCCAACGAAAAATTACTTAATCAAATCGATTTAGTAAAGAACATTTCGAATACATCGGTCATGAATGATTTAACTAAGACTGCAAATAAGTTTTTTCCGAAATCGCAAAATATGCAGGAATCAACGTCTGGCATAAGTCAACGATTATTTGGCGTAGATTTAGGACAAGTTGTTCCGAAAATTATCAGTAATGTGCACGAAAACGTGAATCAGCATATTCCGCTACAAAATACACAATATACACAAGAGCCGTCAGGTAAGATTGACGATATAAGCCAGAGATTTTTCGATCCAATTATAATTAAAAATTCCGAAAACATTCTTTATCCGCAAAATGCAGATAATTTGCCTGTAGCGAACCAGATTTTATCAAGCACGAAAAACATTGTGGAATCGATGATTAAAGTTTTGCCAGAGGCTGCAAAAGGCGCGAGTAACTTACTGAATCAAGTTATTCTGCAATCTCAGGATACTGCTAACAAGTCGTTAAACGTTGCCGAGGAAGGTCGGAAATATCTGGCACATTCCGGCTATACTCAACAGGATCAAAGTAAGACCGCTGAACAGGCAGAAGATCAATTTGATGGTCCGTTGCATGATCGACAAGATTTAACAAGCAATGCGGAAAGTAATATTCATGAAGCAGCTAATGCATCTGAAAGGAATAATCAAGAAACAACAGCTAACGATTCGACAAACAATGATAATTCAACAGCCAAGAGTAATAATAAGCAACATGTACCAGCATTATTAAAAAATTCCTCTATTCCACTTCTCAGAATGTTTTCGGATTTTAATGAACACAAAAACAACACTAGCAAGACTGAAACCGATCTTTCTTCCACCCAGACAAATAACGTTAATAATTTTACCGATAAGAAACAGTCAACAGAGGATTATAAGAAAATGGATCAACGTCTAGATCAGATTGACGAAGAAATAAAAGCCGAAGGGTTTAAGAAGATGAACGAGACAAAAACGGATTACAGTGACGAGCAATTAAATCCAATTTCGGAAAACTTATTTCAGAAAAGTAAAGAAAGTGGATTGACAGACGTTGCAGTTGCGACGACTACATCCCCTAGTCAATTAGAATCCAATACATTCACATTAGTCACAATTATGGAACAAGCCAAGAGTTCGAGCGGCGCACAAGATTCTGAAAACATGAACAACGTTGTAAAATCTGATCTGGAAGAAGTAAGGAGACTTCAAGATAATCCTTCTGCTAATGACGGAATAAATCGATCAATTGATAATCAAATTACTCACGTCGATAATCTGTTAGAATCTAACAGTTCTGTTATCGATGACTTAAAAGACGAAAGTTTAAATGAGCAGCTATTTGAAGCACAATTGCAGGAAATCAGCGATCAACTTATCAACGCACTCTGGTCGATTATAAAAAAGAAACTAAACAATAATCAGAATTATGTGACAGATTATAATAATAAACAATGGAATAAAAATTTGCCAACAAACATATCTGATTCTAGGCAAACAATCTATGGGCAAGATTCAAATCACGTAGTAAGTACTAAATCTAGAATTATGTAAATAAATGACTTAGGGCCGGTTGTTCCAACCTGTTGGTATTAAACTAATTAATAGTTAAATCATATGTCTATCTTTGTCTAATTCAAAAGAAAAACAAAGACATATATATATATATAATTTAACTATTAGTTAGTTTACTAACAGTTTGGAACAACCGGCCCTTAATTAGCTGTAATAATTAAAGTAATTATTTTATAATAGCAATTATTTTAAGGGTAAACAAGGCTCTTCTGAATAAATTAACAAATAATGTGAGAGAGGCAATGGGAGCTAAGCGCGGTACTCAATGCGCAGTAAATTTAAAAAAGTATATTAATCAGTCATTACATACATATGAAACGGACGTTTCAACCCTTTTCTTGGGTCATCTTCAGCGTAAGATACTAAGTTCGGCGCAACAACATTTCATAAATCCTAAATTACGTTAATTATAATATGTTTTTTTGATGTACTGACTTATTTTTGTGTAATGATCCCCAGGGATCATTTTGTCCATACCCCAGAAATCGTTTTGGACACCCTTGGTACCAAATGATCCCTTTACAAAATTTTAGTAAGATAACAAGTAACTATGCATCTAGCAGCATTAATTAAAAACTCTGTTTAATTCATTGTAGTTAAACAACCACTAAACCAAAAACCATTAATGATTTAAACAGAGACACATTATTTCATACCATTTATTTATTTCTCCCTTAAGGGGGTCATTTTGGACACATTTCCCCTACATCATAATAAGTACAATTAAAATAATTATAAATATTATCTATCTTGGAAAATTTATACTAAATGTGAGTTATATATATCAGTTTTGAAGTTTGTACCTAGTTGTGAGAAATTAATTTAAACGGATGTGCTGAGTGTCAAAACTGTTTCTTGTAAAATTGATTTTACTATCTTTACAACTTCCGCGTGAAATCAATTTGCCACGGATACTTAACCAGAACATATTACCTTTTCGCTTTGATTAGTTTGATTGTAATATGCGACGAAATACCGACGAAACTTTTATCACACGTAGCAATTCTCGTTCACGTTCTTAAAACATGAACTCATATATGTCCATAAAAACAACGTTGTGTGCATACAAAAAATATACACTCGCTTGTGTAAGTCAGGAATAATACATTTTATATGTTATTAATTAACATTATTTAGTAATTAATTAACAATATTATTAATTATTTGTTTATATTAAAAGATTTGTAATAAATCTTTTTTCTCTTTTAGAAAAATCACGATCAAGTTGAGGATGCAACTTCACGCTCCCAAGAAAATCAAGATTATAGTCCAAGAAAAGAAGCTCTCAGTAAGAGAAGATAATTATTACATTGTGTTTATTGTGTTTTATTCTGTTTTATATCTATTAAAATCTATCAAGTGTCAGAAAATAAAGATTAATAAAAAAAATAAAAAAGACATTTAGTTGTATAAGAAAAAAAAAATACACAGAAATAAAGACAATCGAGAGAATGACAGTCGTCTGCACAAGAGCGGCACAAAAACCCATAACTCTCAATCCATACGTGCGCGTCCCATACTCCTCTAAGTTTTTAATAACAAAAATTTATAACAAAAAAGACTGTTGATAATCAAATATTGGAATATATAGATAACGACATAACAGTCAAATCGAATTAAGTGGCATGGTGTTAATTTAACAGTCTTTATGTTACAAATTACCTATATATGTGATTTGCAATGCGCAAAAAGGTAATGGCTATTGCGACTCGAAGGTGCGTTTCGCGGAGATCGGACTTTTGGCATTTCGTCTCATCGATCGGCATCGCGTGCACTCACAAACTGATTGTCTATAAGCGGATGGCCCGGACTTATCACGCGAATAATTACGGACTATCGCGCGAATTAAACAGCGCGGATTGCGCGGTCTTTAATCGCCTCGGGTCTCGATATCGCGCCTCGGCATTGCGCGCGAATTCCACCGGCACCCGGTTATCGCATATAAAAAGTCGGTTTATTGTATATGCATTCGCTGTTTTGGGACGCGCTGAGCCAACAATTATATACGTCTGTAACAATTGCGTTATGACAATTATGTACCTGCCAATATTGTTGGCCGCCATAGTGGTGGCCAGTGCCCAAGTAAGATCAGCAAAGCAAGCAATTAATAACGATAACATAACATTTAAAATCCAGTAAAAAAACCTTTCGTATCTCTAGTATAAATTACTTATGTATATAATAATAATCTTCTGTAATTATTGTTATAAATCTTAACAGTCCTCTAGTAACAAAGTGTGTCAGCAATCTACTGTATAATATTGCAAATTTAAAGTGTAAAAAATTATTAAATATTTATAAAATTGTGTAACAAAACCACACTTGAGCTAATTGTAACTGATTTAATAATGCTGTTTTTGTATGTAAATCTTTCCAGGATTATTCTTTGGAACAATCTTCGGCAGAAGAGGTAAGAGAAAAATAAAGAAATAAATAAAAAATTTAAATTTTTAACCTAATTACTTAGGAATATTACGTATAACAATTTCTACTAGAATAAATTAATTTCACGGTGGATGTTACGCATTATAGTAACACATTATTAATATAATCACTAATTTTGCACAATTAAAATCAATCTTTATGCATTATATATAAACTCCTTCACTAAAGCACGTTTTGAAGTATAATAGTACAATGTTAGTAGATACTGTTAAATTAGTATAATAGCACATATAAATAATGTATAATAATAAAATTAACATTATTCAGTCAAAGCCATGTTATCATAATTTAATTTTAATAGTATAAGAACTTTCACGTTACTTGGCTGTGTATCAAAAATTACAATTCATTTTGCTATGAAAAGATTAATTTTACCTATTATTTTATACAATGACATTTTATTGACGGCTGATATTTTCTATCAAAACTAAAGGTACGACTGATAATTTACAGTCAAAACCGGTTATCGAGAACAAGAACGTGAACAAGAACGTGAACATCATCATGAACGTGAACGCGCAGGAATTAGCGCAAGAATTGTGGAAGATAATAGAGACTCGCTTAAACAACAATACGAATCATATTACCAGCTCAAAGAGCATCATGAATGATCTCGAGGAGGCTGTAACACCTCTCGTGTCACCCAGCAGAAGAGGTACACCCCCGTCCGCCTTCCAAGTGGCAAACCAGCTCGATAAAATCACCCGAAGGGCGCTCACCAGAGACTCACCGGGCATAAATATGTTAGACGAAGAGATCATGACAAGGGACATCGTAGCGGACATGATGGCCTCCCTGAAGATAACTCTGTCAAAAGGTACCCAGATAAAGACCGATAAAAAGGATACACCCAGTAGAAGAATAATGCGTCCTGTCGCGACAACAATGTCGAATGATAATAAACAGGATGATTACGTGAACGTCAGAATCAAGATTCGCAGGAAGGATATTCTCGATGCTATTTATTAGCTCGGGATCACATTTTGCGTTAAACAAAAAAAAAATTATATGATTAAGTAATGTTTGTAGAATTATTAATATTGGATTTATCTCGAATTAATTATTAACATTAATAAATTTTCGAAGAAAGTGAATGTTTAATATACTTGATTTTCTCTTGTTTTTGTAAATAAAATGATTACTTTGATTACCGTATGCATATTTCGTTTATGTGCTTTATTAAAATGTGTTGCTTATTTCATTGTTAATTTTATTTGTTCGCCAATACTGCTATTAAGAAATTAAAAGTTAAGATAACACCAACAAAAAATTTATAAATAAATCTTTTATTTATATAACGTAACGTAGTGCTCTTAGCAATATGATTGATTCAATTAACTTATTTTTCAATAAAAATAGTTTCTCATAAGTATAATCTTTTTTTATGGCTTCTGCTGGCTTGATTGCCAAGTCCACGTTGACAATAGATACAGATACTCTTGGCAAAATGGCTATGTGAATTATAAAGAGTAAAAAATGACGTTAAAAAGATAAATTAATCTTGCAACGTACAGCGCCATTTTTTGTTTTAGTGCAGTGTTTCCGTATTTAAAATATTGTCGTATTATTTGAATATAGCCGAAGACTCCTATTTTGTTACAATTTAATATGTCAAAGCAAATATTTATTTTAATTCGACGGCTGTCAAACAGCTTGTTTCCTTGATTAGGCATAAATCAATTCGGTATACAGGGTGTCTCAGGTTTTTCTGTACAAAAGTAGTATGTTCTATACGCAAAAATTAAAAAAAAGTTATATAAATAGGTGTTAAAAGGCTTTATTAGAAAGTTATAGCAAAAGTTGGAATTTTGTATTGAAGAAATAATAACGGTTTTGCCATAAATAAATGACACGGCCGTATACATGAGTGACACACTGTTCTGATGTTTATTTTTTCCGCTTCTTCTAGTCATGCTTACTATTTGAAATGATTGAAGGTAAGCATAAAAGCTTGTACGGATACTATAATTAACGAGCAGTACCTTGTAGAATATTATATATTCCAAAATGCCGCGGAGTTTTTACAAACAAAGAATACAGGGATGTTCATATATTATGTACAGTTTGTGTGCAGGGAATGCAAAAACTTTTGTTAAAGAATATCAATAAAAAATTTTTTTTTCTAACAGAAGAGTGCTATATCACACAGTCCTTATCAATGTTTATTTGCAATTACGTTTGACGGGTTTAATTAATTCCTAAAATGTAAAATTTTGAATTTATTATATTGATGTATAATTAATTGTGTTGATATAGGCGGACGGCACTTTGAAGTGCAAACTTAAGTGTAATTGTTTCTTACACATTTCGTACTTTTGCTATAACTTTCTAATGAAGCATTTTGAACGTTTTTATTTCTGCTCATAGAATACACTACTAAATTTTGTACGAAAAAACCTGGGACACCCTACAGGTGAGTTATTTATTAATTATCCAAACAAAAAAAGTTTTAGGTATATTTTAAAAATCTATTCTATCGATTACAAATCTCAGGAAATGACATTAATAACGTCTCTAACGTCAATAATATGTCATCAAAACGGCTTTAGACGTTATCTTACTATCTGGGACGCTGTTTAATTGAAGAACGTCTTTATTTTAATGTACGTTGCAAAAATTTTTATGATATATTTTATTGCTTCTGACGTCATCAATCCAAGATGGCTGCAGTGAGTAAACAGGAGCCTTCAAAAGGAAAATTTATTTCCTAATAAAATGTTTTATCGTTTAACGTCACTATAGTATGATTATTTTTAGAATTAGTTTTATAACTTATCGCTTTGAAGGAAAAAATTAATACACTAAAATAAATATGATTTCTTTGATTCTCTCACTTACAATTAGCTTTTTTCGATAAATAATAAATAGTACTAATATCTTTTATTCTTCTCTGTAATTAATTTCTGATTAAAGTTAAAAACTTTTAATAAACATTAGAAAAGAGAGAGAATATTGTGAGCCTTGCATTATTTATAGCTGATCTGAATCTACATGTAATATTTCTAGCACGTAATTTATGTACTTCGATCTCGAAAACTCCAAGCAGTATTTTATAGTTTCACATATGTCACTATTTTATAGTTTCACATGTGTCAATTGGTGGTATCGTAAAGAATAAATTGAATTTCGCACATTCACTCACGCAAACGATAACACCATGTATAATCGTCATGTGGTTTATAGAACTAACACAATTTTTTATTACTCTCAGTGCAAATTCGACGACTTTTAATTTTGAAGTGACCGTGAGCGCTTCTATATGAATACTCAGTGACAAGCGATCGATCCAGGAGTCGAGGCGAATCTCGAACATTGACAATCATGTTTTCCACGACGATTTCGAGCCGAATACTCGGCTGCCTGGTAAGTAAATTATTTTCTAATGCAATACCTGTTAAATATAATGTTGTTAAATTTAGTTTATATATAGTATATTAAATATAACACAATCTAAATTTTCTTTATACATTGTCTTATTCTTCCCTACATCTTTCCTATAAGTCTATTTCGAAAGCAAAGTTGTTTAAATAAAATAATATAGCTCTCAGGATATACAATCAATATACAGGATAAGGCAATTGAGAGCAGACGCCGGTGATTAAGCAAAGTATAAAATTATATATTATATAAATTATATAATTTTATACTTTGCTCAATCATTGTCTGCTCTCACTATTGCCTTATCCTGTATATTCAAAGTTATTTATTATAATATGTCGTATACAGTCTGATTTACTGTTACCCTTTTATTTTTGTAAGCTCTTGGCTCTATTGTCGCAATATGCTGATGCGAGGAAGTCCCACTACTTGGAGATTTTAACATCCTTGCAACGCCTTGAGGGCCTGCTTGCCAAGCAAGCCGAACTAAATGCGTTGAACTGTATTGTGCCGGCCGAGAAACTATTCAGCCTGTTTTCAGAACTCCAGACATCTAGTAACGAAAACAACGAGGTATTAGTGAAATATATAAAAAATACAGATATTACAAAATAATACAAATATTAGATCTCATTTTTAACAAACAGAATATGATTTCTTTTCTCATAATACATAACTTAAAAATAATTATTTCTGTTGGTACATGTATCGACAAAATTATTCTACAGCAATTTTTTGACGATTGGAGCATGTAGTTTTATTAATTTTCATGCAGATTTGTCGCTGTTAATCTAGTTATTCTAAAAATTAACAAATTTGAATTTAAATTTCATTGCAGACAAAATCAAATGGACAAAATGCCGTATTTCTCCGAAGAGCATTGGATCTTTATAATGATATCCAACAAATCTCAATGCCGAGAAAGCACAAGCTTCGAAGGAGGAGCAAGAATCACAACGAGAATGGGAACGAGAACGCTAATGTTAACGAGAACGTAAACTCGAACATTAACACAAATCGGCATCATAGACGTTCCTTCGACGATGGCGATCCGCATCTATCCAAAGCGCACAATCAGAATGTGAATAGTAACTTTAACTTCAATAGCAACTCAAACAAAAACAGAGAAGATTTATTCGATTTCAGCGACGAAGATGAAGTTTAAACGCAGACGAGCTTCCCGGAACAAGATCGGGTAGCATGTATAAAAATTGCTGCGCCTGATTGTAATTCTTCTAAAACTATCTATTGCAACAATAAAATAATATATAGAAGCAAACAGTTCGTACAACATTCTTATTTCCAAACTGAATTATACTAAAAGTACATTATATCTTTTTTATATGTTAAGCGAAGTAATTACTTTGTCAACAGAGCATTATTGAAAAAGTTAAGTAAACGCTATTAAGTTTTTCTTTGATTATGCGGACAACTAATAACGGCGGATAATTTTTAATAACATACACTAAAATCAATATTTGTCCAATGAGAGAGATGCATACCGTTTTATATATCATATCAAAACGCGCATAACTTCAAATAAGCGGATCTCCGCGAAAAATTGTCGTATTTAAGAAATTTCTTTTTATTTTAAAGAGTAAAGTCTCTACTTTAAGGTAGTCCTTTCATGAGAATAAGTATTAGATAGGTACCTAAATTTGATATATGTTAAATATACAGTAATAAGGGGCATGTGTACGAAAAATCAGGTGAGGTTATCGACACTTTACAAAAAATAAGTCATTCTAAATGTGCGTTCGCGGAGCGTGCTATTGTTATTCTATCCTCGTTTACATCTAATGAACGGAAAAGATCGAATGATGCAAATCGCTACGGCCGCGCTTTCAACGAATAATACATGTACTTAGCGATTAGATGAATACATTATTAATGTCTTAAAATATTCCCTGAAGTTTCCGGATATCGTACGTACCTTGAAAATAAGGGCTTGTCGAATGTTTTGCCGTGATATATGAGGTTAAACGGAGACGGGGACACGGAGACGTGATAACAAAGTAGGTTACTCGAGTCCAAATCGAGTCCAACCGCACTACTATTGTGATATTTTTTTAATTAGTAAATAATTAAATACGATTAAATCATACGATTAAATCAAATAGAATTGTTGTTGATCGAGGTATATATGAAGGAAGGAGAGTGTATTTCATGTTTGTTTCGCTGTTCATGCGGCTTTATTACAGAAATATATACAAATTGAATAGTTTCTAATTGGATTGAGTTATTTATGCATGAAGAATGTATTACTTCATTAATTAGAGAAGAATAGTTAAGGCTATTTGTTGCTTTGTCTTATTAGTTTCTCTATTTTTTTATCTATCATGCTTTTTGTTATGGAGCTCTATGATAATCTATCAACTTAACGAATTTTGAATGATTTTGTCATCATTTGATTTTCTACAAGAAAGCACCTCTCTCCCCGGAGAGTCCCCCATTATATCTTGTTTGCAAGCGTGGTACTGTGGCTCCTCTTGGAGCCAGATATCCATTAGGGTTTTAAGAAGAAGAAGAAGAAGAGCGTCGCACTTCAAGCTAGAAACGGACTTTGGTATTGTAGCATGTGGTGGGGAATGCCTTCTGTCGTGTGTGTCATCATGTACGTCTGCGCCCAATAGCTGGGCGCTCGCGAGCGTTTGCAGGCGCCCGTGCCTAGTTTCAGCTTTCAGCGTTTTGCCGATCCCTGGACTATAGAACTTGATATAGTCAACTGTCAAAGTCGTTCCTCAGAAATAGACAATCTAATGCAATTTCGTGGTTTTATACTAAAATGAATATTAATCGATAATATGATCGATATAAATTACGTTACATACCAAGAATAAATAAAAGATATAGTCAAATATACTTGCCTAACATGATAAATATAGAACTTGAAAATAATAAATAAACGGTAATCTGTCGAATCCAGTGTTTATCTTAATTATAAAAATTTATCATGTCAATAACAACGAAAATACTTATGATTAATATGGTACGCAAAATACTTGTTAATGAAGTTAACTTCATACTTGCTCAAGTGATGACGAATCGGATGCTATATTTAAAGATTGCGTCAGCAGCAGCATTAGCAGCAATCGACCGTCAGCTTTCGACGCGTAACGTTGTGCCTTTTGGTATATCATTTTCGCTATATTAACAGCACGATAAATAAAAGTATTCAAGAAACAAACTGGTTGTGAAAAAGTGCAATAATTGATTCTACTTTCCACAAAACTATATGGTGTTTACTAATTTAGTGGAATAGCGGTGATATATGTATCAATATGATATATATAATTGCTTTGTCGGTGATAGCAGGTGCTTTAGGCCTTTATTATTTGCTCTTCAAGGATTTGAATTACTTTAAAAAACATGGCATACCGTGCAAGACACCTACTCCTTTATTGGGAAATATGGGACCATCAATCTTTCGTCGTCAATCTGGAGCCGAACTTGTCAAGGACCTTTACAATATACATTCTGAAGCCAAATATGTTGGCGTATTTGACATGACCGTTCCAGTTGTAACAATTCGTGATCCCGAGCTTATTAAGACTATCACTTTAAAACACTTTGATCATTTCCCTGATCATCGCAGTTTCGTAGATGAAAATCAAGATCCATTATTTGGCAAAAATCTTTTCTCTATTCACGGAGAGAAATGGCGGCAAGTGCGATCCTTATTGAGCCCAGCCTTTACATCGAGCAAAATGAAAAGCATGTTTAAGCTAATGTCGGATTGCGGTGCCGTCTTTGCTAATTACTTAGCGCAATTGCCACCAGAGCAAAGGATAATGGAAATAAAAGACGCCTTTACGAGATATACTAATGATGTGATTGCTACTTGCGCTTTTGGTGTAAGTGTTGATTCCATGAGAAATCCGGAGAATCAATTCTATGTATACGGTAAGGAAGCAACTACTTTCAACAGTATTGCCTTGATAAAGCTATGCATATTTAGAAGCTTGCCTTGGTTTGCACAACTGATCAACTTGAGACTTATTCGTCAAGAAATAGCAGATTTCTTCCGAAATCTCATAGAAACCACCATAAGAACCAGGGATGAGAATGGTATTGTTCGTCCTGATATGTTGCAATTGATGATGGAAAACAGGGGTAAAGAAGACAAGCTAGAATTGTCTATCGATGATATGGTAGCACATGCATTCGGCTTTTTCTTTGGTGGTTTCGATAGTACTTCAACGGTAATGTGCTTTGCCGCTCACGAAATCGCAGTAAACCAAGATATTCATGAGAAACTTCAAAAGGAGATCGATCAAGTTTTGGAAGAAACGAATGGTCAAGCACCTTACGAAGCGATTAATGGCATGGAATATTTAGATGCTGTGATCAATGAAGCTCTCAGGATGTATCCAGTTGCTGTAGCAATGGACAGATTATGCGTAAAAGATTTCGAGCTACCGCCGGCATTACCAGGATTGAAACCATTTCCTATAAAGAAAGGACAAGGCATATGGGTACCAGTTTATGGACTTCAACATGATCCTAAATATTTCGAAGAGCCGGAGAAGTTTGATCCCGAGCGGTTTCGTGGTGAACAGAAAAGGAACAGTCTCAACTGCGGAGCCTATCTTCCTTTCGGTCTTGGTCCCAGAATGTGCATAGGTAATAGATTCGCGTTGCTGGAGACAAAGGTTCTACTTTTCCATCTGTTGGCCCGTTGTGATTTAAAAACCTGCGAGAAGACGCCGATACCACTCAAGATCGCTAAAGACGTCTTTACTATGAAGGCTGAAGGTGGTTTCTGGCTGAAGGTGTTACCACGGAAAAATACACATCACACTATTGCAGCTGATCTTGTTAATGAAACCCACTAAATGTAAAAAAATTTTAATAATTTTTTATAATTTCTTTTGAAAATTTGTGTGTGTAAATAAAAGAGACATTTTAATATAGAAAATAATTCCTGTTATTTTTTAAATAACAAAAAATAATACTCTTAATTGATATTGATTTAAAAGAAAATAATTTTTATTTCGTAAAATTGTTTAAGTTTGTCAAAATATATATGATGCAGAATCTTATAATTAAAAAATTTGATATAATAAAATAAAATAATATTTACAAAAATGAACGATCGCCCAAAACGTAGTTATATGTTATATTTTTATATAATATTATGTTATTTAAATTTCAGATAAAATGGAAACAATGAAACCGACGTGAACATAAAATAAGACATCTCTTTCTTATTGTTAGTGATCCGGCAAGAAGACGTTGCGTATGTGCTTACGTTGTTGCAAGTTCAAGAAATAACAATATTCTTGCATTTATAGAAGTATTTTTCGCATATTAAGCACAGTCTTATCGTGTTTTGTAAGTTTCTTTTAAAATGATAAAAGGAGATAGTATGAAAGAGATTAACTGTTCTTATCTCACGTTGTTATTATCGATCAATTTGTAACGCTTATTTTCTTTGTAATATAGATAACTGTACAATTATATTTTTATTATAATAACCACTTGTACTTTTCCATTGCATTTTCTTTATCTTTGAAACAAATATTTTCATAATTTTTACATCAATATAAAGATGTGTTATACAAACAAATATAGTTTGATCGCTACAATTAGAAACGTGATATCAAAAGGCCTTTTCGTTCTATAATACATGTAAGAAGTAGGTACTAATTTTGACTTCCATTATTTCAACACTTTTGTACGGTAAATCTTTTTCTAATTGCACAGGTGTGTAAATCGTATTTACATTAATATGCTGTTCAAATTTAACAAGATTTCTAATAAGAAAATTAGTTTACGGACGAACTACCTTTTTAATTATTGATATTACATAGAGTGTAGAGTGCTTAAAGATGCATAATATAGTAATCTATATATATAAAATAGAATGTCTGTATGTGTCTGTTTTTTATACACTTTTAAACTATTCGACCGATTTAGACGAACTTTTGCACAGTTACTCTTTACATTCTTGCGCAAAACATAGGCTACTACGAAACCTCGATACCGATCAGCGATTTTATCTCTTGGTTTTCCCAGGCGTTTTTTTGGGAACTTCGAGATTGCTTACTCGCAATGTACATAGAACCTCGATATTTTACTTACCAATTTTATCCCTTGGTTTTCCCGGGCGTTTTTTAAGTCTGTTTGTTCTTTATACGCTCTTAAACTATTCAACCGATTTGCACCAACTTTTGTACAGTTACTCTTTACATCCTTGCGCAAAACATAGGTTACTATGGAACGTCGATATTTCATTTATCGATTACCAATTTTATCCCTTGGTTTTTCCGGGCGTTTTTTAAGTAAAATATCGAGGTTCTGTGTACATCGCGAGCGAGCAATCTAAAGGCATTAAGTAAGTAAGAATAATTAATATCGGTGTAATAGAATTCATCGAAATACGAATAAATTATTCTTAGCAGTGCAAAGTAACAACTTTTCTTTCCATAAGCCATAAGCGATGCAATATTTCTGACTGGTACTGTATATGTATATATATATATATATCTGACTGGTACTGTATATGTATATATATATTTACAATTTGCGTTAATTTTTCTTTTAAAGATATACTTACATGTGGCAATCTCTTCGGCGAATACCTTGGAGCAATGATATTAGTTGTGAAGTTGAAAACAAAATTAGTAGCTAATTTAATTATTAATTTTTATAAATTAACAATATCAATCAAAACAATCGGATATTTCCTCATCCGTTCAACATCACTTTATGTTTTCTTTGCGCAGATGTTTGTATAGCTTTATTAAAAGTAATTTATATAATTTCGCCACTGATTTATCGAGAAATGCATCGGCTATTGTGTAGTACTACTTTAACGATCTATAACTATCAATCGCAATTTATTAAATTTTCCAGTAATTTCCAAATCCAATTGCTTCGTACTGCTTTGCACGTGCACTTAGCGCGAGGCAATACCGTATTTCATCTTGATATCATACAACGTAATACACATACCTAATAGTTTTTTCTTATGTATATATATAATTATTTTTTTTTAATATCTTTTACGCTCTATAAAAATTGGTATACATATTAAATGGTTGTGTGCATTTTAACGATTGAAACAAATATAAATTATATTATATAATAATTAATTATTAATTATATCTATATAATATGTATAATATATTTTTATCTTTGTGAAGTTTGCCTTTGAGAGGATCCCGTTTGCCTAAGAAAATTGTCATCAACATCGCTTGCGCATAAGTATCGATACATCATACACACGATTATATTACACATACGCAAGTTGCTTACACGACTACACTTAAATACATTGCACACACGATGATATTGAATGTATAAAAAAGTAAAATCATAGAAACATTTTGTATATATATTATTATTGACTATGTACATTAATAAAATAATTATTTATTTATTAATTTATCTCATCCCTTTTAATATATATTATATATTATAATTATTGTATTTTACTTATATTTTAAAGTACCTAACCGATAATGACCGATAATCCCCAAATCGAATTAGTAATCACTTGTAGGCAAATAGCGAGCTTTTCTTTTGCCTTTGATGTTTAGTAAATCGGTATTTGATTCAAATGCTTACATTTGTTTCACGGACAGGGATAAATTTTACATAAAGTGGTTGAGCAGGGCGAAGTACCAAATCAACCTGCAGCCGTAGATTCTTTAAATAATCGATGGGCTCTAAGTAGAAATTGTGTACCAGAGGAGCGATCATTGCCTTCATTTCCAGCATAGCAAATCGTTGGCCTATAATTTAGTATACGTATTATACCTAATCTGTTTATGTGTGTAATAGGGTATTATATATCAAAGAATATAAAAAATTATAGCTTTTACCGATGCAGTTACGTGGCCCAGCACTGAATGGTAAATACGAATAAGGATGACGATTTCGGATTTTCTCGGGCAAAAATCTATCGGGATTAAATACTTCAGGATTTGACCAAAAATTGGGATCTCGGTGGACTGCGTAAATGTTAATATGCACTTGTGTTCCAGCAGGTACTAGATATGACTCTGAAAAATATATTATACCATAAGATTTACAAATAATTATTGAAAACTACATAAAAATTTTAAAATTGATAATGCAGCATTGATATAAATGCCTATAATTTACACAATATTAAAATATAATAAAATTAATATTTAAATTTTATTAAGCATTATTTTCTTAACACTATTTTCTGAAAATATTATATGTTGTATTAGATGTAGCTTTGTATATAGAATTTTGAAATATTGTAGAAAATATACTTATCAATAAAAATATAGAAATTTTAAAATCTTTGGAATATTATAGAAGTATTGCATTTATACATATGCAAGTATTGCATTTTATACATATGTAGCTCATACATTTGATGTGACATGTCGCCTAATATATATTTAAAAATGTATGCAATAAGAAATTAGCTAGATGCATACGTAATTTTACGTCTTCCGCAGGAATTCGTGATATTAGAAACACACTGGGATAAAGGCGCAATCCTTCCTTTATACATCTCTCTAAGTATGGTAAATCTTGCAATAATTTCATTGTAAATTTCTCTCCATTCTCTTGCAAAGCAGTATTGACTTCGTTCCTGACACGATCCTGTATCATCATTGTTAATTAAGAAAGCGTTTCTTGTTTTTGTAATGCTTTTATGTAGATATAAAGAAATTTCAAAAAATTTTAAGAATATTTATTTCATAAGTGTCTTATTTAATTTGTTTTGTATATGTGTACTGTGTCGGTATATAAAATACATTTAAAACATGAAAGATTATTTGAAATATGTGCGAGAGCGTATAATGTGACTTTGGGTGCGTTCGCGGAGCGCGCTATTATAGCGCTATTGCATTATTCTATCTTTATGGCTCATCAGATGTAAAACAATTAAGGATGGAATGATGCAATAGCGCTAAAATAGCACGCTCCGCGAACGCACCCTTTGCGTGCGGTTAAGCGTGTGCATATACATGTGTGTGTGTGTGTGTGTGTGTGTGTGTGTGTGCGCGCGCGCTCGTTTAATTGTGTGTATGTGTGTGTGCGCGCGTGCGTGCATATTATCTACATATCTGTTAATACAAAAAAGCAAACTGTGAAAATTACACACGTACACGCACTTAAAAGCCATTTAAAATGTTAGATAATGATACATCTTTAATAAATAACTATTGAAATCAACTAATTTCTTTTCTTAGGAATGGCGGCTCACATTTGATGATAAATACCTGAATGTCCTTATGCTCAGCTAATAATGCCAAAATGTAGCACAGACCCATCGCTGTAGTATCATGACCCTATAACCATATGTATCAATATAACATTATCTATTGATAAACAAAATATTGAACAAGGAAATTTACAAGAAAAATTACAAATATATACCAGACCTCAAACATAAAAGTATCCACTTCTTCTCTGATATCTAAATCAGTCATAAAGCCTTCACGAGATGCCGCTATTAGAAGATCCAACATTGCAAGCCGTTTTTTTCGTACTAAATTTTTAAGCATGTGGAAATCAATTTAATTGTTTAATTTTTCTGTCATGTTTTCATTACATAACATTGACTACACTGAGAATTTAAACATGGTACTTACATTTTAAACTACATAATATTAATAAATTATAAAATATAATTTATAATATAAAAGTGATTTAGAGAATTGCTATTAATTAAATTACGTACTTCCTATTGGTGCTGCGTCATCTATCTCTGCCGATGTGTCATTACCAAAACTATTTAAGTATTGACTATTAATGCGATCATGATAAAGTTTTCTTTCAGCAATGATCTACGTAAATACAACATTAATGTTTTTTTAATGCGATTTAAATAAATGCATTAGCAATGTGTTAACATATATGAATTATCTTACGTTTCTTATACACGATAATCATGAAATCTATATTGTAATTATTTGTAATTATAGTTGTAATTATATAATCTTTATTTAGTTCTAAATAGATAATGTTCAAATATAATATTCAGTAGCATTACTATTATACGTACTCGTTCAGTAAATCCATGCAATATCTTCAGAATCTTCTTTTGCTCTCTACCTGTCGGCGACAACCAAAATATCCAATTGTTGTATAGCCATGGACGCACTAATCTAAACAATTAATAAATTATAGACATGTTACTTTAAGAAGATAATAATATAATTTTGTAATAGCTTTGTTTAATTTCTCTTACAAGAAACTGTTACAATTAGTAATATTTCTCTTACCATGTAAAAAAAATACATTTACAACACAAGTAAAATTTTTCTAAAGCGATATACAGAATTTTATATTAGTATGTACATAAACATTTTATACCTTCTTTAACCATATTTTCTTAAATTGAAGATCTGTTTTTACATTTGATTATGAATTGATGTTTTACGACAATATACTCGTATATAGTTAACATTTAAGAAACTGTAAGCAATTTTTATTTTTAAATTAACACAATTTAACAGATCATATACTCGTATGTAATGTGTTTCTAATTATCAACAAAAGTAATGTTTTACATTAAGTATTATTATATATCTTGATATAGTTATACAATAAGAATCTATATCTTAAGGCTTCTGCTGTCTCGATTGCCAAGTCCGCGTTGGCAGAGTATACACAGACAAAATTGTCACACCTGGAAAAATTGTGAACTAAAAGGCGTGACAAATGACGTATAAAAGCTAAATTATTCTTGCGGTATACATATAACATTATTTTTCGTTTTAGTGCAGTATTTTTATATTTGTTGTAGTGTTAAAATACATCAAAGACTCCCATTTTGTTATAATTTAATACGTAAAAGCAAATATTTATTTCAATTTGGCAACTGTCAAACGGCTTATTTTTGGCCTTGATTTGCACATTCAATTCGACATATGGAAATTACAGGAGTGTTTTCGGTATATTTTACAACTCTATTCTATCGATTACAAACGCTATCTCATTAAGAAACATTTTTATTTTAATGTACATCGCAAGAATTTTCATGATATTTCTCTCGCTTCTGACGTCATCAATCCAAAGTAACTGTGGTGAGTGAACAGGAGCCTCAAGGGATCACATTCCGGTGTAATGGCCAAAAGTTGTACAATTTTCAGAAATTTCTTTTAGTGTATACAAAGTGTAATAGTATAAAACTTTTTGTAATTTATTAAGCTAGATATAAAGAATATCAAACAATATTATAACAATATTAAAATTAATTTTTTTAAATGTTTTTTCTTTGTAATGCAAAATAGGTGGCACGTTTAAAAAAACACCTCGGCAGCGTAGGTCGTAGGTGATTCGACCTCGTAGCCTTATATTTGAAACAAAAAATTCGAAAGGATTCTTAATTAGTATGAGTGTCGCTATCGCAGAAACTATAGAATAAATAATTTATGTTCAAAAATAACAAAATAGCGCATGTTGAAAATGTAAGTATTGAAATTTTACCCTTTTTTCGACAATGTAAAAAATATGATAGTAAAAAAACAGGGCTAAATAAGAGCCATGGCGCTGTTGGTGGTGCGCCAAGTTTTTTTTATTAGTCATTTATTTATTAAACTTATAATTTTTCCAACCTTAATAACTGCGTGCCGACTAAATTGTCAGACTTACAACACAGTTATCGTTGGAGTAGAAAAAAGGGACCTTATTAAATCGACCCAATTTAACTTTTAGATGCTACCTAACTGGCTATATTTCAATCGTCATTACAATATGACTCTTGTTAGATCGGTCAAATTAGTCATCAAAATGTTTTGACCAGTGAAGCATCTGAAAAAACTGTAAAGAATTTATTGCGGATAATATTAGCCTGGCCACGGTAATATTTTAAAAATATACTGCAAGCACATTCCTTTTGTTCAAATAATCAATAAATACCTGTAAAATAAAAAATTAAAAAAGACAAATTAAAAAGGTAGATTGCATGTGTCACGTTAATTTTACGGCTATTTAATATTAAAGCCAAAGGAAAGTGGTCAATATATTTTATTATTTTACAAATGTGCTGAATCAATTACAATTGCGTTTTATGGATATATCTTTTTATTTCAACGTATACCGCAAGAATTTTTGGCATGCGATTTCTCGCTTCTGACGTCATCAAACAAGGATAAAAGCGGCGAGTAAGCAGGAGCCTTATTAAGACAGAATGTAGATATATGTATGGTTTATCATACTTATAAATTACCTATAAACAAGAAGTTCGCCCATGCGATAAACCGCTTCTCGATACCGCTGCTGAAACGCACCAAAGCCTTTTAGGGAAGTGCCCATTGCAGTTTCTGTAAACGCAATTGTAAAATTATCATAATAATATTATTATAATAATCATGATAATATTGTCATAATTATTTCAAAAATGTCTATGGCTTTAAAAATTATATAGATATACATTAGTATAGGTGTAATATCGATATGTTCAATAAAGATAGGTATAGTATTTTTTCTTATATTTTATTCCACATGCATATTAGTCGTTTATGTCTTTTAGTACTCAAAATAACTGGTATATTTTCTAAATTTTTTGTTTATAACTTTTTAATAAAAAACGAGCAACGGCCAAAACCTTCTGAAGGTTACTCAGGAGGGTGACTTTGACAACATATGTCAAGGTCATGGTTGTCGGAGGTGCATCCCCTAAAATGCATAATTACCAAATTCTGTACAGTTATAAACACATCATACCACATATTGCATTCAGCGTATGTTTACCAAAAAATGGTACTAAATCTTTTACAATTGTTCCTTCTGCATTTTTCAAAGACTTTGTCATGTTTTCGCTTTCTTCAATCAAAATCTCAACAAACTGCTGCAATATATTAAAATGAAATGTGGGGGTTAATATCTTTCGTCGTGAATGCCATTTGGCGCCTGAAACATAAACAACATAATGCACATTTATGAAATAACGATGTAAAACAAATATTGACGTTAGACATATATTTCTTTATTTAATTTGAGATTAATCAATTTTTAAATACCACAATTATTTTATTATTTCTCTAATGTGCGTTTAAACTTTAAACTCTTGTGATACCACACAGCATTGTTTGGTAACACACACAAGAGAGGAATTCTTTGTAATATACTTTATGTTTTTTTTTTTACAATACCTTTAAATTTAATGTAATTATATTATTCAATAATTTATTTTATTATATTTAATAGTATGTATTTGCAATTATTGAATTCATGATTAATATCAGATATTGTAAACATTTATGTAAATCTGATTACTATTAATATTATTGTAGGTAATTAATTGTTGTCAATTGGAAGAAATAAAGTAAAATTTATTTAAAAAAGGGTTCTCTTGTGCAGTGCACGATAGAACCGGCGATTATTACCGGATACCCCGTATATTATTGCAGGGTATATATTGTATTATTAACAAAATTAAAACCAAAACAAAACTTAATAAAGAATTATATATACAATATATATGTATATATAATAAAATTATATAAATATACCATTATTTATGTTAATATCATTTTGTTACCTCCACTAGTAAGAAGACCAGTACCGAACCAAGGATGTAAAACATCATAAAGAGAACTCTTTTCGATATGTTTTGTGCTGCTTAATATTATCTGAAATTATAAAAAGTATTTAGTTAAATATTATTTAATTTAAACACTAATAATACATTAATAGATAATTAATTATGTAGTTTTTTTGACGCTTTTTGACTTTTAATTTTATGCTTACGCTGAAGATGACCTCAAGAAAGGATTGAGAAACGTTCGTAATATTTTAATATTTTATTTGTTAAATATATTGCGCACCGTTTACTGCGCCTAGCTCTAATTGCCCACGTTTTTATTTATTGATTTATCAAGAAAGCCTTTATTTATTTTATTTAATTAATTGATTTTGAAAGTATTTTAAACATTCCATTATCTCTAATAGCTTATTCACCAATGAACATGTTCTTGCAAATTAAAAGAAACAATATATATGTTATCGCTAATGTATTAATAATAAGAACAGAATCAAATGTTTTTTATGTTGCATTACCTCTAAATCATTCGGATGACGGATGAATACTATAGGAATAAAAATTTCCCAAATTTTACAAATGGGATAGTATTGGTTGATCATGGTAACCAAAATTTTCCATAGTTCCTCTAATAAATGTATACGTTTACTATATAAACTCACAAAAATATTATAAATATTGTTTAAAAAATATAGGGGAACCCAAGGCATAATGGGAACTCTAAGGTTTAAACGAGTTTTAAACATATTAAAAATAAATAAATAAACTTGGTTTTGCCAAAATTTTTTCATTGCTTATCTTATGCAAATATATCAAAGAAACTGCAATTGTCAGTCGCAGAGAGTACAACGAACGCATTGAATAATTGGTAGTACCTTTGAGCTGAAAATATGATGTGAAAATTGATAACAGCACGCGGTTAAAAACACTCTATGAGTAATAATTTCCGAACATTTCATTACATGGCAGCATCTCTGTAAAAAGTTCTCGACCATATCCCATTATGCTTCGTGGTCCTGTTATGCCCCAAGTTCCCCTATAATGATTGACTTTAGCGTTATATTTAATGTATTCTGCTGTACTTCAAATAACTTGAAATTCAGAAAACAAATTGCTTAAAAAAATGTATGAGCTTGAATAGTTTTTAAAAGTAATCAACATGCAATAATCTATATTTATTGTATATATATCAGAGGGAAAGTTTGCAAATATTACACTTAAAAACTTGTGTACAAAGGCAAATATTAATTTACGGGAATGCATAAAAAAACTTACCTCGTGAACCAACAATTTGCAAAACATTTCCAATAATCAGATGACGTGGTAGTCCTGGTATAAGATTGATAAGTCGCCCATTTTTTCCATAGTGTATATAATAATTATACACCAATAGAATAAAGATAAGTAATAACAATATAGTAGTGATCATCGTTTGTTGACGAAATAATTAGCCAATTTTATCAAGTTTTGTTTCCTGCAGTTCTCTTCTTTTAGTTCTTAAATTATACAAATCACAAAATGTATATTATTCTTTCAAAACAAAATTACATTCTTTGTATCCTACACAGTTGGAAAATTTGTGTTAGATTTAACATAAATTATATGTCCCAAACGGTCCACACTTAAATTTTTGCTAATTTAACATAATACGGATGTGTTAAATAGTCTATGAGGAAGCAATATAAGAATAAACACGCATTTATTACGAAATATGCAGAGTATTATAATATTATTATAATTGATTCAAATTCTTTGGTTTACTTGTTGTAGCTCTTTTATGTCCATTATTATATCTACACTTTAAAACTTCACTGGTGTCTATATGAGAACTGTATGAGAGCTTCATTTGTGCGAAAGTTTAAATGTTTCTCTTCATAATCAGAAAAGAAACACGATGTCGTTATCGTTCCTGATAACCTTAAGGGGTTACATGGGTCTTGAAGGAAAAAAAGAAAGCTTATTTTCTCGAATTTTTTTTAAAGATACGACATGAGTTACACAATTTATTTTTTTTTTTATATAAAAGTACAACATGTAAACAATATTTCCTCAAAATTTTAAAGGAAAATATTAAAAATTCAGCCGTTGGTAATTGCTTCCAGTAGGCCATCCAGAAAAAACGGTAGTCAGCATAACTTTTTTAATTTTTATCTGAAATGAAAAACCCAGTTTTTCTTATAGTAGGTGAGTATAGCTTGTCCTTGAACGAAGGATTTATTTTATCTTCAATTACAAACCATTTTACAAGCCAATACATGGCCTAATTTTATGCCAAAAATGACATCTTTTGCAAGAAACGCTACAAAAAATTCAATTTTCAATTTTTTTTTAAATCCTTAAATGGAAAAAGGTAGCCTCGCTATTCCATCCAATAAGCGCAAGCGGGGCAAAGGCGGAGGCAAGCTGAAAGAGGGAGTTCAAAATCTGGAAGCTGGCCTCCCGGTGGGAGACGAGGCGATGGCGGAGCAGAATAAATTATATTACAAAAGCAATTGGAAAACTCCAAATACGAGCTACAGTTGCAGAGGAATGAATTGGCGAACGCACAGGCCGCGCAGAAGCTGATGCATGTCAAAGTCCGTTTAGGCATTTTTCCAAGAGATTTTACTTTATTTTTTTGCTATGATCTATTGCATTTTAATTGGTGGCTTATTTTTTGATTTAGGAACAGCAGCGATTGCAGACGGTCGAGAAAGAGAAATGCGACATCGCGGTCCCACAACTTATAGAAAACAATTAATAGTTGGTCCTTCAAGAAGAGAAGTAATTAAGTCGCCAAACGCGATAAATTGCACGAACATTAATAATAATATTAATTGAATATTAACTTTTTTTAGAATGCAAGATCTTGGATCAAAAGCGAGCGATATAAACGAAGAATTGACCTGCATTATATGCAAGGACCTGTTTGTAGAGGCGATTACGTGTACTTGTGGACACACTTTTTGTAGTTGGTGTATCAATAATTGTCACAATTGTTAACGCCAGAACGAAAAACATGTTCTCTTTGCAGGAAGCGTATATACTATCGTTAATAATAAATAAATCAGTAAAAATATATGATAATGAAAATTTCTTCGTGATTAAACATATGACAGTGAAAAATTGTTTCTTATTTGAGCGAACATTAAGAAGGTGCAGGTGTAGTTTGTGGTGACCCTGCGATCCACTGCGATGCACCTGCACCGGTTGCGCGCGCGCAAACCGATTATCGTGGTGCGTGGCGTGGAGGTTGGAGGTGCGTGCGGGCGCGTTGCTTCGTGCCGCTGCTATGCTGTGCGGGAGTTTGGCGACACGACCGGCGCGAGTCTCTCTGACAGCTGACAACGGGATGACAGCTCGATGACGCCTGGCGACGCGCCGGCCTGACCCACCGTACTCCGAGCTGCAGGCCGAACCCGAGCAGAGATGCAAGGCATCTGCGAGAACATTCGCACGGCGATCGAACACGGACGTACTGACATTATCAGGTCGCTCCTGGACGCGTGTACGTATCCCAGACATATATATGCGTTTAACATGGTCCCTTCCTTTCCTTGCTTCAAACCGCGCGCGAACTTCCCTTATATTGTGACAGATAAGAACGTCCTTCGTTTTTTGCTGTTTACATTGTCGGCCTTCCTCTGCCGCAGGTGAGAACGGTAATGCCACGGAGGGCATCACGAGAGACAAGATACTGAATCAACCGGTCTTGGAAGAGGGAACTTTCTTGTCGTATGCCTCGAAGGTCTGTAATATACTTTGCTAAACGTGCTTCCACTCAGCATCACAATTCCAATTTTCTTTCTCTTGGAATTTGGATTATCACGCCTTTTATGTTTAGACCAATCAGGCGGACATTGTGAGAACTCTTCTGAATTGCGGTGCCGATCCAGCTGTGCAGAATGCAAACGGACATAATGCGGTAGACGTTGCCTCGAGCGATTCAATACGACGTATTTATATAGAGGAAATGTTAAGGGCAACAGCTGCTTCTGAGTATGTAATTATCTCAGCGTTTAATTTCGTGGTATTCTTTTTCAATTGTGAGATATGATTACATAATCAGTATCACAAAACACATCATGGGCATATATCTTTTCACAGAATAGGCAGAGTAGTGCAGTTGCTAGATGCAGGATTAGACGTTAATTCGTGGGACTCGCAGGGCAGTAAGAACACACCACTGCATTGGGCAGCGTGTTATGGGAACAAAGACATTATCGCGTGTTTACTTGGTAATGTATAAACAGACATAGTGGTTGACGCCTGAAAATAACGTTTCATCATGTTAGAATCTTCACATAGATAAGGGAGCCAATGTAAATGCCGAGAATGGCTGCGGTGCAACTCCATTACATGATGCAGTGAATCGTGGCGACATCGCAGTTTGTCAGGAATTATTGCAGGCTGGCGCAAATCCTCTTATACGGGCTACCAAAGGGTGAGCGATTAATTTTACGAATATATTCTCGCGTGTACAAACGTATCAAACGGCAATATTCCTTTTTCAGAACATTTGCGGGGAAAACGCCGTACGAATTGTCCAGAAAGAAGCAGTCTCTTCACTGTTTCCTTCAAAGATTTATATCGAATTTCATGCTGAATGAGAACGAAACAGTACACAGTGCCACTACGTTGTATCCAGATACGAACTATTATCAAGGTCTCACGTGCAATATGAGCCAACTGTCGGTCGAATCTACAAAGTCCTCGGATCCGGCGTACGATGTGCCTTCGCGTGATGCAGGCAAAGAGAGTCCTAGCAAATGTATCGATAAAGGAAGTCTCTATAACTTGCTATGGCCACAGCCGAAGACTGTGAACGAACTGAAAAACTTTACGGCCCCGTTTATCGCTGGAAAGGAGCTTTTTATATCAATAATACAGGTAATATTCAGGTGTATGCTGACTAAGTTTCTGTTCTGTTGAGAGAGAATTCTCTCAATATTACATATAAATTCTCATTGTTCTTACAAATTATTCCCCAGGGCAGTGAATCTGTACATAAAATACTAGATGTATGGGAGATCAGCAGAACTCATCTGCTGGAATTGGGTCATGATGTAAAGATCGGCGAAGTGCAACCTAGTTGTGGCAAGCTGCTCAACGATAATACGATCGAATGTATCGTAAATAGAAACCTTTTTAACATTGCGGACAGCTATCAGTTGCACATTACACATAACTCCATTAAAGTGAGCGCTGGAAGTCTAGCAGGATTGCATTACGCGGTCTGCACATTCGTGCAGATTCTGCGTCTGAGTAAGAATCAGAGTAGATCAGAAGTGTGCGAGATAGAGCCTGTCTTTATCAAAGACGAGCCGAGATTCGCCCATCGCGGTATACTCTTGGATATCTCTCCCAGAGGACGCGTACCGACCTTAGAATACCTTTTACACATTATTGATTTATTATCGTCGTTCAAAATCTCGCATTTGCACCTCTACTCCAGACTTGTACAAAATTGCGACTGGCAGCTTTGCTACTCCAAATCCGAGATGGTGACTCTAGACAGATATTGCAGGTACAATTACATATTTATGATTCTAAGGATTTATTATTTTCAAATAAGAGATTTTCTACTAAACGTATTATTTCTATAATCATACACTCTTTTCTATCTCAATTTGTTTTTAATAACTAGCGGTTTTTTTACTATATATTATATTGCCTGTATTTTGAGTGAAGATTATAAAGTTTTTATGTTATGTAATATTTGAAAATTAACTTTTCCAGAGATCGCCATTTAGATATAGTTCCAACATTGGACGTCGATTCTAACGTCAATCAACATCATCTGATGCAAATGTGGCCTATCTTTCAAGACTTGCTCGCAGTATTCCCTAGCTTAAATTACGTTCACGTAGGCCCACGATTAACCACTTTATTAGTGCAAGCTGACAGTTTCGACTTGAGCGTATCCGTTAACGATACGCTCGAAACGGACATGTCGGAAGTATTCAAGTCTTACTCGTGCCTTCAAGAACTCTGGCACATCCTCAATTTAAGCTCGAACACGACTCTACTTCTATGTTCCAACAGTTTACATTCCAAATCCGAGTTTCACAATATTCCTACTAACATCGTACTTGTCGAATACGGGTTTCAGGTAACAGGAAAATTTTATTACGATTTTTAATAATATATTTGCGGGGACAATTATTCAAATAAAATTCGCAACACTTACTATAGATATCCGAATGTTACAGGCTGATTACGATTTCTCCGAATGGACGGAACCGTTCAGACTAGCGGGCGGTAATGTTTTACCAAGCTCCGGCACAGCTAGTTATAATAGTTTGGCGGGATGTCCGGCGTCGACGTATGCCAATACGAGAAATGCGATAAAAACCTCTTTGGAGCAGAATTCGATCGGTGTCGTTGTTGCACACTGGTCAGGCAGTCATCATCTTACACCGCATCCTTTCGCGTGGATCGGTTATTTAGTAGCGGCTGGTTTAGCTTGGAATCCAACAACGGAGATAGATTTAGGACCTGATGATAATTACGACATCCCTGAGTTGTCTGCATCAGTTAGGTACCTGTCGCAATTTGCAATCCACGATTACTAAAATATGTTCATGTTTAATAAAATCGTTTTGTTTTGCAGAGAAAGATTTATCACGAAGTTATTGGACATACACGTGTTTCAAGATTCGGAGTACAAAATCGGCAACGCGATACTGGAGTTGGGACGTTTAGACACATTGGTATTAACATTGAGTAAAAATCAAGCAGTCAAAGACTTGCAGCAAATACCGGATAATCGCGGTTCCACGTTATATAGATTACTGACCGATCCAGATAATGTGAATTTGGAGTATCTTTCGGCCGATCTGTTCGCGGTAAGTACGCTTGCCTGTTCTCATGTTCACATGTTTTTTTTTTTAATGTCCGAAATGTATCTTAATATTTTAAGAATAAATAACAAGATGAACTACTTGGATATGGCGAATAATTTGCTATTATGTGTTCGCAGAAAATGACGAAGCAGATTAAACGAATATCCCATTCGTTGTACGAGGCGAACTTATCCTCCAAGTTCGCATCTATGGAGATACAGGAATTGCAATTAACATCCGATCTGATGCTATCGGCCTGTAAAATCGGCAGAACATTGATTGGGGTCGGTGTGAATCCGAATAGCAACATGGGACTCGCGGTCATCAATCTAGGAGTATGTAATCTGCCGCCCACTTTCAGGACCGATATAGCGAACAAGATGTTAGCTCATATAGAGCAGTATAAAGGCTCCTGGCTGCAAAGACATTTTTCGCAGGGTCTCCAAGACTCCCTGCTAGTTTTGACTAGCGCGCTGCATAGGTTTGTGCCGGAGACATAATTTTTTTTTAGAATACAAGACTTTTAGTTTGCATTGAGCAATCTAGAAAACGCAAATGTCTAAAAGACTTTTACAGGGCATCTCTAACTTTTGTGTTCGGGATTTTAATCAACAAAAGATAGCGAATATATGCGGCAAATGAAACACGTAATACATGCAGGATTTCAAGATGTATTCGAAGAAAACCGATTGAGAGCAATATACTAGTATTTTTATCCTTACATGTTATCATACAGAATATTGTACATTTGCTATGCTGTACTGTTACATAAAGACTATCTTCCCAATTTTTTCAAATTTTTTCAAACGGCATTATATTTAAAACAAATTAAAACTAATTATTTCTTTTCTATCGTTCCGTAATAATAAAGTAAAATTAATAAATACATTGCTTTATTTAACTACAATAATATTGTTTTAATTACTTCAATATTTGTGTTATATCAATGATAAAGATAATAGCTGTCATCTAAGCAGTTCCCAAGTTGATAATTCACAAACCAATTAGCTTGTTTAATTATGTAAGCAAAGGACAAAGAAATCTCAAAGGCTTATAAGTGAATGATTATTTACATACTTATTATAAATCACAATTTTATGTTTACGTTAAGAATATAAGATTTATATACAATCACATATATTTATTCGTTGCAATAATTACTACAATTAATCTTTATTATTATCTATATATTCTCGTCAATAACTATTGGGTCAATTCTTCCAGTCTTAAAAATCTTTGTTACTTACCGGACATGTGAAAGATAATAAATAATCGCAGAAACATATGTGAACAACAATAACGAATAATCCTAAGTCCATTTGTACATTTACACGTGTATCGTAAAATTCCACTTTACTCAACAAGATTAGGTTTATATTGGATATATATCACTTCTAATACACTTTTTTGTATGTTTTTTTATTAATTATATGCCGGGACCTAAGTTCAATCTTCAGTAAATCGCAGAATTCTCTCTCTAATTAAGATTTATTAAAAATATACAAAAAAGTGTATTCGAATTGACCCAATTATTGACGACAATATATAGTGATAAAGATTAAATTGTAGTAATTATTGCAACGAATAAATATATGTGATTGTATATAAATCTTATATTCTTAACGTAAACATAAAATTGTGATTTATAATAAGTATGTAAATAATCATTCACTTATAAGCCTTTGAGATTTCTTTGTCCTTTGCTTACATAATTAAACAAGCTAATTGGTTTGTGAATTATCAACTTGGGAACTGCTTAGATGACAGCTATTATCTTTATCATTGATATAACACAAATATTGAAGTAAATTAAAACAATATTATTGTAGTTAAATAAAGCAATGTATTTATTAATTTTACTTTATTATTACGGAACGATAGAAAAGAAATAATTAGTTTTAATTTGTTTTAAATATAATGCCGTTTGAAAAATTTGAAAAAAATTGGGAAGATAGTCTTTTATGTAACATATACATTTTCTAAATTTTTTCCAAGGGTTCTCCTCTTAAGGAGCGTGCGAAAAAATTTCCTGAATATTTTAAACGATTCTGCAAGTCGAGTTTTGGCGTGGAAAATTCTAAAAAAAAACGTGTTTCATAATGCCTTAAAATGATTTATGATACTTGATATCTATAATAGGGGCACAGAAAAAAATAAAATGTAAAAAATACGTTTTTTAATGATATTCCGGCAATGAGGCAAGAAAGGGCTAAATATGGAATTCTCCACAGATAATGTTATCAATTATTAAACCTTCAAGTTGTCCCTAATCCAAATTAATTTTGTTTGAGGGCCGATATAGATCCTCCCTTATCTTACTATATCCTTAAAAAAAAATACATTTTTTATATATATTATATTAATTTATTATACTGCATATGGACAATTCCACGTCAAATCGAACGAGAAATGACCTCGTATTTTTTAAATTGATTGTGAAACTTCATTTACAAAAAATATACATAAAATAAGCAGATACATATTTTTTATTCGTCCAAAATATTTTTTTGCAAAAATTATAAGCAATACAATTTTCGTGAAAAATGAAGAAGTTGTCAACTTAAAAAATTAATATCTGCAGGTTATACTTGTCGTAGAGAGACCTTCAAAAATTAAGCTAAGGATTTAAAGCTAAGGAGACTATCTTTTCGAAAAAAATAATTTCAAGTTACGAGAAATTACAAATTCCAATTGTTATAAGCAATTAAAATGTTTAATTAACTTTTTCATTAAAAAATACATTTAAAAATTTTTTTAAATAATGCTATTTTATTCTTTATTTCATTCTGATAGTATATACATATTTTCTATTTTATGAAGAAATGGTAGATTCTATTTTTTATATAATTTTAATGACTGAGGCACCGCGTTGTACCGCACTGTGCTCGTGGCTCTGGCTCAATCAAGTATAGCAGGGCACATCGATTTCTTCGGAAATCTCTTGTAGAAAAAATGTACAGTATGAATGACATAATATATATAATGTAATAACATAATTTATAATTGAATATAATTAAAATTATACAAATTACATTTTTGTTATAAATGTTACATTTTAAAATTGTGCATTATTTCTGATGATAAAGTAAATTTTGTTACTGCAGTGTGTAATTTGACCGTTAATTTTTTTTTCCGTTTTGAACTGCTGGAATTTTCTGCAATGAATATTGTGCTCTAAATTTTCTTATCGGAAATTTCCTATTAGACCCTGACTTTTGGCGTTCTACAAATAAGTCTCTAAGTGACCACGCTATTATATTTTTTCATCTTCTGCGTGGAGTTCACCAAAATATTGCAATTTACACTGCACTTTATATAACTTTATAAATTTCCCGGTAAGAAAAATTGGAGCATAACATTCGTTACAGAAAATCCCGGTAATTCAAAACAGAAAAGAAAATTAACGATTAAATTATACAGTACAGTAAAACAAAACAATTTACTTTATCAGAATACTACACAATTGTTAAAATGTAATATTCATAACAAAAATGTGATTTGTATAATTTTGATTATATTGAACATTATATATTATGTTATTCATAAGCTGTATGTATTATACATACGAGAGATTTCCGGAGAAATCGATGTGCCACTTGGTCGAGCCAGAGACGCAAGCACGGCGCGGCATCTCAGTCATTAAAATGATATAAAAAGATAGAATCCATCGTTTCTTCATAAAATAAATATATGTACTTTCAGAATAAAGTAGAGAATAAGATAGCATTATTTAAAAAATTTTTTTAAATGCACTTTTTAGTAAAAAAATTAATTAAACATTTCAATTGCTTATAACAATTGGAATTTGCAATTTCTTATAACTTAAACTATTTTTTTCAAAAAGATTGTCTCTTTAGCTTTAAAATGCTTTTTTAAAGATTTCTCTACGACAAATATAACCAGAGATATTAATTTTTGAAGTTGAACGGAACGCAGCGCGTAAGAGAAACAAGACTGAGCGAGACGGGTAAAAGGAAATTTCGGCTTCGCCGCTGCTAGCTCGCCTACCGTAACGTGATACGTGAGACAAGGACGGAGCGATTGTTGTCGGTCCTTGTCTGACTCATTCACTTTATCGATTTTCAGTAGTTTGGACACCAACCATAGCACGGACACGCACCCATGTACCGTTACCGACCGTGACGAGAGTAGTTTAGTCGCACTTCTTCAGGCGGCGCGTCGAAAAATGCGACCACCGCAAGAACAAAGGGATGGCCGCTCTCAGGTTTCTCTCTGGACGGTGGCTTTAACAGCTCGCACCTCAGACCGTCTTAAAAAGCTGAACGGAACGCGCGGAGTGATTGAACAGCTGGACCGGGGATGAGCTCGTGACGTGTCCCGAGGCCCGAGATCGATCGCGGAGTTGTCGGCAGCGGCTCCACACGGGTCACGGCCTCTTACGACGGACGACGGTGCATGCGAGAGAGGCGTCCGCGGGGTGCGTTAATTATGTGAGCGGGGGACTACTGGCTTTTGAGGTGAGGTGGGACGTATCCATCGTGTCCGCGTCATGTTTCACCACGAGTACGAGAAACGGCTGCTGAAGCCGGTGAGCGGCGATGCCTCGACGGCGACGGGCACGGCGACGTTGCCCGGCGCCGTCGCCACCTACTCGCCCATCTACTTCTCACCCACGAAGACGTCGTCGGCGTGCAACAACAGCTACGATCGCTTTATACCCACCCGTTCGGGCAACAACTGGCAGACCACGTTCTCCATGATCAGCGAGAACGGCCGGGGCGGCCTGGTGGCGAAGAAGACGCGGGAGAACGGCGAGGGCAGCCGCGACGGCATCGCGTATTCCTGCCTGCTGAAGAACGAGCTGCTCGGCGCTAGCATAGAGGACATGAAGGGACAGTGCGAGGAGCGTAGGGTGCTCTCGCCGTTGGTAACCAAGAACCTCTTCAAGTATACCACGCCCACCAAGGATAGAACGTTGCTGGATCAGAGCTCGCCGTACTCCTTGTCGCCCCTCAGTGCCAAGAGCCAGAAGCTATTGCGATCTCCCAGAAAGGCGACCAGGAAGATCTCGAGAATACCCTTCAAAGTGCTGGACGCTCCGGAGCTGCAGGACGACTTCTATCTGAATCTAGTTGACTGGTCCTCCCAAAACGTCCTCAGCGTTGGCCTGGGCAGCTGCGTCTATCTGTGGTCGGCGTGCACCAGTCAAGTGACGAGACTCTGCGATCTATCCAGCGACGGCAACAGCGTGACCTCTGTCGCCTGGAACGAGCGAGGCAATCTTGTGGCAGTCGGCACGCATATGGGCTACATACAGGTATGGGACGTAGCGGTGAACAAGCAGGTGAGCAAGCTGCAGGGCCACAGTGCTCGGGTAGGAGCCCTGGCATGGAACGGGGAGGTTCTTTCTTCCGGCAGCAGGGACCGGTTAATCTTGCAGAGGGACGTAAGGACACCGTGCGTGGTCGGCGAACGGCGACTTGGTGCCCATCGACAGGAGGTGTGCGGCCTCAAATGGTCACCGGACAATCAGTACCTGGCGTCCGGCGGCAATGACAATCGGCTCTACGTTTGGAACTTACACTCCCTCTCGCCCATCCAGACGTACACCGAGCACTTGGCGGCGGTAAAAGCGATCGCCTGGTCGCCCCATCATCACGGCCTGCTGGCGTCCGGTGGCGGCACCGCTGATCGTTGCATCCGCTTCTGGAACACGCTGACCGGTCAACCGATGCAATGCGTCGACACCGGCTCGCAGGTCTGCAACTTGGCGTGGAGCAAGCACAGCTCCGAGCTAGTCAGCACGCACGGCTATTCGCAGAACCAGATCCTCGTGTGGAAGTATCCAAGCCTCACGCAGGTGGCCAAGCTCACCGGGCACTCGTACCGGGTTCTATACCTGGCAATGTCGCCCGACGGCGAGGCGATCGTCACTGGCGCAGGCGACGAAACTCTACGCTTCTGGAACGTGTTCAGTAAGGCCCGCAGTCAGAAGGAGAACAAGTCCGTGCTGAATCTGTTCACGAGTATCCGATAAATAACGGTCGGACTGCACTGGTCATTGTGGCAAAGCCTCGCGTGATGTCTTTTATTATGTATTTTGTACATATGCATACACACGTATCTATCACCATAAATACAATGTCGTAGAGTATTCTAAAAGAATTATATATACACACACACTTATATAGAAACTTATATATACATATTATATATATAACTACGTTAGAGATATTAGAGAAAACATTCTTAGAGAGTTGTGTAGAGATAAGAACTACGCGGTTGTTCCCAACGTATAGAATAAGTCCGCGGATCTTTCGCACAGTCTGCGATACGTTGAGTACTTGTGTGCAATACTCGTTGCTATTCTCCGGTTGAGAGTAATCTTACGAGGAAAAGAGAAGAAAGATTACGCATCCCGGAGGCTATCGCTGCGAGACGCTCTATATTTTTTATGCACTTTATATACACTTATTTTTATATGTCGCTACATTACAGGATTATGGATATTTGCACGGAGTGTCCTAGAAATTGCAAACTCAACGGCAAATCAGACGCAGATTTTTTTTCTTGATTATTAATAAAATTATGAGAAGACTAAGTAATCCTTTGAATTTCGAGATTATTAAACTACAATATTTTCTTCTCATTATTTTAAATCTTATTGTAACTCAGACTCAAATATTCTTTTATTTAACGAGACAGTCAATTTTTTCCAAGAGAAATTTACTCCAGATTCACCACAGGATCTGTAATTGAAATTAGGTCGTTCTAGGACACTTCGTACAACGCGCTTGCGTTTTTCTATTCTATTTTGCATCGTACATGATCACGATGTTGGAGCACACAATATTTATATCTTGCTGCATCTTCGATCGGGAGTTTACAGCGATGATCTATTATGCATTTCATAAATTTGTAATTGCAGTTCTCTTTTTTTTTTTTTTTCAAGGATATGCTTGACCGCTATATTTCCCTAACTCTTCGAAATAAATGTCCACTTAAAAATTATATCTGCAGACTGATCAAACTCCGAAAGAGAAAAGAATGAAGTCTGCGAGAATTCTAAGAAGGCTATCTCATATTTTTTCTACGGTTTGACATTGTTCTGCTGTGTGTTTCCTCAACGTGCTCTATCAGTCACTATAAAAAGGGATTTGCTTCTACGCATATACGGAACTTTTCCGTCGCATTCTTGTACGACTAGTGCTAATTTATAGTTTACGCTCGGCAAATTGTACAAATTTATATTGAAACGTGACTTATCAATCAAATCTACTAATTTATATTATAACAAAAAGAATATATATTTAATATATCGCATTGATACACTTTGCGTAATGTTATTGAATAAGTAAAAAAAGAGATTGAAAATTGACGAGAGAAAATTATACAATCGAGAAAATGTGCGTGTAGTTCGCAAACGTACAGCATATATGCGTAATCTATTTTTCGCGATACCGTATATCGTTCGAGTACACGAGTGTATAATTAAAAATAGGAAACTGAAATAAAAAGCTGTATTGAAAAACCGAGATGTAATTCTCAGTGAGAGGTAATTATTTCGTTTACGAATTGTCCGCCGAAAGCGAATAATCGACGATTGTCATGTAGCATTATACGTTATTGCTCTAGTAATATAATGTATAAAATATTTTTATACAATCGCTATATATATCGTTAAACGAAGTGCGTACATGCCTGTAACGCTTTGTTCGATTCACGCGCGGCGATTAACCAGGAAGACGCACCGGAAGTAAAAGAAAAAGGGAATGCAAATTGCAGCGTTACGGTCCTACGTGTGCACTGCATTCTATACGCACCAGGATGCATTCGAGCTTCTTATAATAAGCTAATTACAAATAAAGATGTGTTTTCTCGCAATTTCTATGCAACATCGTTTGATAATTCGTGATTAAATTGAAATGGAGAATTCTGTTTCCCATAATGAAATCCAAAAAGATGTACACGCGTATGATTGTAAACGATATCAGTTCTATTAGATGTAATTACGCGAAAGAAAATGGTATCAAAATAGACAAATTACATGTGAGATATTGAAACTAATAAAATCACAAGTCATTATTTAAAATATATAAAAAAACTAATTGTTTTCTTCTATTATGTATTAAAGACGGCATAAAAGAAACGACGAAAAAAAGAGAAGACAAATAATGTATATAATTTAAAGTCTGCTAGTTAAATTTAGTCAATAGTTAAAAAAATAGTCAAAATTTCTCGGACTCGATACTGATGACATTTTCTTCATGAATATTTCTTTTTTATAATGTATCTATAATATTTTTCTTTAAATAATATTCCTAGTTTTCCAAAAGAAACATATTTTAAAAGTAAACTAAGTAAAAATAAAATTTCTTATACAAATAACAATTTCTATCTCTATATTATAAATTATTCATTTATTATATATTCTATTGTGCTGATATATGTTATGTTCATAGAAATGATATCGTTTACGTTCTTAACGCATATGAATTATTCAAATGTTTGATAATTACAGTATCTTGTGTTTTTTTGGAAAATATACTCTTTTTGGACAAAAATGTGTAAACTCTAGAGAGTATGCATTGTGGAAACTTATACATAAATGCGAAAGTTTTAAATTAACTTTCACAATTTAATCCTTAAATCTATGATGTATTACTGTAGATGCACTATCTGTTGTCATACATGCATCAAGATTTAAAAAATATTGAAGATATATGACTGTATAAAAATATATAGTGAGGTATTACTTTTGGCAAATCATGCGCAAATATTTATCATGTAATTGGCTTTCGATTTTTGCGTGCAATGGTTTCGTAGATTTTTTTATCATTTCTTACTCTATTATTTTTGTTAGTCGCCGACATTCAAATGCAATTTTGCTAAGATAATTATGAAATATCTCGTTTTTGTAAAGGAGATATATACTGCAAGTAAAGTATTTAACAAGTCAGTTTTGTATCTCATTAATTTGATGACAAGCGAATTCTATCATATACGTATATGATCATATTTGTACAATTATAGTTTATATTTTTTTGGAAAAATATAAAATCGCGCGAAAAACTGCTTATTAATATATACATATACAAAACGTACCTAATTATAATTTTGAAGATTCGGCTATTATGTAACTGCTTGCAATTCAGATGAATAAATGTTAGAATAAAATATTTAGTGAACTTTTAGATGTATTCGCATATTATGGGTTAAATAAAATAATTCTGTTATAAAAATGTCATGACATCTTGTATAAAAATTAATGTGATCTGCAATTATATACCTGCAAGTAGAACAAATAAAATAGCAGACTAACTTATCAATTTAGAATTAGTATACATGCTTTATATGGGTATCCTGGAAAAATTTTGAATTTTCTGAGAAAAAGAATTTAAAAAAATGTATTTATGCATTAATGTATTTATGAAAACTATACAATATTTTACATGAATTAATCCATTAATATATAATACCTATTGATGCTCAGGCAAAACCATCATCTCATTTGAAATTTTATTCGCAACATTATCAACGATTTTAATTTATGATGGAAAATAAAGTCCTGTGAAAAAATACTTTGCTAACAAACCTCAGATTTTTCTAGCTTTCCTCCTCGTACTTAATTAAAAATATTCTTATTATCTATATTTATAATTAAAAATACTCTTATTATCTATATTTATTTATATATATGTAGAAGTCTAATATGAAAACTTGTATTCATCCTATGTCTCTTTGCGCATCCTATACAAGTTTAATCTTGCTTTTCCTTCTTTTTTTTCTTTTTTTTCTCGCTCGAAACTGGTTTTTCTACTTCTTCAACAGATACTGCCGTTTGTTGCATCTCCTCGCTTTCTTTTTCCTTCTTCTTCTTCTTTTTCTTCTTTTGCTCTGCAAATAGAAATTATAAGCTTACAGAATAAAAATTAACTTATTGTTAGTCACACATGTAACAATGTGATAGAATTTTATTAGTTAAAATTTATTTAATTATAGATTTGAAATTATAGAAATACACTTAAAAAGAATCTTCAGATATTTTATAGTCGCAGGAGAGATGTAAGCTTCTATAAATGTTCACTACTAAAAAAATTCTATATTCCAAAATATCTAAAAGTTTACATTTTTTGCGATATTGTTTCAAAATTGTTTTTTAGTTGAATTAAGATATCTAGTAGTAAAATATGTGTGAAAAACTGAGGATCAACCGTTACTTGATCTTTATTCCACCAAATTTTTAATTTTTATAATTACCTCCACTCGATCCTGCTCCAATTGAAATATCCGCTTCGGACGTTTCCTCAGTTTTCACAGATGCTGCCGCCTCCTCAATTTCAATCGAGTCTTTCTTTTTCTTCTTCTTTTTCTTAGATACAAGATCTGAAGCCGCTTCAGCTTGCGCTTCTTGCATACCAGAAGATTCCCCTATTTCTTCTTTAGGCTCTATGCTGTGTTTCTTTTTCTTTTTCAATGAAGTATTTAACTCTTCCTCCTTCGTATTTTCTGGTTCCATGCTATGTTTCTTCCTTTTCTTCGATACAACATTTGATTCTGTTTTTACTTGCACTTCTTCTTGAGCACTAGAAGATTCTGTTATATCTTCTGTTTTGGGTTCTATGCTGTGTTTTTTCTTTTTCTTCGGAATGACAGGTGATTCCGTTTTTACTTGTGCACCAGAAAATTCTCCTTGTTCTTCATTGGATTCTACATTACGTTTCTTCTTTTTCTTCGATACAGCAGCCGAGTCCGCTTCCGCTTGTGCTTCTTCTTCCTTGACTTCCGTCTTGACCTCCTGTTCATGGTTCGTGCTATGTTTCTTCTTCTTCTTCTTACGAGTTTCCTCACCCTCCTTCGTTTCGATCTCCTCGATTAACGGTGTCTTCGGAGTTTGTAGAGTCGAGTCTACAGACGCGGAATATTGCATACATTCGTTCTTGCTGTGATATTTCTCGAATCTGGACCTCGCTCTGGCGGTGCCACTTATCCGGCGTACATTCCCTGCCTCAAGTTGCCTCAGTCGCGCCTCCAACTTTACTCTATGGTCCGTGCCAAGCTCGAAACCTGTGGTATCACCCAATGCGTCGACCCTCGTCGCCAGAGAGGCTTTCGCTGCCAGCATCCTAGATATCTTGCCCTTATTTTTGTTTGAGGACTGTCCGACAAGCGCCGAGTGGTAGATTAAACCGTACTTAGGCGTGTTCTTTTTCGATTTGAGAGCACGGAACAGCGCCTTCTCCGCACCGAGGATCTGTAAAGTAGATGCCGGATGCTTAGCGAGATTGGTCAGAGAGCCGGCCTTGGATATCAGACGTGCGCCGATTAGGTCGCCGACTAGGACTGACAGATTTGGCGCCAGCGCCATCATCCTACTCTTCAGATAATCGTACAGCTGAGTTCGATATTGGTGGAGCTCGATTATTTCAACGCACAAGCATTGCATGTGTTCGGCATCGTACTCCGAGATCTCTGAGCCCATCGAGGTTTCTGCGGCCTCCTTCACCTTCTCCTCGACTTCCTCCGTTAGAATATCCGATAAGTCACACTTGACGGCGTTCTCCCGCTGGCCGATTATCTGCATCGTCTTTATGTACTGAAGATTGTCAGTCACGATCTTGCCCATCTCGGGAAAGTGCCAGCCATACCATTCGCGCGCCCGCATTATGTAATTATTGAGCTCCTTGTCCAGATCGTCTAGCAGGCACACTGCCTGTATCACCATGGTGTCGACCTTATCGGGTGAGAATTTCAATTTGTATCTGGAAAGACTGTGAGCCAGACCCAACGCCATGGCTGTCATCTCCTTCTTGGTCACTCCGGTAAGCAGACTGTCCATCTGGCTTCTGATGCATCTCATCAACTCCTGTATCGCTGTGTTGCTTACGCAGGACAATGACAGCTTGTCCTTGATGGCGCAGCCCAACTTTGCATCAGCGACTGCCAGTTGTTCATGGGCCTCAGTGCAACAGTTCCTAAGCGTTTTTTTCAGCGACTTGGACAGCTTGCCTTCCACAATCGCTGTAGTGGCAGCTAGCGCCTCGGTGGTGTCCTCGAACTTGTGGAAGTACTTCAACTTAATTCTGCAAAGCAGAAGGTATACGTGACAACGCCAAATAAACCGCGGTACAACAGACAAGATAAAAAACCTTAAAAAAAAACTTACAATCTACTGGCGATTTCGGGATTCTCAAAGTCCCTGTAAAGATTCTCCGATGCGGCGAGTCTGTTCTCATCCAGCAGCTGCAAGCGAATTGTCATTTAAATCGTGCGTTAAAAATCTCGCAATATTATCGTCAGATAATCTTGTTGCGTACGTGATACCCATGGCGGAAAATAAAACGAGGCTAACACGTGCGCGACCGCTTTTAGGTTAAGAGGCTCGGCGTTTCCGGCAGACCCGGACTTACCTTGAATACCGCGTAGCCCGCCGGCGTCTCGAACAGCACCAACATGATCGCTGCGTTATCTTCGCGACTTGACGCTCGTGACGATCGGTTTCACACAGTTTTCATACCAACGAGCAAATGCAACGTCCACGCCGGAACGATCAGATGCGGTCAGTCAGGTCAGTCTTCTCTTCTTCTTCAGCGCGTATTGTGGAGGATTCTCATTGTATCCGCCATGCGCCATCCGGTGTCCAATCTGCTATCCGGCGGCTCCGGTGCACGCATCGCATTCCAATAATCCAATAGGTTGTTTTCTAGCGATTTTAGCCAATGACAGGCTCGCCATCAGAGAGAAACGGAAGCCACGCGAATTATTTGAGGTTATACGAGGATGTCCAAATAAATACATTCGAAAAAATTATTTCATTTTTTGTTTTATCTTCGTCTCAAAATGTTTGTCCTAAAACTATTTTAAGAAATTAAAGACATTAATCCGAAATTTGTATTTTTTTAAGTAGCAAAATTTATGTCTTGAAGAACATGGTCTCTTTTTAAATAAAAATCGTATTTTAATTGTTATAAAGTGATATTTGTAAATCTTTAATTTTAAAAACAAATTTTACGTAATTAATATTACTTTATAACTTTAATGGGACTTTAAACTGGCTCCATCGGTTAATTTTATTGAACATGGCGTAGAAGCGCATTGGTGTTTATCGTCTTGGGATTTAAAGTCAGTTGCTCTAAAGGAGATAAATTACATAATCTTAATTTGACAAATAACAGCTGCGTTCTCACAGTGTACGTGATAATAAACATTTCCTGATTATAATATCGTGAAACATTTTCTACTGTAGACATAATTTTGATCTTAGGGCCAATGGTTTGTTTGGACATAGTTTTAATCTCAGGGCCACAGAAGTTAACCTCTACTTTAACTGAAAACCTGTAATTACAAATGAAATGTAATCATTGAACAACATATTGCTACAAAAATTGTTATCACCGCAAAAACCATGTCATTAGAAACTAAATTTATCATTATTGAATAGCAGAATATTATAAAACGTATTATATCAGTGTTAGAAATTTTGTATTAGTATACAATGTTTAGCACGATTATTATTGATTATATTGGTAGATAGATAGTAAAGAAATTAATAACCAGTCAGTAATTATTCTTAGATGCATATATAACACAATGGAAAGAAATGGATATACATAATTTATATTTTTCGCAGATGGGGGGTCATGACGCACATCATAATGCTCCGCCATACAAAATACCCAGCCCCGACATTTACAAAGTGGAAGATGTACCAGAACTGAAACGTGTTAAAGAAGAATTGGCCAAGAAAGGACTGAGGGATCCTTGGCTGAGAAATCAAGTATGGCGCTACAAAAAGAGACTGCCATCTCACATAAACGCCTTAGTAACTTTAACCAGAGGCTGGCGAATTGGTGTACCAGCATTCCTGATAACCATAGCCGTTGAACAATATTTTGGGATTGATTACTCTGGTCATGGACATCATGGGGACGATCATCATTAATATTCGCTATTGGCATTAAGAATATTATATGGCATGAAGAAGTGAGAAATAGTCTACTAATTAATTAACCTTACAATCTATTGTAAAAGTATCCAAATAAACTATGAATATAAATTATAAAAGTAATAATGTATTATTAATATTTGTTTAGTTAATTACTGTTATTTATTTAATCTTCGCGGTTACATTAGGAATCTCTTGTCTAGTAATGATTTGTTGCAGAGATTTCGCTTTACGTTGCATTTAATGATTATTAAGAATAATTGCGATATAATAACCGTCGCTATACAGGCGAAAATGTAAGAATTATACAATGCCAAGAAGAAGGCGAATACGGTGATCTCGAATGTCGCCAATAGCCATTCGTTTCCGTGAAGCACCACTTTGTTGAAAGAATAATTGTTATCTGCAAAAATAAAATTAGACTCATTGAAACGACGATGTCTACATTAATATTTTATCACTATCTACTAAGAATCTTTGCAATTTTGTGGTACCGATATAAAAGATGGATTTGTCTTTGGCATCTACAAAAAAAACGTCCCACAGTTTCTCCAATATGTGCTGCTCCTTGATTATATAATCTTCATCTTCCGAGCAATGATCCAGGAATTGCATTAGAAAGAGTCTAATTTTTGACCTAGTTTCAAATAACTGTTTCCAATTTCTAGAAGGTGTGTCACTTCCTTTTAAAATTCCTACGCTTTCCTGTGCAAATTGTACTATAATTATTTTCAAAGTGCATAGTACTCTTTCTTTAAAGAGGTATAACAATATTAAAAGTTTTCTCTTTTGTCTTTTATAAATAATAAACGAAATATTGTTAACAGTGCTTTTCCATGAACAATTTCGTACATACATTGTTCCTTTGCCTCATGAGCTCGTCGTATAATGATTTGAATGATTGAGTCAATGACAATATAAAAGTCTGGTCGGTTGTACCAGGTACCAAGCCTCTGTGCGCGCACAAATTGTCTTCTTCCTTTTTCAGATCGTTTATCAGGGTAGGAAGATCAGTATCCGCAAACCCATGTACTGATCTATCAAAAGCAGCATTGTTAATTACATCTTTCACTTTACGAGACACGCTTAAAAATTACCTTCCATGGATATAAAAGCCGTAATAATTGTGCGCCAATATGAACACGCTGATGTTCGCGATTGAGCATAAATCTACGAACTTCTGCAGTCTGTTTCTAATGTATCTCTCGTAAAACGTTAGGCGGACCAACCATTGCATGAGATATATGGATATGTACACGAACATGCAAATTGCGAATTGCAACGTAAAATTGTTCTCCGCTTCGGGAGATCTATCCGCGGCAGTCGATTCCGGAATCGCCAGCATCCACGATTCCAGATCGAATGTCTAAAATGATACAAAAATAATTACTCAAACTTTTTCCTGCTGTGGATGAAATTGAATTTCTTTCTTATGTCGCAACTGACCTGCAAGATACACAGAGTGTAAATTGATTGCAATGCTATATTTATTCTTCTTCTGGTTTGCAGTTTGCACCATTCGTTAGCGATGAAATAAGTTCTCCAAATGCTGATTGGAAAATCATGCGTACGCTCGGTTGCCTCCTGCAAAGGCGATCTCGCGATCGAACAGACGGAAGAGAAATCCGGCGAGTATTTTTCAATCGAAGAAGATTTGGACAGTTCACTGGGGCTTGTGTTCCTGTTTGTTCTGTGCGATCTCCTCTTTCGCTTGGACGCGATGACGTCCGACGTTATTCTCGAAGATTTACCATCCCCCTTCGGAAATCTGTTGGAATACAATTTCCGTAAAGAAGTATGCGGAGAGTCATACTTTGATTGATCATGTATCGTCCTCGGTTCTTCCCAGTCGATGAAAAACACGCTTAAATTCCAATGCTGATAGACGAACCCTATCATTTCTGCAATCTAAATGAAAGAAACGAATTAAATGCTATTGAAATGCTATAAATTTCATCAAGTCTTATGCAGCATATTGGAATCGTTAACATGCTTTTGTTAATTTCAGATAAAACGTTATCACAATTGCTTTACTTACTTTAAAGCTAAATGCCACAGTAATGTACGTTCGGATTTTTTCTTCGCTATCCTCATCGGGAAGAAGAACATACGGTACAGTTTGGCCTTTATAAAAGGCGAACAGATTCATGCACGAGCAGATGCACACAAACGTAATCGCGTTTCCAACTGCACCCATGGCGTAGATCAGAAACCACAGTAAAACGACTACGCTGAGATTGCCATTGTGATTACGTTTATAATAACTCCACGCCTTGATACTTGAAAGCAACAATGCTATTCCCGTAAACACTCCGATAGTTATCTAAAAAAATTATATATATATTTTTTTCAGTATTTAAGAGAAAATTAACATACCGTCGTACGGATTTTTACCTGAACATTATAGTCTATATCGTTATCCTTCAATGCAAATACAACTTTGTAATCTATTGTGATATCGGAGTTGTCAAGGAAATCTTGATACGTCAGTTCGTCGTACTCCACGATCAGAATAGGCGTGAAGATTTTACCGTGATCTTTTCCGTTTTGGACGTTTACTCTGAAAATAGAATTATCGTCAATTGCTTGCAAACGGATTTGTAACGAAAATTACGAGCGACTTACAAAATAATCAGAGATTTCATATAACGAAGCGCGGAAAGCTCTGGCGCTTTAATGAATCCACTGTGCATAAACACCGGTAACGCTTTGAAACCGCTTATATTGTCGACCAGAAAGAACTTTCGCACCAATTGTTGATGCGAAATTTCCTTAATATTCTACAGAATAAAAATATATGTTATTGTGTAAATTTTATCGTTATAATTATTATGGAAATCTTACCTGATCTGGCGACTTAATAATTACAGGCAATGCATGTATAAACGATTTATTGTCCTCTCTAAACGTTAAGTAAGGAGACAGTAATTCTACTTGTGCGTTGAACAATTCAGCAGCAGTAGTTTTACACCTTTTGCTGAAATTTACGCCAAACCTCACGTTTCTCAGAAGTTGACAGGGCAGAGTTGGTCTGCCAATGGACAAGAATTTGCCATTCAGTGCGAATCTCGCGATCGTGAAATCGAGGAAGGTATTCTAAAAATATAGATACACATTATTTTGTTTTTAATTGTACTTTAACGTATCTGCGTATTTATATAAATTTATCTCTTTTTCTACGATAATCAAATAAAAATAAGAGAGTTCAAGCAAGAGCATTTTAATGAACAATAATAAGAACGAAATCGCATTCTAATTTCGCGCTTCCCAGGAGATCATAAAATTCAGAAGAGATTAATCAATTCAAATTTCGAGACTAACTTCGCGGTATTTTGGAGAGGATATAGAAGTCAAACTAATTGTTTTACCAATACTTTTCGAAATAAATTTAGAATTCAAAACAAAGAGAATGTTCTAAAACATAGATCGTTTAGACTTTATATATAAATTCTTCGAGTTATATTAAATTAAAGAAAACGTTCAAAATTTATATATTTTCTTCTTATTTTTGAACTTTTAATTCACTTACGAGATTGATATATGTATAATCATAAGAATAATAAATTAAAATAATTGTAAAAATGGTTAATACAATTAAAACAATGATAAGAATAAAAATAATAAAATAATTATATCCATATTGCATTTATAGAAATAATAATTTATGTGATAATAATTTCTCTAATTTCTATAATGATTCTACACATCTGTAGCATACATTATCTCCTTTTCTGAGGCTGTATCTCTCGGATATCCTTGTATTGTTCATCACCTCCGCCGCATCTTGTTTATTGTAAAACAACCATACGGGTGCCATGGGCGTATGCATAAAAAACATACAAGCAATACCGTCGCTGTAAAGAGTCAGAGCGCATATGTTCGACAAATGCTCGCACGCCATCCTGTCTTTCCTCTGGAAGCCATTAATCACAGCTGAGTCTTTATGAGCTACAATTACTATTATGTCTTAATAAGTCATTGTAAGTATCGCTACCGTTCTTTCACTGCACGCTTTCGGAGAAATCCAGATCTTTGAGCGCAACGTACCTTGCAGAGGTGCACCGCGATTTGCAGCTCGTTTCTCAGGTAATAACTGTCGACGTTCCCGCTGCGAAACTTCATCAGATATGTACTTCTGATGTCCGGCCAGTCGGCGATGTCGTCTTTGTGCAAACAATAATTTCGTAGTCTCACGTGTGTCGCGCTTGGGCACACGCAATTAACATGACCGCTGTATTCGCGGCCACTGCAAGGCAGGCATTTGGAGCAATCGGAAGAAGGATACGTGCCCTGGATGCACGTTACGCAGAGCACAGCATCCAGCAGTGCACCATTTATATTTCTATCCACTGCGAACAAGAGTAAAAAATTTATGTAATATATTTCATTCGAAGTAAAACGAGATTAGCTTTCTTTTGTAAAGTCGCACCGCACAGTCTTAATTTGTTTTCAGAGATTAAGTTGATCAAAAAGAAATTGCAGAATAGATAGTATTATCAGAAAGAAACAAGAATAGTATTAGCATATTATAAAAAATATTTAAAGCATTAATGAGTAAATAATTAAAAACTTAATAACTTCTAATTGGTTTACCATGTATTAAATAAACACAACAAAAATAGCGATGATAAAAGATGTTTTAAATACTTCAACTACTTTTTCTGAATACGTCCTGGGCCAAATTTTCAAATAATAAATTCGGGAAACTCCGGAGTCTTATAAGCATAATTGTTAGCTAAGAATATTTGTTGGGATTACGTTTTATTTGGTTCGAGGAGCATTTGCATGTTGCATTGGGACGCAGGATGCAATCCTTTCCATCGGCGGTCGCGGTCATGTTGGGACCGCATGCAACGCAAAGCGGATTGCCGTTCTCGAAACCGATCGCCCCGCTGAATTCGTCGCACTGACATCGCAGACCTGCGAGAAATAAACGTAGAATAGGCGAAACAAATCAAATAGCAAATGAATAAAATCAAACTGTGAACCCACGGTCCGCGGCCGGCACAAGATTCCGGCTGGCGTTGCATCGCAAGCAGGACAGAGAGACAGCGTCGAAGTACTCGTCGTATTTGCACGTGCTTGGGTCCCAGTATTCGACCACTTCATTGTTCGCGTGGAATGCACTTGCAAAGGTCGTGAAAAAAATTGCGATCAGCGTCAGGTGACAATCGTGGCCACCTCGGGCGCAATTCATATTTGTTGTGCCGTCTCGGCCCGACGAAGTTGCCATGCCGACGACGATGCCGGCGACGGGTATCCGATACTTTGGTAGTAAAAGTATACATCGATTTTACTGGGGAATCCAATATCTCTCGCACAATAGTTACAAAGAATAAGTTCCTCTAATATAAAAGCTTTAAAATTATTTTTGTAACATTTATTTATACAAATTTTTAAATAAATTTTGTTCAAAATGGTCATAACTTAAAATAATAAAAAGACATATATGTGTCGTATGATCAAGAGACACGGTAGTGTCTCGCGCCAAGTACGCGTGGAGCGAAAATAATTAAAAATATAATTTATTAACCCTTAACATGCACACCTCTTTTTTCAATCATGACATGCACACCAGGGTCAATTTGACCCTGCAAATTTTTGATTGTTTATAACTCTTAAATAAATGCATATAAAAATATAAAAAAATTCTGGAATATACTAGAGACATTTTTAAAGAAAAGGCCTGAATAGTTTAAAGTGATAATTTTGATTATTAACATTATTAACAAAAGACGAAGCTGCTGCACATGTATTCTTAACTCTCTATATCATTGCTATTGTCAACTTGTTTCGACCACAAGGTTGACAATTGAAGAACGAGATTTTGGCCAGCTTTTGAAGGAATTGGAACTACTATGCGGCGGTTCCACACAATCGCCGTGGAACCACCGGGAGGTAGTTAAGTAAGTAGGGATAGAGCGAACGCGAAGAGTGGGAAATAATTCGGGCGTCGCGACGACCGTGGGAGTCGCTCCGCTACTTCCGAGGAAACAGCATCCCGGGGGATAACATCTCGTAACAATCGTTTTTAGGTAAGGGCGACCTGATTTTTGTGCCGCGTTCTCATCCGTTTTCCCGCGACAAGGAGATCGGTCGCGATTGATTACAACACGGTGTGTAGGTCGCCGACAGTGCGCGGGCATAGATCTCGTCGCAATGATCAATTTTTGAATTTTTAATATATTTTTGTGTAAATCTCGTACCACAACCGTATTACTTTGCGCTGGCAATAAAAATCTTATTATAATAATTCTTATAATAATAAGAATTAAGATTCTTATATTCTCGGTGAATATTATGTTAAAAATTTTCTTAAACATATATTATTATTTTTATTTTTGTGCAAGATGAAATTTTATTGAATCAAAGTTCCTCAAAAGCGTTAAAAGCATGCAGAAAACGCGATAAAGAGTTTTGCACTACAATTAGATGAAATTAGTTTAAATTTTAAAAATTTATTCGCGATTTCTTCGATCAAAGTAAAAGGATATTTTTTTACATCATATTTTCGCGTGTTTTGAAAAAAGTTTAGAACTGTGTGAGCTTAATTAATATTTGTAGTGAAATAAGTATCTTGTATATATACGCTCGCGAGTCGAGTTTGAACAATTCTCTCTGGGAGAAAGTTTTGCAACGAGGTGCTCTGATTAATTACACATATATTTTATCGCATTCAATCATGATGCAACGATGCAATATATCATTCGCATTGTGAATGAAATTAACATCGTATGCCATCGTACGCATTTGCGTTCTTAATCGGTGTTGGCATCGTTAATGCAGTACTAAAAGGCATCATCTGTCATCATCGAGATTACGAAATCATAATCATGCGATTGCTCCGCGCAATTAAACCGTGCTTATTACTCACGTATATACGTGCTAAACGCACTCTCTTTCCTAACAGTGCCTATATGACACTCGCGCGAATGTAATCAAATTGATTATGCTACTTTTAATTATCTTTGCGCATCATTAATGTTATTCATCTTTTAAACACTGAGATACATTTCCTTTTGCAATAAAACAACTGCTCTATTGTCTGATATTAATTTTTATTTGGTAACAACGTGAACATTTATCTTTATAAATGCATAATTCCAGGAACAATATTTTGATTTTTATTTAATGTTGTTATATTAATCTTTTATGATACTAATTTCTAATAAAAATATTTTCGCAGAGAAGCGTGCCAATTAATTATTAATTAACGCAATATTGTCCTTATTTTTGCGTCATCAGAATTTGGTACCTATAAACGTTAATATATTGTAATATATTGTTTGTTGAAACTTATTTACGCATGATTTGTTGATTGCTTGTTTATATTTTCATAAAAATATAAACAACAAACGAATTTCTAATTCTGCAAATAATAAAATTAAACGATTATTAATGTAAAATGCAATATTATACGAACGACACGCTCGCTAACTTGACCTAACCGCGCATTCGTGATACGTTGTTCTTTTAGTAACTATAAAATGTTTGTGTTGTAATGGAAAGTGTAATTAATCCTTTTAATCAAGATTATTCAATCCAAATGACACACATTAATTAAAACAAAATAAGTGTGTATTAATGCCAATAATATAAAAATTAAAATATTAAAAATTAAATAAAAAATTAACAAGCGTTTGCAATTAATTATGTTATTACGCGTTGTGTCGTGAAACTATAGGATTGATTGTGCACGGGGTGCGTCGGGATTATTTTGTAATCGATATCGCCGTTTTTAAGTGCGGTCCACCAGCTAAATTTGGCGGCCTTACGCAACGATAGAGAACGAACGCGATCTCTGCGAGCGCCGTTCTCGCTGGCTAAACATTCAATTTTGTATTTTATTACGAGCTTTCTCGTGTAGAATGCGTAAATTTACACGAATCTACGTTCTACGTTTATTCCGAACGGAAAATCAACGACAACATATGTTCGTCGTAAGTGGCGCGTCGTAAATGCGATATCGACCGACTTAGAGCGAATCCTTTGTGCGTATGTGAGAGATTACGTTTTACACTAACAATCGTTTAATATTACTGTCGTTTTCAGAATAAAAAATTTGTTTATTATCTAACTTTGCAGACAATTAGCAAATAATGCATAAATATATTCTTATAAGTAATACCTACATTTGTTTTAATATCGTTGCCTTACAGATATTGCATTACGGTGATGCAAAAGGGGCAATACTGTATTAATTAATAATTAATTTACCTGTTTATTTATAAAAATATTTTAATATTTTAAAAGTTAGTATCAAAAAAATATTATCAACAATAATGATTAAATAAAAATTAAATATTGCTCTGAAAATGTGCCTTTAAAGAAATTTATATTGCTACGAAATAATAATTGATTGCATCGCCCGTAGAGACGATATTCTATTAAGGGATTCTTTACGAGATCGTTAATATTTCATTCATGTGTTAAATGTTCATTTGCTGCCAGAAAGTCTCGATATACATGGACATCCGATACCTCGCGCGAATTGACATGAGAGCGCGACGCAATTGCGCGATTTATTTAAGTCCACCGTTCCAACGGAATTTGTTAAATAATTTGAAACGTGGATCTAGCGAGGATCTGCTGAGTCAGAATCTAAAACAGTTTGCATTATATCCATCTTAACTCATTATCGTGTTTGTGTGTGTGTGGCACGTGTGTAGGTTTAACTTGTCGCTGATTCATTTCACTACCGACTTAATCCTCTTTACTTGACTCTTTATATAGAAATGTATTCAATTTACCTATGTATTTTTTGTAGTTAAAATTTTTTATTTTAAATTATATTGTTAATCTCTCAATAAATCTGGGCAAAAGAAAAATCATGATGATCTCACAAAGTAAAGGATTTTTTAATATTATTTAAAAGAGATAAGAATAAAATAGAATAAAATAAACTTAATATATTGATTCGGTTTAGACACGTTTTTAAGAAGCACTTTTTGCATACGTCGCTTAAGCAACTTCTTTGAATGAATTAAGACGTACGAGAACAGCGGCTATACATCGCACATAGTAAGATGCGAAGAATGCGTCAACGAAGGATTGGGTATAATGAGCCGATTCGCTGTAAATTATAGCTATAACTTTCTAAACGGATGCGCGCCAGACGCGTACTTGCCAATTAACTGAAACGGACAATCTAATTGAAAGAAGCCAGCTATCGTTTGTCGCGTTTTGGCACTTGCAATATGACGAGAACGCGTGTATTCCACCGAAGGATGTGCTAAACGTCATTTATTCCGAGTTTATTCCGCTGTTTATTCCGAGCTGCGAATTTATTTCCAAGGCGTCGCGCGATTTCAACGCGACCACTTATTTCGACTTTTATCATTGAATATATTTGTGTCGATAATCCATAGTCGGGCCAGGAAAAATGCATCTCGTTTGTCGTCCGTGTAATGGACGAACGAATCGTCGGTTTCCAAGAAGAACTATAACTGTCAAAACAATTCCATCATCGCTTGACGCGTTTTGTCCATCGCTCTTGTCGTGTCACGATGCAAATGTTGAAGCAAAACGTCGAAAACCGTCACAAAATACCAGAATTTGGAACTATAACGATAAAATAATTTTTTAAAAATTGTGTTAACGTCAAATGAATTAAAGTCGATAAACATAAAATGTACTGATAAATACATTGATTTTCTCTAAATCAAATTTACCCATTTGTTGCAAAACCAGAAGATATTCATATATATATATATATATATATATATATATATATATATATATATAGAATTGATGAAGAAAGGGGTAGCCTCGGTAATTTAATAGCCGACTAAAATAAATAGGTCGATGTACAGCGCTCATTAGCCTACATGCGCGATAATAGGTACGTATAACTATCTCTTGTCTCGGTCGCAGCCTCTCGACTTAAAAATAATTTCGAAACAAAAGACGTAGGCGGGTCGACAAACATTAATCTTCAATCCGAGGCTGAGGATAACTTGCGACTCAACGACGTTATTGAAAGCGGCAAGGAGACTTGAATCATTACTCAATAAACGTCGACGTTGTGACTACCATTTCTGTGGATATGTTGGCGAACAACTTGCATAAATAATTCTTTATGAGCAATCTTAATTGACATTTACATCACTTAATTTACATCACTTGTAGATACAAAAATAAACGTTTTATAGATGCAAAAATAAGCAAGGGATGGAGTCCTAATAAAAAGGTGACAAAAATTTTAATGACGCGGCTTTATCTTATGGGTAAATGTGTATTATGGATATAAGAAAACTTTTTAAAATTCGTTAATCCAACAACGATATACGCCGTTGGAAATTTATGATTGAGAAAATTAGTTGAATCCATCGCGAGCGGTATACGCCACTTCGAGTGCCCTATCTTCTTTTAGAGGCTGAAAACACGATAATTAAACCGCGTCTGCGATCCCAAGCAGGGATCAGCACGTACACAGATGTAGAAATCGGCCCTGAAGAAAGGGAGAGTGGGCGCTCGGAGATTCGCACCTCGTGTTCAGGGAGATTGCGGCCCGGGCCTCGTGCGCGCCGTGCCAGTTCAGTTCACGGGCACCAAATTAGACGCGAGTTATTTTCGACCGGAGTACAACCGCTCGCTCCAGTTTGCCGACGATGACGAACCAAATCGCCACTGAGAAAAAGAGAGAGAGAGTGAGAACCCGCCAGACTTCTGTTACTTAGCGCGGTATGGCGCGTCTCTTGGAAACCACGTGGAGGACGGAGAGAGGCCGGGGATCACCACGTGTCGCACGCGCGTGTTTGGCGAAATGATTTTCAGCATTATTAGCTCTCCCATGTGGGTGGTACATAACCGAAACATTCGCTCATATATCCGAATTAGAGCTCCCCGTAATAACAATGCCACCGTGATATCAATGTTTTAGTTAATATTGCTAATAGTTGATAATATCTAATAATGATTTTAACACTAGACCTACCAAAACAGTCAAATTACTAATTTAAAGAAAATTAGTCAAATGATTAAATTTTTTTTTAAATTACTCAAGTTTGCAACTGTGCATTTTCCTATAATAGATTGTAATATGTAAATGATTAAATTAATTAGTTTACTTTTCCTCTTCGTTCCTTTTTCAGAAATATATTATTACATTTATTTAATCGTTGATAGTTTTATCTAGTATTAAAACTATAACTTGGGATATCTGTTTCTCCTTTTTTATTATATATGATTTACACAATTCACGCAGTTTATAAATCTATATACAGTTATAACGTGCTAATCTGGTAATTTATTTAATACTATCAGAATTTCTTTTATCAAACAAAATTCGAATTTTTGAAAGTGCTTTGTATTTCTCCCAAAGAAAATCTCAATCTTCTGATTCTCGCGGAAGATCGCAGTGCAGAATGTGTCTGATTTGCAGATAACAGGGAGAGGCAGCCGAATCTCGAGATGTCGAGGCCAATCCTTAGCAGGCCGCGCACGTTCATCTACGGTAGCAACTACGACAAGGGCGAGTCCTATTACAAGCCCATGGTCGATCACCTAGACCGGAAGTACAGTGGACGGCCGTTGTTCCCGGAGTCGAGGAACTCACTAGCCGACGAGATCGCGGCGCGTCGTAGCGACATCGGTAACCTCAGTCGTTTTCCAAAGTGGTTTTGAAGGAGTGTTGTAAAAAGACTTCCCAGACCCTCCTCGAGAGATTGTCGACCGGGGCTCGCTGAATAGATTCGTTGTGCAAATGAAAAATACTTGAGAGAAACTCTTGTTCCCCACCCCATCCCCTTCTCCTCATCCCGTTCCACCCTTTATTCCAACTCCCACGACTCGCATGATCTGTCTCGAAACGAGGCATTGTCAATTGTTTATTCGATTCGGCATCGCGATCCTCGGTCGATTACGTGACCAAGAGGATCGCGATGCGGGGCTTGAGATTAGGATGTGAACGGAAAGATCGTTGTCCAGGATTTGTTAAATACTTATTTATGTTAACGAAGGAGTGATACAGAAAGTGTGCATACGCAGAGAAATAGTACCCGTAGTAAAATATTTACTTTAGATTAGGATTCACCCAAAGATTTAACATGTAACGTATATATTTATTATTCAGCAATATCGATAATAAATTTAATAACAGATCTATATATAAAATAAACCGAGCATCATTTGAGATTTAATCTATTTAATCTACTTGCGTGAAGAAACTTATAATTTATAAAAGATTTAGATTTAGAAAAATTGTGCGAGGAAGAAACACAGCAAGAGATTCAACGAACGAAATAGTTTGGCTATCTTGTCGGCCTCGTGATATTACTAAAGTTGAAGCTTGCGGTCCTGGTATACGTAGCGAGAATGAGGCCCTCACATTCTAACAGTTTGATCGAATTTTGATGTCATCCTTTTGCGTGCATCGATCTTTACTGTCTTGCCTGCCGTCTGTGTAGTTAGTCTCTGGATTATGTCTCTCCTATTTGATGTATCATCTTGCTGAATAAACCTATTTGGTCTCCTAAGTACACGTTGACTTTGCGCGAGGAGCCTTGGTGTGATTACTGTATGTTGTGCTTGCTGCGACGATCATCGACGAGGATCGCAACGCGCCTGCAGCTTCTCAAGGGGCTCTTTATTTCGTCCGGCTTCGACGTCGCGCGAAACTTTGCCTTCAGTGATTCCTGGATTATCCACACGCATGCACACACTCACGCGTATCATTCACGCCTCACATCGACACATATAACACGGCGAGGCGATTTATGAAAGGTGTTGCGTGTCCCCTTGAATAATGACGTCCGCAATAAAGCTGACAGTGATCGCCCGGTTGATGACGAGTAGATTTACGCGGCCGCATAAAAATAGAAGAATAACAGAGAAAATCAAAAGGTGAAAATATATCGCATCAATAAATTGTTGATCGCGACGAGGATAAATAGAAATAGTAGAGCGTCTGAGCCTACGGGAAATCCCAGAAACGAATACCGCGCCAGCGTTTTTCCGTCCGATAAAATTTTATTTAATTTCTTCTTCTTTAATTTGACATTACTTCCCGCAGCGGTTTGCGATTGCTGTAATCTTTGGAGTTATGTCGTTAAGAATGTACTTTTTTCCTCTTAATCAATAACGTTGCAAAGAGGAAAGATCCTTCTTGCGTTGAAAAATGTCGACATTTAGAGACAATAAGATGGAAATATATGCACTTGATAATCCTGAGATCCAGATAATTAAAATGTAAATGTATTAATTAAATTTCCGAAAAAAAGAAACGAATGCGGGATACCGGTTTCTGCTGTATAACTATCTGGGACACCCTGTATGTTTCTGGCGTCGCGGATGGTGCGAAACGCGGAGGATGAGGACAAACGTTGTGCTTGACGTTAGGTGCGACTGCTAGTTTATTAGCATAGTCGGACGCACTGATGGGATTTTGTAGATGTGCCAGGCTGTTAATGTGATGCGCATCCGAATTTATTTTTGATCAAACGACACTAAAAATATGTGCAACCCGCGGTGTAAAGCTTGCTCAGCCGATGTCGTTGTAAGTTAGAGAAGCACGAAATGTAACCGACGAGGAGGCCGATTATATAGCTTCTCAAAACTGTAATTTTGTTTTACATTGCATAATTTTAATGTTATTAAATTAAGAAAATAATATAATTTTATAAAATTAATTTATTTATAATCTATAACAGAATTTATATTTCCGTCTTCAATATTTTTGCATATTTAAAAAAAAATAATTCAGATAATTATAAATCTAAATGATTATAATTTATGACAATGTGCAAATTTTGTAGATTTTTATTACAATTATACGTTGCCGTTGCATCTAACATCAGTTTATATTTTTGTTAAGGATTTATAGATTAAATTATAACCAGTGTCGGAAATAGAATTCTCAATTTTACTTGTTTACCAGCGCATAATGTAAAATATGATATTTTAAATAAAGATGTCTTAAACGAAATATTGTTTTTCTGTGAATTCTCCCTTAATATCACTGGTTATAATTTATAATTTAAATTTAGTTAAAATGATTTTATAATGTTCTTGACGTGTATAAGTGTGTATCTATATTAAGTATATTTTTAAATAATTTTATATAAGTTTATTTTTAAATAATTTATTGCTAAATTTATTGAACTGCGAGCTTGCGAGATTCTCCATCTTTTCTTAACCTATCAATTTATCCGTCCACTCTAGCATCCCTCATCAGCCTTTCTCTTTCATCCAAAATCGTTGATGCAACTTCGATCGTTCGGCGCCGTTTCTCGACAACATGCCTTAATTATCACCTATCATCTCCCATCCTTTGCACAAATCAACGCTCTTTTCTGATATCGGTTTTTGCAGGCACACGCGACCTCTCCGGTCCTCGCACTGGCTCCCTCGGTCGTGACCCCGACCTCGACCTCGACCCTCGTATCCGCGCCACCCAACCACCACCCTTCACCGACCCTTTCCTAGCTCTCGATGACGAGGACACCGTCTACGACAGCCGTGGACAACGTATACAGGCGCGTCGCAGGCTGGGCGACGATTTTGCGGACGAGGTATCAGCGACGACGCGCCGTTTTCGTGCTCGAGTGGCAGCGATGGGTCTCGAGGACGAGTTTGAAGCCGCGAACGTCGCGGGCCAGGCCAGAAGGAACGCCGACCTCCTGGAGAACGCGGTGACCGCTAGGAAAAGCGCCAAAACAGCGATCGAAGACGTCGAAAGCAGTTTCAATAAGAGGCGCTCGAAGCTCTTTGATGAGATTGAGCGCGCTGACGACAACAAGCCGGCGTTCGCCAGATGGTCCAAGCTGATCAACGAGGACGAAGATTTAGCGCAGACCAGCGCCGCCGCCAGCCGAGCTTTGCAGACGAAAGCGCGTCTCCATGATCTCGAGTCAGAGATGGAGCAGCTCGCCGAAAAGCAAGCCAAAAGGGAACGCAGGGCAGCAGCCCTTAGAGCGCTGGTCAACGAGACTGCTGCCACGTCCGATGACATCGTTCAACAATCGGCCGTCAACAAGAAGGTGCGCATCTCCGAACGCACGGAGAAGCATGTCAGCTTCTAGAGAATCTTGCGCGATCTACTTCAATTCAACACACAACGGTGTTTTACAGCCGTTAAACATATATACGCTAAAAACTTTGAGAAAGATTTAATCTTCGGATTATTTTTAGCAATTAGAGAAATCGTTAATCTCCGTAAATCTGCACAGCTGTCGCAGGAAAAATAACTTCTAGTCATTAAACGTGTCGATTTTATCTTGAAAAATATTACTTAAATATAATGATTTTACTATTAGCTTAAATTCTGTTAGGTATTTCTTCGAAATAATTAAGTCAAACAAAGTTGTTAAATTAATCTGTTCATGATAAGATTGTTATTACAGATTAAGTTGCATCCTTTTGATAATTTTGGAAAATTATTTCGTCATCATAAAGACATAAAAGATCAATATTGTAGTAATTTTTATTTATTTTTTATCTTTGACTATCTTTTTTCTCAACCAGGGTCTAATATAGTGATTGTAAATCGCTGTAAGGCACTGTTGTATTTGAATACGAGTATAGAATATTTTCGATGTATGCGCCGTTATACGCGGCGATCGCTATTTTTACGAGGCGGTCGCATATTTATATTCATATATATTATATCGTTGTTGATCTGTTCGCGAAATGAACGTACGACGATTCCATTAACTTTTATAGTGCGTTATAGACAATGAATTGTCGATAAATTTTACTAACGACAAATTGTTAATAAACTTTATCGATAATATTCAATATTGACGCTTACGCTCACGATATGCGCGCGTATAACGTTTGTTGCGCGTAATCCTGTAATTATAATATAAATGTATTAATACGTTAATGCGAGACGTTTCTCTCGAAAATACGCTTAATCCCTCGTTCTTACATGAAAACAATATCTAATAATAGGTGCAATAATACGATCTAAATCTTATCGAACGTGCGTTTTGCCATCTACGAATTAGGTTTCTGTTCTGTTCTGTTCTGTACAAACTGTTTCTAATTATAAGTAAATTTTACAAATTTTATTTATATTTAGATTATTTTCTTGCAAATTGATGTCCTAAAATTTGATAAATGACTTAATTAACAATATAAAGCCTGTATTGCTCAAGATTCAACGTATTTTTGGACGATATTTCTCGCATATTTTTTCGCTTTCTCGCTCCTCAAATGCGAACCATTTAAGGAGCTTAAATGAATTGTTCCTAAAAAATACGTTACGTTTTAATATTTAAAATCATTCTCATGTTAAAACTTATTGTTACTACCAGTGCGATATTATAAAGAGACGCAATGCCGCATTTTGTCAAATCTGTCTCGTAACATATTGCCCCTTTTAGAAAACTATTCTCCGTTATTCGGGACAAACTCTGTAACGAAAACTCTTAAACACACGACGAGAAACTTTCGAATTTACCATAAATGTATATTTTTTCTTTCTTATTTATGAATAAATCTTGTTTGAAAACTCTTTTCTGAGAGCAAGTCAAATGACACATGTGTGCACCACAAATATCTCTCTCCATATTTCCTTTTATTCGTTATATGTATACTTCTTATTTATCATCTACATCTCATGTATCTTGATGTTTTAATTCCCTTCCATTTCTCGCATGCACGAGATTCCACACTATAGCTGCATTGAGACTTTGCAGGTAAGAATTTATTTTATAAATTAGTAGAACTGAATATATTACTATATTTGATTGTATTTCTATATTATCTAGTAAAATTCTTGCGCGCTATAACATGTTTTATAGATTACAATAAATTTATCTAAATTATTCATTAAAAATTGTTATAATAAATAATTGTAACAAATAATTTTAAATTATCGTTATTATTATGAACAAAGTTTGTTTTTTTTTAACTTATGGAAGAGTTGCATTGTATAACAGAGAATAAGATTAATATATTAATATCTTAGAAATAATAATCTTAACACAATCGGACTAACATTTTAGGTTCTCGTAACTTGTCGGGAAATCGCGACGACTTCTATGACGAGTTGGACTTTTTGCTCGACGGACGTGGTCGACCTATTCAGGAGGATCCTTATGAAGACGATTTCGTAATCACTCATCGACGTTTCAAGGATCGTGCGGCAGCCGCATTCGAAGAGGATATGGCGGAATTGAGACGCAAGCGGCGAGATATGCAGGTTGAATTATAATGAAAGAACGAGCCAATAATTTAATATTAAAAATTAACTTATAGATTAAATAAAAAAGTAAGCCATCGATAAAACATATAAAAAACTAATTTATTATAATTTAAATTATATGAATGAATATAACTCGAATAACATCGACGAAATCTTCATATCTGTTCTACAAATTTTTGAATATTCTTTTTGCCTATCTGACGGACTTGCTTCCTTGCAGGATCGCATCTTCGATGTGATTGATCTGAACGCCGAGATAGAGAAGGCCAAGAGCACATTGGAGGCCGCCGATATCGTGTTCCAGCGACACGCGACCAAGTTCAACAACCAAGATGATGATGAGCAGACGATGTCGCTGGCGCAGAAATTTGACAGAACGCGCAAGATCGCGAATGTTGAGCTAGAGAAGCCGAAGTCCAAAACCTTCCTGATGAAGTGGCCCAAGATGCAGGTCGATGGACCGGAAGTCGCTCAGCCTATTACTCAGGCAGGAAGACAGCGCAGGATCAACTCACTGATCGACACCAGCGAAATCGGGGATCCGCTGGAGGCAGTCGCAATGCAGCCGATAAAACGGAGGTTTTTGAAGAGAAAGAAAAGCGTTTCATTTTAAGAATCAAAAATGCTTTTGTATATCCGATGTTAATGGTGTGCAAAGTCTATTAATACTTCAACCAAAGATTCTTAAAATTTGGAGAATTTTTTAATTCTATAACATAAGGCCGTGTAATTAATGTTTAAATTAAAATTTTGTCTATTCAAATCTAGGTCACTTGAAACAGAACAAAAAATATGCTTTTACTATTTGCATTTGAAGATTAATTCCTGAAAATAATTATCTATTTTTAATCGTTTTTCATTTAAAAACTACTCGTACTTTTATGTAGAAGAAATCTACTTCAAATTAGTTAAAAATGTGTTCTTAAAATATTTTCTGATAAGTCTAGAATACTCAGTATTTCACCAACATTATCACCTGCCTCTAAAATTACGAAAATATTCTTAATAGTTAAGTTCTTATTATATTTTATCTAATCATTGAAATATATAATTATTACTTACAGTCATTTATTTAGTTGATCACAAGAGATACTCTTCTTTTATTTCTTGAAATAATATTCTTCGCAGATTGTTCCTATCTATTATGTACTTAATAATTTTAATAAAGAAATATAGTTTATTCGTGTATTTATATAATAAATATTAAGTACCAAATAAAACTAAATAAATCCTAAAACTTCTCTCCTAGAAACTTTTCCACAAAAATAAAAATTAAATTAAATTATTAATTACTTCATAAATTATTAAATATTTGTTACAAAAGAAAATATGTGTATAATAACACGAGATTGACCCGAAAAGTATCTGACGTTAAGAGTAAAGATATATTTTACAATGACAATTTTTTCTAATGATACATATGTCAAAGAAGTGTACAAATATACATCATTTTAGCTACAAAATAGGCAGACGTTGCATTGTCGATTTTATCAGTACCATCAAACACATTTAAATTGCAATGCTATTTATCTCACTAGCTTATACAAAACAGCTAATAAAAATTGTCAAGTTGCAAAAAGACACAACAGAGATAATTAGATTAAAAAGGTGTTACGTCGAGAAAAATAAATATTGATAAAAATCCTACACGTGAGAGACTGCATACACGTGAGCGGATATGTGAGATTTTAGTTGTCTTTGATGATTTCCTTTTAACAGCTTTTAACAGAGCAGGATTCACAGGATCTTCTGGTACTTCAAACTATAGTAGGCACGAGTATGGTAGCTATAATGTCTGGGTGTGAAGTTTATATTGGTGATGTACTTCATATCGGCCGATCGCTTGAAGCTTTTATCTATATTCTTTTGATCGTAAGTCCTTAAAGCCCTTTCTGCCCATTCCTGAGCCCTGGGCGGTTCGCGGTATATACCCTTCTGCCTCGAATCAAGATAGTCGATCACGTCGTCGTAATAGTTCTTCCTATTAGATATAAAAGATCATACCGACATTGAATATTGAGAGATAATTTCGGAATTATATATAATCTCTTACTCTTTATTTCACTCATTATACTCTTTATTTAATTTCTAATTAAATATATATTAAATTAGATATAAATAATGTAATTTTAACTCTTATTAAAATTGATCATATTGTAATCATACTTTTTGGTATATACAAAGGCAGTTGAAATATATTTCTTCTCTCTCATAATGTTTAAAACAAAAAAATTGTTTAAATTAAAGCTGGGCTTAAATCGCGCTGTTTTATAACAAACAGCAAAAAATTCCCTCCGCGAAAGATTGCATTGTTTCTGATCTGATTTGAATTTTGTTTGTATATTAACTTATGTTTTTCAATTACATTAATCACGCATCTTACCTATAATCGTAAAGATACGCGTAATTGAGGAACAGTGGTTTAACCCAATGATGGTTGTAATGCGGTGGCTCCAGCTTTAACAATTTCAGGGCCGGTTTTTCAGTGGTAGCTGCCTCGGCTGGTGCACCTTCCGCTGCACCCTCGGCGACCGCTTCCGGAGCCGGTTCCTCAATGTCCCATGGTGCAGCATCGTCATCCGCCCACGACATCGTAATTTCGTTATATATTCACTTTGATATTAAACCTGCAAATAATTACGTTTTGTGAGCGCGTAAATGTTAAATGTAAGCGAATACAATAAATCTGCCATCCTTATAAGAATATATCACAACGAAATTGGTTTGAGAAATAATTAAAAATTATTTATTCGTTAATTTGATTCTCTGATGTGATATCTGTTCTGTATCTTTGACCTCTAAGATCTATTCATTTTTCATGACGTTTCTATTGCAGTTTCCCCATTGTTTTTCGAAAGCACGAGAGTTTGATCTAACGTTAATTTAATTCTCGATTTATTTAGCCGATTGATATATACATCGTGTGAAGAAACGGGTCATCGAAGACACAACAAATCGTTTGGCTGAGGTATCAATTGCAGTACGTATTTGTGGCGAAACTAAATGCCATACCGATCTCCAAGCATTCAAACGTCTTGGCTAACACATTAGGTTTATAGTATAAAATACTCCTTTAATTATATCGTTTATCATCAACAAACAAAATAATGAAAAATAATCATGATTTGTAAAGCAATATTTATGGTGTCGTTTTTACGCGTCTTGACGAGACTACGATTTCTTATTTACAGCAGATATACTTATATAAATAAAAAAGAGAGATTATAAACGACGAAATATGAATGGCGTATAAAAGATGAAAAATATCTCGTGTCCAAAGCAGATGAAATAAAAACCTAAGGATGGCCAATTTCACTACACGGACAATCTTATAAAGCACAAAGGGGACGAAAGGCAATTTCTCGATTTCACTGTGAAAACTATCGTTCACTTCTTCCCCGGCGATAACGCGGGGCCGGGGATTCTCCGAGGGCACGATGCGGTACCTGCTCCTGGTTTCGCACTCGCGCGTACTGCGAAAAAATGACCGGCCCTTCTACGCGCCGCGGACTCACCTCGCCACTCCCCGTGGACCTTGTCTTGTTTCGCTTTTATTTTAGCAACATCTTCCACACCCCGTTCGTCCCTTTGAAGGTGCTCTCCTCTGCCTCGGTGAGGAGGGGACGATTTGGCACGCGATCGGCGACAATTATTGGCGTTGCGACGATTCCTCTCTTCCTCTCTCCTCGTGTGTGTACGCACACGCACGTGGTCGGCGATTAGCTTGCGATTAAACGTCTCGGCACTTGTCCTCGTGCCACTTCATGAACACGCTTATTAACATTGAAAAAGCATAGATGACACCTTTGGCCGAGGGAACGGAAACGCCGACAGTCATCGGAATTGAGAATTTGAGCCGAAATAAACTTAATGTCATAAAATATTCGCGCCGAAATAAAATTAATGTCATAAAACGCATGCTGATCATTATGATTGCTGATTAATTATCTGCTAATTTCGTCACTCTCGTTCGATTTGCTGATTTTATATTACGTCATGAAACCTTGAACGCAACGAGAGTTTATTGTTCACCACGTGGAAATTATTGTTATTTATAGGCGAATTACTATGGCCCAATTAAAGATTTGTGCGCATGGAATGATACAGTATAATTATTCGGCAGCAACATTGACATCGTACCCTGGTTTACTTACTATAAATCACACGAATTGTAACGGAATGTATAAACAATTTGACGCGTACGAACTTGAGATGTATATTTGCTACAATGTGAAATACGCCCAATTTAATTTGATTGAAAAGTAGATTGAACTTTCTGTTAAGATAAATAGAATATTATTTATCCGTTTGCCAAAGTTATTGTTCAATTCATAACACTACTAAAAGATAAATTTATTTTCGAAATCTGTTTTCTTTGTTAATAACATGAGATATTGATTTTAAGCCAGCTATTAATAAAGATATCTCGAAAATATAGATTTATCTATTAATGATGTTTATTCCAAGATATATTTGATACATAAATAAATAATATTCTGTTATTTTAAGAATTAAAATGTACTTTTTATTTTACTCTAAACCACATTTAAAAACTGCAAGCATCTAAAACAATTTTTTTAAATTTAATGTCTTAAGAAAATATGTATATATACATATAACTGAAGATTTGAAGAAAACTTAATATTTACAATATTATCATAATTCAAACAGTATAGAAATATCATAAATAAATAATGTTATTCATTTTACATTTATCGTAAAGAGGTTATAGGAGATAAAATTTTAAAATGCATCTTTTAGACATTTATTATGCGTTTTGAGAAAATTAAACAAGATAAGATAGCCGAGTTAAATAAATATTTAATTACTTAATTAATTATTTATTTATTAATTAAGTTGTAATTAAGGAATAACAAATTTATTTAATTCGCTATATCGGCTATATCATGTGTGTGTGATGGCTATATAATATATTTGCGAGATAAGAGATAGAGAGAATTGGAATAGGTGTCTCCGACAGCTTCGAAATATCGTCAAAGTTATTCGGGGAGCATGATAGGACAGGAGCCATCAAGAGGTAACAAGGTTAGAATACGCGTCTTCCGAGATCGTCGAAAAATCGTTGAAGTTATCCGGGTAACATGTTGAGCATAGAGGTTTACTAAGAAGTGGCGGGAAGCGCTCAGTCGGACCAGCGCTAACGGTTGCTACAACGCGCTAAGAGATGGCGTAAGGAGTGTCTCGACTTCCTTGCTCCATATGCACTCCTGTTACCTCTTGATATTTTTCGAAGCTCTCGGGAGACGCGGCGTTTTGACGCTGTCACCTCTTAACCTCCTGCCCTATCATGCTCCCCGCGTAACTCTGACGATTTTTCGCAGCTCTCGAGAGACGCGTACTCTAGTTTCGCTATTTCTTAACATCTTTTATCGTAACGTGTCCCCCACACAATTACGAATAAAATATAAAGAATATTTAAATGTTTAATATTGTTGAAGTTTTTTTTAATGTTTAATTTTTTTAACTCTAATCGCGATTGATGTTTTTATAAATATTATAAAATATAAATTATACAGAACCCAAATGATGATATTAAATAAAATTACAAGTAATATGTATATTATAATATTATAAAATCTGTACAAGCGTTAAAAACTCTTGCTAAATGCAATAATGTTATTTTTTATATTATAAAACCAAAATAATGTTATTAATAATATTAATGTAATATATTACAAATTATATTATAAATAAATAATATTATAAAGCCTACATAGAAATTAAAAGCTTGTGCTAAACGTGTCTGATAAGAGACGGAAATCTATCTATTCAAAGAAGAAGAAACATTTAATATTTATAATTTTCAAAATGACGGCTATAGCGCCTATAGCTTTGAAATAATTTTCTCTAATTCCAGTTCCTTTTCGAACATGCCGACATGTCTCGTGAATGTCTAGATATTATGCGTTCGAAGTTTGGCGGCTTGTTCTCGACAGCGTTTTCTCGACGCCGGCGTGCGTGTTTACACTGTTTACGTGTATTGTAGAATAGGCATGTGACACACGTGATATTCGCAATCTGACGTTACAATTAACGATAAATATAAACTGACAGCCGCGAATGGAATACATCTCGAATTACATATTCTGAATTAGCTAGTCGTTAACCGCAATGCTGTCACTGACGATGCTCCAACGGGCTCTCTCCGGTAAAACAGCGCCCTGCCTGAGTCGTTTGTTGTCCCTGAGACAGGTAAACAAATTCTCTGACTCCGCTGCCACGAGAAACGAGAGTAGCGGTGAGTTAAATACCGGCGAGACGCAGGACAGACCTGTCGCGAGCGACGTCGAGATTCCCTCGGGTGAGGAAAACGTTTCTCGCCTTCTGAAGGAGGCTGCCACTTACAGCGATGCCCAGGATACAAACTGGGCAACGAGCCCTTATCCAGCCGGTGCCCCGACCTCCGTCGAGGAGGAAGTTGTCAAGCCGAAGGTCGATCCATTAGACACTTGCATCGTGCTCTTTCCAGGACAGGGTACCATTAAAGTCGGCACCGTGCAGAAGTACTTGCGCTTTCCGCAGGCGAGAGAATTGTTTGAGATAGCCAACGAGATTCTGGACTACAATCTGCTGAAGCTCTGCCTGAATGGTCCGCAGGAGAAGCTGAACGAGACCCGTTTCAATCAGCCAGCTACGGTGGTGAGCTCGCTGGCTGCGCTGGAACGACTGCGCGAGGAAAGGCCCAGGGTATTCGAAACGTGTAGAGCAGCCGCGGGCTATAGCGTAGGGGAACTGACTGCCCTGATCTTCTCAGGTGCTTTGTCCTACGAGGACGGCATCAGACTGGTCTCCGTAAGAGGCACCGCAATGCAGTACGCCTCTGACAAGTGTCCTCAGGGAATGCTGTCGGTCCACTGTACTCCAGAGGCTGCAGTATCGGAGGCTTGCAAGGATGCTCAGAAGTGGGCGCAAGATTGCGGTGTAGAGGTGCCAGTTTGTCAGTAAGAATCGTTTCATGCATTTGTAAATTATGCTTTCTTGTTGCACATACATTACATATATTTCATGTAATCAAACTGATTATTATAAAATTAAGCTTGTAATAATTTATAAATATAAATACACTTGTGATAGAGATGTGGTATTATATTAGGATATTATAGAAAGATTTGTTGCAGGGTGGCAGTATATTTGTACACTCAATCGAAGATCCTGGCTGGGAATACTCAGGCCCTCGAGTACATAGAGAAGAACGGGAAGAAATATGGACTTTCCAAGTTGACCAGGCTACCAGTGTCGGGCGCATTCCACACAAAATTGATGGAACCGGCGCTCAAGCCCTTCGGCAAGATGCTCCATACGTTAGAATTCAATGATTTTAGATGTCAAGTCTATTCCAATTGCAAGGGCCACGTCTATGGCCACCCGGGGTTAATAAGGAAATATTTGACGAGGCAAATCGTGTCGCCCGTGAAGTGGGAGCAGAGCATACAGCTGCTGTACAACAGACCACCAGGAACCGCTTTTCCGCGAACCTTCGACGTAGGATCGGGTGGAAGAATGTCAACGATCTTAAAGTTAATTAACGCAAAGGCACATGAAAGCTGTATAGCCGTTTAGTCTCTTTTATATTTCTTGACAACACCAAAAGGAAGTCTGAGAATACAGTTGACAAATGTTATTTTGTACATACTTGTTGATTAGCTTTATTATTCCAATTGTGACTTGTGAAAATAAAGAGGATCAAAGTTATATTAAATACGAAAAATACACATGTGTTTTTTATTAAACATCTATTTATTTAGTTGATCATTTGTAAATTAAATTTTAAATACCGCTCGACACGTGGCCGCGATTGACACTCCGTTTGCACAGTGGCGCCAAAAATAATTAAGAGGTTGGAGTTTGGAGTCTCTGGTCTCTACTCTCTAGTTTTCACGCATGGTATCCGCCAATCCGCCGGCAATCGGTGAATTATCCTTGTTTATAGAGCGATTAATCTAGCTGCATTATGAAGCTAGTGAGGTACGTAAGATACGTGAAAACTTATATAATAAAAAAAGACATTGCGAGGACATTGAATTTTCCACGCGTGCAATGACTTGTCTATATACTTTCTGTAAGAATTGGAAACGATTATTCGAATGCAACCTAACCTATACTTTAAATGTTTTTGCGCGAAAACGTTGATATTTCTCGGAGGAATAACGTCTTGTTGCTTTTGCAGATTTTTGATGAAACTCAGTCACGAGACTGTGACAATAGAATTGAAAAATGGCACCCAAGTTATTGGCACAATTACAGGTATGTCAAAGCGATGTTTTGTTATTGCGACTTAGGTATCAGGTTATTTGTGGCTGTGTAAAATTAATCACACCAATGATACGGCAGATCACTTCATAATTGAGAAATTTTAATATTTAACGGAGCAAGACTACATTATTGTGGCTATAGAATTAATTATAAATTATTTTGCTGCAGGTGTCGACGTTGCAATGAATACACACTTGAAAACAGTGAAAATGACAATAAAGAATCGCGAGCCTGTCACGTTAGAAACTCTCAGTTTGCGGGGTAACAATATTAGATATTATATCTTGCCTGATTCTCTTCCCTTGGAAACATTGCTGATAGATGATACACCGAAGGCTAAGGCCAAGAAGAAGGAAGCTGCGAGAGGTATATATAGCATATTAATATATATATTATATCTTTCAGTGCTGTGCATGTGTAAACATATCCAACAAATAGCAAACTATGGATTAGTTTAAGTGTTCGCTGAATTGAACAAGCATTATGGACATGTTTATATATAGTTTTGATAATAAACAAAAGTATTCAGTGCTGAAGTGCGCTACAGACAGTAGAGTATTCTGCACAATCTATTTATTAAAAATATTTAGCACTGAAAGGGTTAATCCAATAAATATTAATCCGATTATGTTTTTAACATCAACTGACAAGAGATTTTTTCTTTTTATATCTGCAGTCATCGCAATTAACAAAAGTTTTTTTAGTTATTAACTTATTGATCATACTATTTGTTTGCAGGTGCTGCCCGTGGCAGAGGACGCGGCGCTAGGGGTGGCAGGGGTGGCAGAGGTGGCCGAGGTAGAGGAAGAGGCAGGCGATAGTGATATTCAACATATTCTTCACTTTCAATATACAAACTTTTCTACCTTTGTGAAAACGATCAATATTCTGCTAATTTTATAAGCACGTATCTATGTGAAGCTATTTTCTCAATGTAGCCTTGATACTAAGTTTCAAGATAACGTGAACATCTATTTTTAATAGATTTAAATGTAGCATACATTGATACAGGCATTCCGATATTTTAATTTTATATTCATTTTTATTATTCGATATACTCAAAGAAATATAGAAAGATTTGTAAAATTAATTTCCCTCAAGCATTATATAGTTGCATATGTACTTGCTATATAGTTAGCCATGATTTTCATTGTAATATGATTTATTTAACTTAATTTAAATTTGCCATTATATTTGAGTCTATTAATTTGAATTTCACAGTATTAATTACAAATTTTCCTGAAAGAAATTACAATTTACAATTACAAAAATTACGCTAGTACAAATTACACTTATTTCATCGCAATATCATTGTAACTCTACTACTTGATTAGAATAATAAGAGTTTTTCTGTAATTTAAATATAACAAAGACTTTCTGAATAAAAAAGTATTGATAAAAGTAATCAATGTTTCATCAGTTATTAGATTTAAATGCGTAAGTTCACTTTTGTTATACCTACATTAACGAACTTCAACGTACACTCGTGTATTCGTCCAAACCACTTCTGTCAACATTTACGTGACACGAAACACGACAACTCGTGACAATAATGTAACTTACACATCGTCACTCGCGACGGTCTCGTCCCAAAATGTTCGCGCATGATTATGTGGAGATCATCAAAAAGGCTGATCATCAATTGCATACAGTTCATCATTAGATGCGGCCGCAGTTTCGATGCGGATGATTTGGATGACATTTCCGATTACGACGTTCTGGATGTTCCTAGTAATGTAGTGATAGTCACCCCCGTTGTCGGGATGTTGCGAGAAGTGCATTTCTGTAAAAAGTTCGCTTTAATTAGTGAAAAGAGCTCTTATTTTGCCGTATAATAAAATAGCCAGAGCGGAAAGTGATCATTTAATTCTTTACACAATTTATTTTGACACGATTTGTTTATACAAATTTACCTCTAATTGTAGTTATACATAACTTGAAAAAAATTTACCGTAAAAATTCTACAAAACTATAGAATGTATCAATAAATTAACAGCTGAAAAATTGATTTGAGTATTCACCAAACTAAGAAAAAAATTTTAAAGTTTGAATTATATAATATTGAAAATTGTTAATTATATTTTTACATATAACACTGTCTAATTGAACAATTCTGTTAATCTTATTATATGTGCTTTTATTATATAAGATAAAATAATTAAAATATAAAATATAAAGAATCGAATTTTGCATCATTACAATTTATCAATGAGAGAAAATTTTAAAAATAAGGAAATTATAGCAATGTAATGGTATTATATATCTCAAGAAATAAATTAACTCGAAGATATTGTTGAGATATGTCGTAGTTTACAAAATACCGTAATAGCGAACGAGAAATCGCGGGTGATTAATCTTGGCAACAATAAAAATCATCGTTCATTTTATTGTCTTGGCTCGCTCTCGGCGTTCTTGTCGACGTGTAAGCCGGAGCAAAAACGATCGATATTGTAGACTCGGGGTAGCTTTACGACTAGACATAAACTGCTTAAATGGACGGTTCAATGTCCTCGCAGTGCATTTCCAACCGCAAACGTTCGGGCTGCCAAGGCAACCACGCCAGGACGACCTCCAGCATCGACCGGACGCGCCGGGAGCAAGGAGGAGCTCACCGCCGGAAGTGGTGACCAAGGTGTTGCAGGCCCTCGAGGAGATGGGCGAGCCTGTAAGACCGTCGGCAGTGGAGAAGATGCGCGGAGCTTCGCCGAAGCCCCTAGGGTGCCTGCTGCATTCGGGAACACCGTCGACGAGGACGAGCTAACTGCAGATTCGTTACTTCGCAGTTTCAGCGAACTTCTACCCTAGAGTCCGCATCCGGGAGTTCTTGTTACCTCGGTACTACTCGGGATTTCCGTAGGTACTTGTGGACTCTCACCAGAAGAAGCGAACGATCCGTCCGTGTAGAATATTCGACGTTTCGTTTTTGTGTAATTTTACCCTTTTCTTCCTTCATCTTATATAGACGCTTAAGTCACGTCTCAATTGTGTGATAATATTGTGCGCGTATAAAAATAAACTGCATACGATACTTGAAAGATCCGGAGACTTTGCAGTTTGGATTGCTTATCAAGAATCATTGATTGTGCGTTTTTATTAATATACGATCGTGTATTTTGTCTGGCTATATGTTGTATATTGTCATATTTACTTTATCGAAAAATGTATTGACGACGAAAGCTATTACAATAAAATCTTGTTACAACAAACATGGTCCAATTCCCGAGTTGAGTTATTCACATTGAAATTTCGTTAAATTCCTGATTGACCACGTACTGACATAGAAAACAGCTTTATTTTCGTGGACCAAATTTTGTTATAGCAAAAAATTTTGAATTTATCTAAAATATTTAGAAGAGTTTTTGTATGTACGTATACTATCAATATGATTGTTATTATTATTTAATATGATTACCAATTAGTATAATTTTACCATTATTTTAGCATTAGATGTACGAAGCAAAAAAAGAAAAAAACTAACTCAGCTATTACCAAGCTTTCTTTTTGAAATTGTTTTTCTTCTTTCTGTAATCTAGAGAGCGAAAGAATTAAATAAAAGTGTATGTAAAATGCATTTAACAGGTGCTCGATTATACATTTGTGATTTATTGATCGGTACAAATGGACGCAATTAAATTAATAATAAACAAAGTTGCGATACGCAACATTTCTTTTAGCGAATTTGGGATGCACTAGTGCGCACAATCTGCAAGCTGTTGTACACAAATTTAGCTATGAACGAGATATATTACACATACTTAATTACTTTAACTGAACAAAAAATCAATTATATTAATAATTTTATTATTTAAATAATATTCATGATTATATTTTATTTTACGTATATTCAGTTTAAAAACAGCTTTTTATGCTGTTTTCATTAATAAAAAATGAATAAGCATTACGTAATAAATATCTATAATAATTAAATCCTTTTTAAATTACGCATTTTAACAAAGACTGCCGAGACTCGGAATATGTTTATATTAAAATATATATTATCAAAATATTAATATTAAAAAATGTATTATATAAAACTACAAAAGGGTGCAGCGATATTCCGATTGAGTTCTGATAGAAAAGATATTTGGTTCTCAGCAAGATATGTATCGTTCACCAAAGTCTGCTTGTGTATATACTAAAGTATATACATCAAAGGATACTACGTACTATACGCAGTATCTTTTTATACGAGTTGAGCTTTCAGTGCGTATTTAGTGCATGCAGTGGCCGAATTCGCCGTTCACCAAAATCCTTTTACAAGAACCCGATAACGCCGCAGGCGACACGTTCGCCCGCCGATCCGGTCTTCAGACTCTCGTCGGTTCCGCCGCGGCCGAGGTCATCGGGTTTCGCGTGGATCACCATAGCCCTACCAATCGCACCCCGAACACCCACCAGGCTCAAATAGTGATCCATGCCATCGATATTCGCCACTCCGTCCTGCCCGACCTCAATATTGCCGAGATCGCCGACGTGACGTAACGGATCACTCGGTGCACCGTGATTCACCTGAAACGTAATCACTCTTCGTTTACCGTAACGAAGAACGGAGAGGGAACGCGTTATCGGGGGAGATCTCAATCCGCGAGGCGCGAGGCTATCAATTTTCGCTAATCGTGTCGCATTTGCATTCAGAAAGTTCGATGTGGCAACGGTGATGTAGTTTTTTTCCCAGAACTCGAGGGAATTAATCTGAAAATTTAACTTTCTCGAAAATCTAACTTTTTCGAATCAATTTTCTCAGAGGTCGAGAAAAGTTAACTTGGATATTTGCGTAAGCGATGACTGAAGAAAAACAGTTTAGATGAATTTTTCATGATCCCACGCTGGAAAACTCGCAAAATTTTACCGTCTATCTTATCAACGCGAATCTCTGCAATACATATAAATTTATAATTTTTATAGACCAACTGACACGAGAGAGATGCAGAAATGATGTTGTAACATCAAATCTGTACTGTATTATATTTCTATATGACGAGAAAAAAATGCTTATTCATGTCATAAACTGATTGCGATGCGCAAAATTTAGATAAATTATTTTTGCAATGCCGTCGTTACCATGTACGGATTGAAATGCGGGCCAGCCGAATTGCAACCTTTCCTCAAATCCCCTTTTTCGTGCACGTGGAATCCGTGTAAGCCCGGATTTAACCCCGTGATTGTGCCCGTGACCCTGACCCCTTCGGGATGCTGCTCCAACGTCAGCATCCCTCGGGCCCCGTCCACAGGCGAACCATCCTCACCGAGAGCTTTCATCTCCACCACGGCCTTCAGACCGACTGCCTGCAAATTAAAAAGAATCACGATTATTTCAAACGTTAATAGATTGGCAAGAAAGGTCAACGAAAGTAATGAAGGATTTTATACATAAATAGCGCAAAGTTTGTTCAATATATTTACATGTAAAATATTAAAATATCGTAAAAATATTCCAATAACTTTTTCAATCAAAAATCCATAGACTGGTGACTCCGAGCAGAAGGGAAATCTACGTGACCGAGAATCTACGGAAGCAATTTGTTACAGCTCGATTATAGCTCGATTAATCCATAAATGCTACCGCGCGAGTGGAGTCCCGCGGGAGAACACGAAGACCGGAAATTGATAATGACGCGTCCGCGAATTGTGTACGAGTGATACACTATGTGCGCACTCGGGAACAGTGTGCAGAGTGTGCTTCCTATCTAATTTGATCTACCAACTGGATCGCATTAGAGTTGCGCCACTCGCGCTCACCTTGATTCACCTCGCGCGACTCGTACGGATGTCGAGTCTTATCTGTTTTCCTTTTTTGTTTAAGTGAGGTTGTGGTTTACGAGTAAAATCTGCAATTACCAATGCGACCAGGGGTATAATCTACGGCGACGATGAAGCGGCTAGAAACTGTATGCAAGGTCGGCCGAAGTAAATCGCCGCTTCGTTAGAATTGCACGGGGGCATAGGCGAAGAGCGATCACTCGCAGTGAAAGCGTCCTCGTGGCATAACGACGCGCACCAGTCGACGTCCTTCGCGTTGTTTAAATAACTTAATGGCTAATTATGCAAATTTCCGCGTATTAAAGATGGACTATGTGGTTAATGACTAATGATAGAGACGCGCCGATGGACAAACCGATGAATTGTATCGCCACGTTCGTCGCAGGAGTGATGAAGAAGTCACGCGCATGGAAATGTTTACACGAGATGCACGCGAAGAAAGAGAATGATGCTGCGAACGGAGTGCGGACGACGCGACTTTTAAAACGATGCGCCGTCTCAACACTAAACGAGATCGAATGAACATATAATACTATTACATTTTCATAATATTTATATTTTTATTTGAATATAATATTAAATATTAATATACTTTTAATTAATATCCATTGTCGAAAATAGAAAAATCGTCTAAGATTTTTATAGAATTTTTATTTCAATAAATGATAACAGGAAATGGTATAATAACAAACAAATATGTGAATACATATCGCTCGATTTATCGATGCAAATTATCATGGTAAAATGTGTATTAATAAAAACGAGCTAATGCAACTCGTTTTCCTTCGTGTGTCTGTATCCATATGAATAATAAATTATTGTATTCCACACAATTTTTTCGTTTCACCGTCTTGCAAGTAATGTCGAATAACAGATGATTGCTACTTCAATAACGTTCGACGGAAATGTTTGTAACGGCTGTTATTTGCACGTAAGGCTATAAATATGATGATACCGATTACCGCGAGCATTGAGATCAAACAGTAATCGCATATCGAACAGCGAAATTACACACTGAGTTTAATCAAGGGAAATCAAAGTTCGATGAATGGCGACATAAGAGGAGCAATTCAGTTAAAGTTTGAGAGAAAAGTGAAAGGATGTTCACTGAACATTTTCGCACAAGTTTAACAAGATTACGTAATCTGTTTCAGGTCACGATAAGATCCGTGTGAGATTCAAAACAGTTGGAAATGCAAAGTGAAAAAATTGAAATTAATTAATAGTTAGCAATTATCCAATTAAAAATTAGAGCTTTTTTAAAGTAAAGTGTGGTAAAGAATTTTTAAGATTGGTTACTTAAAATTTTCCCCCAAAAATAAAAACCGAAAATATTTCTTCGTAATTATCACAATAACATTAAATAATATTACAACTGTAACAATACAATGATTTTTCAATCCAATATTTATAGAAATTAAATTATATTAAACAGATATACTTATATCGCGACAGTTTAGTGGTTAATATGGCGATTAATATCCAAGCTTGTCAGTAATTATATGAAAATAATCCCGTCACAAATTACATAAAATTATTGCATGTATATAAAATAAAGAAAGAATGTGTGTGAAAAATGGATTTTTCAATCATCGTAATTACGTACAACATTGTAAAAAAAATCATCATAAATCAATAAAAAAACAAAAAATATATATATATATAAATTACGTACGAAATAATACGGTTCCATGTAGACCTCATAGAGATCGCTTCTGGTTCCAGGATAACCCGGCAGACTCCTGATGAACAGCGTCCTGTCGTTCACTGATTGTGAGTCCGCCGTCCTATCGTACGGCCCAGCCCTCGCGATCGCGATCATACCGATCACTATCAACAGCCGCCACATCTCGCGAGCCAGGAGTCCCGAAGGGGTGCCGAAGGGATTTAGTAGCGATTTAGTCCTCGCGAGAAGTCCTCCAAGTCGATCGGAGGATAAAGCGAGTCTGACGGCAGGACCCGACGGCGTCTCCGAGATCTGCCTGGTGTGTTTCTCCTTCCTCCTTCTCCCTGCTGTACCTACTACCTCCTCCTTCTCGACTCGATTTCCACAAGATCTGGCAGCCCGAGATTCATCCACTTCTCACGATAACGATCTCGGGAGCCGTACCGATCAAGAAGCTGCCTCCGTGGGACCTCCGCTCTTCAAAGACTGCTCTTCTCGGAGAAGAGAAGAAGAAGAAGAAGAAGTAGTAGCAGCAGCAGCAACAGCAGCAGAGGTAGAACTAGAAGTCACCGGTTCGATTCCCCGTGGCGTGTATTTATGCGTTGCGTCATCGGCGAGTCACGACGAGGACAAGGCAGGTTGTACTTGGGTGCCAAGCTCGAGGGGCGCTGTGGCACCAGGGGGTCTCGATCGCGAACGAGCGATACCGATTTAACGAGACGCGATCTCGCGATCGCGTAATCGCTATCGGCCTGATCGGCGATTGCGTACGCGAAACACCGTTGCCCAGTCCCTCCTTCTTCCTCTTTTCAGATACATCAGCTCGGTGCATTGCCGTGCTCGACATGCATCCGCCGCATATGCAATTCTTCAATGCACGTGGCCCACGCGCGAGACCAGCCAAGTGAAAGCGAGACGTGCCCCGCGGGCACCTCTCGCTGCGGGCTGACAAATCGCGCTTATACACCACGGTTGATACCGCGGGCTAATCTAGACACAGTCATCTAATGTAAGTAACTCTAAAGCGAACGTGTGAAAAACTGCGAAAACCGGGACGAACAACTTTCGTGGTTATCCAACCGGAATAGCAACAGCTAGTGCGTGAACCTCATCATCGTGAAGGGCGGTAATTAATCCGAATGAATTTCGGATAGGAGTGAAATTACAGAAAATAATAGAATAAACTAATTGCGCTGTAGGACGATCATTGATGTATCACTATATAATTACGCTTAATTTAAAGTGTCATTCAAAAGCAAAAAGTACCTATAGTTTGATTTCTCGGGACAGTATAATTAATAATACTTTATAGAAATATTAAAAATAAATGTAGGTTGAGAAGAGAAATAAGACAGAGTAATAATTAATTGGTAGACTTTTATCTATACGGCTAAAATATATTTTTAATTTTGGATGAGGAATTAAATGAGATTAAAAATTTATGTAGAACTGTATTACATTTTGCGATTGATGTGTTCCTCATGAAAAAAAATACAATAGAGTTACTCGAATCCCACTATAGAAATATAATTAATAAAGCAGCCGGAAAAAATACGTTAGTATTTTTAATTAACGGTACTTACTACTTGATTTGAATACTAAAAAGCTAATGAATCTCATGGGAATTCGATACCGCCATGAATATTAATTGATTCTTTACTACTGATATCGGCACTTTATTAAATTTTTATCAGAAGGTTTAGCGAATTATTCATACAAATCAAACGCGAGCTTCACGTTGCACGTCTTTTCTGAGTATTTCAAGCGCGGTATGCGAGTTTTACTTACAACTTACATAGTTACAATCATCCGCATTTGCATGCACGAACGAGAACCGAATGTCGCCGCAGCCGCGGAATCGCGGTAACGCGTATTCATGATGCGTGCTAACGATCCGCGAGGACTGTTCTTCAATTCCGAAGATGCCATAATCCGATCCCAGGAAACGCGATGCAGCGCAGTGCACCGGACAACGCGCTGCGTCGCGGATTTTTAATCGCATTAAAAAGATGATTTACGATTATGTGTGACAATAAAACTCTCTCGTCCGTGGAAAACAACGAGAGATAGCGAGATGAGGGAGAAAGAGAAGGAGGATGAAGAGGAAAAGGAAAAGACACGAGGCGGAGGCTGTAGACCTGGCTGGTACATCCGAGTGTAGGTCAAGCACGGCTGGATAGAAATAGTAGGCGTCCTCAAGATGACTATTGAAAGATACAATTCTAATGAATGATTTCGAATGTATGTTATGTACCTGGCAAGATTTGGGCTGCAAACAAATCCAAGAGACCTTGATATCTATTGACAGAGCACAGTGCGAACGTCACCATTACTTCGTTAAGTAATTCGCCATTAATTTTAAGGGACATGACGTTAAATATTTAACCAAGGATAATGCTAATGAAACTTGTTTCACATATAGTGTTAATAAAATAAAAAATTGCATTTATCCGAATATTTTCAATGTGCGACAGCGCGATGATGATTGCAGTTGACCTTCGTGAAGCGATTATTAAATTGATGGCAATCGCCGTTATAATACTGTAAACTTTATTTGAAATAAACAAATAAACTTCGTAAAATAAAATTTAGTAGCAACAGTTATGAATTGAATAATTAAAAATAAATAAAAATAATAATGTAAACCTTCATTAAAATCATATCTTTACCGATAAATCTCGAGATATACAATTTTATATAGATTCTAAGATGCTGTTTACGTAGGTTTCTCTGTACTATGACGTTAGAAACTAACACAATTATTCACAATTATCATGATTGGCAAAAATGCTGATTTTTCTACAAAGTTGAGTTCAACGATAATAATACATAAACTCTTTTCTGTACAAGGTGATAAAGACTTTCTATGAGATATTTATCTCTGTTTGAGCAACGTAGCGTCATTAATTACCGAACTTTACCTTCAAAGATATTTCGCGATGTGCGTTTTGACAGCAACGTTGGAGACTCGCACTTTGAAACGGCCAAAGTAATCATTATAATATTGCAGCAGAAGAAATCCGCAGGGTCAAGGCAGCGAAGCGTAAAGGTGCGTCGTAATTTCATGACGCCGACGTCTACGCCATTGCCACTTTACAGCGCATTGCCACAAGAGTGTGTGGAGTGTGTCAATGAAAGGAGTCGCGGTATCGGAGCAGCGGTTTGTTTTCACGTTGATCGACAGGAATTATTGCGCAAGAGAACCTTGCCAATCATCCCGTTCGTCATTGGCGATGTTTAGCTGTCGATGTCTTTTGAATCAGTCGCTGATCTGTCAGTCGGATTTAACTCTTTCGCTAATTCACGTCGAGTCTGCATCTACTCAGAGGAAAACTTCGAATTTTTTTAAATAAATTGTGTTTTTAAAGCAGACTGGAACGAAATTCTTGGAAAATATTTTACAGTCTCTTGAACTTTTTTTACAGAAAAAAATGACAGAGAAAGAATTAATTGTTGTTATATCGGAAATGATGTCGTTTTCAATCTATGAAGTTTACTAGTGCGATTAGAGTGAAATTACCTCGTTTTTCCAGCGTGGGAAAATCTGGGCAAAGCGTTATAAAGCGACACAATTCGATCGGAGCATAGTTTGTCTATAAACCATTGCACAAGGTCTGTGAAAGGTCCTTGGTGCTATAATGACTAATGTTCTAGAAGAGGGGAGATAACACAAGGTGTACATGTAGGTATGTACGAATGGTCTTCGTGGACGTCTAAGGAAGGCGAATGTCATAACTGTTTTCTATATAGGTTTCAGTTTCTTCTAACCAGTGCTACTGTGAACATTGTTACATTTTTTCCTGTTTGTGTGATTTAACTTGTTAATCAATCATTGATCAGTTGAGTGCATTTAAGATTTTATACTTCATATTTCGCGACATATTTCGCGCTTCACTTATTGTAGCACACTTGAAAATAATTAAAAACTCTTTTAAACATTATTCTCTCTTGCGTGACAGAAGGACAAGATTTTTTAGACTATTTTATTGAAAAAGAATAACTTAACGGATGATTTATTTGCGCAATTTTTTATTTGACTTTTGAATCTTGCAAGAATTTACGTTTGTTTTTCCGTTTTTCCGCAAGAAAAGCAGTTATAGATAAGAATGCACGACTTGAATATTATCACAGGGGAAAAGAGGGAGACATTCCGATTTCGTTTGTTGCGTTGTATCAAAAAGATAAGATATGTATGTCATTGTATGTCTACTTATCGCGGGTCGTTTTTCCAGGCAGTTCGTTGGCAGACTGCGACCGGAAGGTTTCCGCGGAATATTTCTCGTGAATAGCGAGTTGCCGTTGCCAGAGAAGAAGATCGAGAGAAATTCACCAAGAAACCTGAGAGGGGATTCCTAAGAGGGGGTCGACGACCGATCGGGTATATGCGAGAGCGGCTCATCTCTGAAAAGGAACCGACATTAAAGTCGCTTAATCGCGATAACGGCGCCAGTGACGAGAGAACGACTCTCTTCTCTCGTCAGTCTTTTTGCGGATCTATCTGTTTAAGCTTGATTCTCCAAGTTTCTTCGTTGTAAAACGCAGTCGGTGCTCGACACTTTGAGACGCATAATCTACGCGAGTGTGTGTCGATAACGTACGTGCGTCACATAGTAAACCAATAGCGAGGAAAAGCAGTGTCGCGCTCGCAGCTGTCCGCGGTAGACGAGTCTTGGTCACGTGGAAGCAGAGTCTTCATAAGGTAAGGAAGAAAAGAATGCTCTTTCGTCGAATGATTTACGTCAAAAAAAGTTGAAACGATTGCAGATTATGTATATGTTTGCATATCACGAGAGAAAATTTAAAAGGAGAGCAACGGAAAGAGAAGAAAAATGATACGTTGAATAACTTACAATTATATGTCAACTTTTTAAATTCTTATTATCTATTTTTACTTACTTATTGTTATTAAAAATTATTCAGCGTACAAAAAAAGAAGAAAAAATTTGGAATAAGACGAAACAATTGAACGATTGTTAAAACGAATTTTAGTAACAATTTATTATGAATAATAAAATATAAAATATGCAAATTGCTCTTTAAATTGGAGACATATTTTTCTAAAAATAAATATATCATTCGAAAAGATAACGTCTCTGACTCATTCGTAAAAAGGTTGACTCATGCTGTTTCAGTAATGACCCGCATAATTACATACTTCGCGCACCTTTGGAATTTTCCGCAACAATTGCGAGTTCGATTATTTTTGGAGAGTGCAAGAGGCATTTGTTAACTTTGGATTAGGCTTGCTTATTTATACTTTTCGCGGATGTTCGTGAAGATATCAAGTACCTTGAGAACAAGACTGAGTATTATTAATACATTGCTATATACATGGTGCACTCATATTTACACGTGTACTTTTATAGATTATAGATATAACTTTGACGTTGCAATTGAATTAAACATTAATTGCATGTCCTTAGTAGATCCTTCAAATTTAATTTAAAATTGTAATATCAGTAACAACAAACTACTTGCGGTTTTTCCTTATAATTAATGAAGCGAGGGATAAAAATATGAGTGCGTAAGAAGAATGGAATAAAATGCCACGCCTTTTTACCTTATTTTTTTTACATTTGCAATGCAATCAGTAAATACATCTGCATTTTTAAATCTATTAATTGACTTAATTAGTACTTTCTCACATATAATTTAAATTGTTTCATTTGAATGATATTTTAACATTCATGTTAAATCTTATCATTGTTTGTCATTACGTGTTTACAACCATAATTACAGTATATCGCATTACTCAGTACTTTATTTGATTATCTGTATTTGCCGTATATTAGATTTAAAGGGGTAAAATAAGTCTCGCCGCGTTAGAGAATACAATATCAGGCGCATGTGCAAAAGCGCGGCGATTATCTTGGTGACTTATTTATTATGTGAAACACTCATTGTTAAGCGGCATTGTGCACTATACATTATACTGTACTGTAACACGATTGTTCCACTGATAAAATGAGGCTTCATGCGTTTTAGAACGTTACATACACCAGATTTAATATTTTTTAAAACGTATCAAACAAATCTTTCCATAAATATTTTACAACAGTTTCTAGTCTTATGATCAATCTTTTTGTTGCAATAATATAAAATATAAATGCAATATTATTAAGTGATATATGCAGATATATGCAGAGGGATCGCCTATGATTGGTTAATGATTACGGAACTCAAAAAACAAGAGATAATCGCACTTTCTATCAAATGAATCAGAAGTTCTGATGCGTTTTACGCTTATAAGGGCAAATATCTCTTGTCTTTCAAGTGCCGTAATCGTTAACCGATCGTAGGCGATCCCTCTGCATATATCTGCATATATCACTTAATAATATTGCGATCCCTCTGCATATATCTGTGAACCAGATATATGGGACCTACAAGTTTAACGCCGATTTCAAACGGCTTTCTACAGAGGGGTTTTCCTGGGCAAGATACTCTCGGTGGTTTATCATTGCCTTCCGAGAGGCGGCGATCGAATAAAAACCGACGATTTTTGGTCGGATTTGAACTCGGATCTTCAGCTCATTAGAGCAGCGCACAACTTTCTGCGCCACGATCGCCATCTGCAGAGAGAAACCTTTTCTGGGACCTGTTACTCTTGCTTTTCGGTAATTTAAATATTTTGGCAACTTAAATAGTCTGAAATATCTGTACAAGAAATTACTGGCATTATCCACGCGATAAATATGAAAATTAAGCGATTTCTTCCACGAAATATTTTAAACACGTTTTCACTCGTGTATTTTTATGATTTAAAACTGAAAGATTTTAAAAATCAGAATATAATCGTATAAGGGATTCTCTGTTACGGTTGTTAAATGAGATGTCAACAATTCCTCAGCAGAAAATTTCACTCACCATCCGTGCCGCGGAATAAAAATCATATCATAATCTTTTCGCGTCGAGCGGCCTTTCCCTTTTCTTCTTATTTTTTGATCTGCAATGTGTCTAGCGCCGTTCCTGTGAGCGACAGCCACATTAACATTCGACGTCGACGTTTTACGAAGTTGTACGTCTTTTTATTTTCCGACATATCACGTCGGCCAGAGTGGAATATCTTTGCGCTCGCGCCACACTATTTCCGAGATCAAACTGGTTGTAATTGTTAAACGATTGCGTTCAACGATGAATACGCGCTCGCAATTTCTGATCAATTTCTCAGCTTATTATATTACATCAATCATAATACCTCAAGGATAAGTTCCCTATAATTGCGCGAGTATCGGAGTAAATGCTTCGAATGTTTCTAGGCATGTAAAATTGATAGGCATAATTTACACTGACAATGAGTAAAAGTTCCTAATAATATTAGTTATTGTATCACGAAAATATTGTATTATAACACTCAACTTAATCACAATATTAAAATACTATTAATTTAATTTAAAAATAATTTAGAAACCTCAATAGGTTAAAGAATAAAAATTAATATTGAATATAAAGTAAGAAAAATTATGATTGATTCATAATAAGAATTGATTAATAAAAATCAATAAATAAATAGTAAATAAAGTATCCTTTAAATATAAATTCACACTTGAAAGATATTCTTTGATATCTTTTAATTATGCGTTTGTATGCGTTATTACATGTTTTTATTAAAGCTTGTAATTAAAATGGCAAAATCTTCTACCGCGCATGAATGAAACATCGATATTTTCGTTCCCTTGCAGCTCGGTTTAATATGAAATCCAGACAGAGCGAGCGACATTTCCCGACTTTTACGTTGCGGAAGCGCCATTAATTAAATTTTCTGTCTATATACACATTCGGCCGGAAATAATAATTACAAAGTCCCAATTGTGCGAAACGTTACTGCGTATAGCCGGACTGCCAATCAAAGCTCTGCAAATGCAATATCCGGTTTCCTTTATAAAGAGAATCCAGGCACACAAAGGAGACTTCAATCCGAAGCACTATTATCCCCACTTCGTTGAGATGCGCTATAAACGTCCATCAATCTTGTTCGATTCACTTAAAAATACACCTTGATTGCTCGGATTTTTGCTCGATACGATGACAATAAAAAGTGGTGCTCTAAATTCGTAGTCATGATAGTTTTTTCCTAGATCGATCGATCTTCAATAACACAACATTCTTCTCAAAATACTGTTAAAAAATTTGACAAATACACGATTAATAAATGATTTTTAAAAACTATGAAATAAATTTTTAAAAACTATAAGAAGAAATTGTTTGACATCTAGACGAGAATTGAAAAACTAAAAGATTACCGTCAAAATTTTCCAGACATCTCTGCTGTACATTTACTTAAGTGTCCATTATTTTATATATATATAATAATTTTTAGTACAGTACTAATAGTATATTACATGTACTTTGAAAAAAATGTGTGTTATTCTAAATTGAACTTATTCTTTTAAAACGTTTAATATTCATGTTTCTCATTATAAAAATAATGGTATAAGTTTCTATAAAACAGCAAACATATGAAAAACACATGTTTATGTAATTATGCGAGACAAGAAATTTCACTCATAAGTACCGTCTGACATTTCACGTTGAAAAATTCACAAAATGCAAAACGCAATTTGTTGAACGGGGATAAGGTTTGAAAAATAACAGCGTAAAAAAATACTTTCCGAAGTGGCTTGATTATATCACAACATAATTATATTGCGCGATTAATTGTGACGGCAAAGATATTGCGCGCGCGAGGAGTTGTATATCAGTTATAATAATAGATTTTCGGAAAAAAAAGAGACGCAACGATGAATTATTTGTGATAATAATCCTGTGAATCACACTTTCATTTTTAGCATGATAATTACGATAATAACGAAAATTACTCTACACTCTACTCTATCGCTTACGTGTCGTGTTTTGAATTCATCTCAATCGAGCATCAATGATAAACACGACTATGGCCGGAGAGATATACGTACCTACGCGTTTTTACTTTCGTGTTTTAATTTCGCATAGTAGAGCATTAGCCGAATGACCATGACACACACGTATATGAATCATACATCTATTATCCATATTCAGTGGCTAATTGTAAGATAAGAAAAACTTTAAATGCGATAACGCGCAAAAGAGAACGCAAAAAAAACTTTACATCGTTAATTGAAATAAAAAAGTATTGTTAAAAAAGTTATTTCTTTCTTATTTGTTCCAATAACATTTTCTCTCTGTTGCTCTAAAATAATTATGTTTGATTAGCGAAATATTACAAGTGTTACAGCTACTCCAAAAGTACAATGCCATTGTTTTCTTCTTCATCCTTTTTTTTAACAAACTGCCTAAATTTTCAATATTTATGAGAACAATATTATAATAGAAAACTATCGCGATCTCGATATTTAAAAAATATTACTAATAGAAGAACAATGTTAAAATAAAATCTAATACAATCCCAAAATATTCTATAATCGATTTATATAGGCAATATTTACCTCGTGTAATGAAATAAAACGTCTACTCATTACCGAGCTCGACAGATCGATTTTACGTGCGATTAAACGGCAGTTTAATGCTCGGTGATTTCTTTGCGAGTGTTAATGTGTCGCTAATAATGCTAATGTCACCCTCACGACGACGACGACAAGTTTCGTGTAAGTTTGTCGGTGACATACTTACTGCAGCTGGTTACTTGAACAGATCTGAGAGCTCCATTCGTGAATATCTAACATCCTTTTCTCTATTATCCTATTAATCTAAATGGCGCACGTATATGTTGTGCCGTGTGACGCATTGCTGGCTTCCTTGTAACAGTCAGCCCTAATCAAAACTAAGCTGCTAACACCCAAGTCAATAAACACATCCGAATCTACGTCGCGGATTTGTGCAATCATTAAATAAAATAGCCACATGTGTCATTCCTGAATAGCACACATATGAAGTTCCTATCTATTATCTTTTTATAATAAAAAATACGAAACTGCCGTGATAATCATCTCGGAGATATTTTATGAATCATAATGTGATCGATATTTCATTGCGTATACATTTCGATCTTTATCAGGTGTTGTTCCAAATGCCAGATAGCGTCAATTAGTCACTTTTATTTTGTAACAGTATTTTGCTGCTTTCTATCTGCAGCTGATATTTATGTCGTTGCAGAATTATCATTATGTTTTATAACATCTTCAATTGTGCAACCATTTGATTGGCTAAATTGTGCGAAAGAAGCCGGGCACGGGACCCGGCGGAGGGTCCAGAATCTTCCGTTATCTTCGATGGTCATCCGGTCGCCGGTGTCGTTGGTGCATGATCATTTACAAGATACTTGTTCGCGGTTGATTTGTCTGCCTCGCGGGTGGGGGATTCGCACGGGGGTACCGTGCTGATATAAGCGGAACATGGGCCCAGCATCCGCAGTCAGCCAGTCAGTCATTCGGTCATTCAGTGCCCAGCAAAATAGTGTCCACTCGCCGGTAGGTTATTCCTTTCACTTTTTGTGGTATGCTCCTCTCCCGGCCGATCGCGTTATCGCGCTTCGAAACTCCATGCCGCGACAGATGCACCGTTGCGCAATCCAATTTATCGCTCGAACGTGAGACGAATCGTCACGTAAGATCCTTTTGGTTTCGGGAAATCGCGATTTTATCGGTTTCTTCATTTTGTCTCGTTCCCGAGTTTATCTCGGCGACTGACCTTGCAAGTTTTCGAAATGTTATATGCTTGTGCATGCTAATCATGCAGCTAAATCATTCGGTCCTCGATTCGATATTCGTTTTTCGTTTCTGTCTTTCACACGAAACTTCGCAATCAATTGTGGACGAAACTCGAGCTGTAGGCTGTTCTGGCTGTTGCTGTTATTGTAATATCGATAAAGCGAATCGATATTTTTATTACATATGGAATTTACTTGATAGTAAGCGATGCATAAATAATCTCAATGTCAGTGAAGGATTTTTTATGGAAATTATAATTCTATCTGTATTTGCTATAGAGGATTGAGCTACTAAATATAGCGTGTTATTGTGGAAATGCAAAACTACAGCCGCTATAACTAAAGCCGCACATATCTGACAGAAATAGTCTGCGAGAATAACACGTTAATCCATAACGTCGATATCTATGCACGCGGTGTAGACACGCTAATGTTAAATTCAGTAATTACGTGGTCAATTGGGCGGTTTATTGGGATTTAATGTTCGAGAGAGATAACGGCTCAAATTAAATCTTCATAAGCTTTTAATTAGCTGTAACATTTTTAATTAACAGCAGTTTTGCGATCAATCATGAAAAAAAGAAGAATATATCAATACATTTTTGTAAATCTTCTCTAGATATCCCGTAGATTGCCATTTCTTTATAATTTCTCTATTAATAATATAAAAATTGTAAAATATATAATTATATAAAATTATAAAATATTATAAAAATTATAATGTATAAAAGTAAACATATTACTTTTCCTGAAAGTAAATTTCCATCATTAATTTATTTGGAATTCTTTCAAATCAAGGGCTAATATTTTATTCTTAAGCTTTTTGTATTTTTTAAACTTCTGCTAGATTGTATATATTAAATACCGTCTTGAAATTGCGTTGTAAAGTCTTTTCACTTATAATGTTTAATTCTGGGAAATGTAGGAATGTAACAAGACGTTCGCTATAAGTCCTGATTAATCTAACACAATATAGAAACAGCCGATGGACACGTCGGAGTGTGCATGACGTGTAAAGCCGGTCCCACGATGGAAGTGGAAATACATCGCTATATATATGTACCTGCTTCGTGTCCGCGAAACGCGCCATCAATTCGCGCAGTGCTTACGTTAAAACGCATGAATAACACTGATCGATGAAGTCGCGCAGGTGTTGTGGACGAACACCTTTCGCTATGGATCGATATTTCCTTAGAAGCTCCTCGCACCGCGTTTCCCGAGTTCACGGTGCTTTTACCCACCTCTCGCTGTATCTGGTCACGAAAAAATTCCACGACACGTACTATTGAATTGACTCAATTGACTCGCACTCGCACCGGACTGAGCTTTTACTCCTTGGACCGTAAACTTTCCAGCTGGCGTTCGCACACATTCCGCAAAGCGCCAGCAAATTGGAATAATTTTTGTAGCATTAATATATATGTCGAGATAAATAATAAATTTTTTATAATATCACAATAATTGTAGCGCGATGGTTTCGAAACGATAACAACTAAGAAGGTAATACATCTCGAAATTGATAGGAAATCTGTTCTGCTTTGTAAAATGCTCTCGAGAGGCAAAGTACCAGCGTCTCATGCTAATAATATTGGCAAGAACCTTTCCAATAAATGTACACTTATCGAAGCGAAGAAAGGTGTGGTAATGAGAAAAGTGAAGTACATAGAAGAAATATGATGAAAACGATAAAATACCTAGAATATTTGTATTTTATAAAATGCGAGCGAAATAATGACGATAAGAAAAGTGTTCTTATTGACGCCAATCATATCAAAAGTGACAAGAAAATCTTCAATAAACTTGTGCTCGCATTTTATAGAGAACGACTGGGTGTGAGAAGAAACATGCAAATCGATAACAACTTGAAACATCAAGTATTTTATACTAACAAGGAAAGTTATATTTTCCTTGCAAAACGAAGTAAGAAGAAAAAAGATAATTTTTGCTAATATAGATACAGAATACAGATATTTCATAAAAGCGGCATAAGGTCATCAATAAAATAAATAGAGATATGGGTAAGAAATATTTTCTATCAACGCGAGATAATAGCAAGAAGGAAAGTTATATTGAAATTAAGTAGGTATATGGGTATAGATAAGAACCTGGAATATCCGATGACTCTGCGTCAGCCACACGATAATGTTTCCTTATATAGCTTTACATAAATTTACATAATTTTGTGAATCTTGCATTTTACGTAAGCTGCTTACGGAAGTCACATGAAAATAATAAATTCTATAATGATCAGTAATTATCCTGAATAATATGCGATGACGTTACGCTCCATCTTTAGTACATTATACTGTTATTAATGTCTACATAAAAAATAATGCAAATCTGAGATATTCAATTTTATATATTTAACTTGACATGGGCGTGTGATTTGTAGAATTTCTGTTCGGTATAAAATTACATAATCTTAATTAACCTCAAGCACACCAAGAAACTCACGTATGCCGTTAGAACGTAGTTCGTGTATATCACGAAGGTCATCTAACAGCTTACAGACTAATAACAAGAAGTAGATTGTACATATATGTATACAGCTGACATACGTGCAATAGGAGAAAATAAATAGTTCGCTAATTTTATGTGATTGACTGATCGTAATATTCGTCAATAATATAGAGTGACGTGAAAGTTATAACTTCGCCTTCACCTGGTCAACATACTCGTTTTCATTTACGTACGTCACTTTTTGTAGGAATTATGTAAGTAAGCGGCCTGCTATCCTAAATCGCGCTTAAAAAACTGCGTCGCACGAATTATCGATTAGTGTCCTTTACGTGCGAGGCTACTGTTAGTTAATATTAATCGGTTCATCTGACCGGCCGCTAGGTCGATTAAATTACATTTGTGTACGTGAGGCATGCGCAAATGGATCTCGATCCATAGTCGGAGATTACTTACCAATCTTTACTTAATGGATATTTCATAATCAATTTTTTGGTTACCTGAGTACAATTTTTGAGATTGTTTGAGCATCTACATCTTCTTTTACAAACTTTGAATCATCTATTTGCCATAACGAAATACTGCATTTATTATTAAAATTATTTTTGTTATAAGAAAATATACACCTCATGAAGAAGATGTATAAAATATTGTAAACGTATTTTTTAAAATCTATGTTTCTTCATATCTCTTTCTTATCTATACTGTTTTATGCTGACAATAAGGAAGTATTTTTCCGCTACAATGTTTTAAATTATTATTGCAACGTTTATTAGTAATTTTAACGTTTTAAAAGATAACGACAATTTCAGATAAAATGTATAAACATAGCAAAATAATATTATATATGTTATTGTTATGTGGCCTCGATACGTGTCGTCAGTTTTCTATTATTCTATTTACAGCCCAATACGCACGATGAGTCGAATGGTTGTGTTACTATTGACAGCTGTAATAGCTATTACAGCTACACAGGCAGAAGAGGTACGTACGATAATCCGAATATTGCATGTATTAATACGTTTCCGCAATAATAAATAAACCATCAATCGATTTTCCAATGCATTATAATGTATGACAAATTATTACCGTGACGAGCGTTGATTGTAATTGGTAATATGACATAGTTCTCCAAACTGGATAGCAGTTATTACGTGACATTCATGTATAGAGATTGTAATATAATGAGTGAATTGCAGAATATACAAGTGCGCTCTTAAAGTCAAAAAATTTCATTTACGAATCTCTTAATCAAATTATTTTATTTTTTTTATTTCCTTACTTCAAAAGCATTTTCGTTCGATTTTTAATTCTTACAGAATATTTAACATTAAAAATTGAGGACATTAAAAAATTTAAATCCTCGACAAAATAATGTCCAATTAATTTTTCCCTTAAAAAATTTTTCTTTAATTAGATAAAACTTTTTACTATTTTTCGAAAGCACTAGCTATTATTATTTATAATTATACTGATCGTATCGAATCGGCTCGATTAGGAATTGGTAGCGGTCGTTCGTCTAACATCATTCTCCTCGAGCAATGTCACGGGTAATTTGAAGATCGTTCAGACCCCTATGGATGGACCTGTTACTATCACCGGCAAGATCTACGGACTCACAGCGGGGCTACACGGTTTCCACGTGCACGAGAAGGGAGATTTGAGCATGGGTTGCACATCTGCGGGAGCGCACTTCAATCCTGAGAACGTGAGCTCCCACAGCAATTGATCTTCCTTTTAATTGCTCATGCATAATAATTTATTTATATATTATTAACCATAGCTATTACTCCTTTTTTGGAAAATTTTCACTTCTGATAAATTTCTATCTCTCGCCGTTTGTATTTTATGTCTTTGGCTTTTTTGCCTTATTAGTCTTTCATTGACTAGGTACTTAATAGTACTTCTTCGATTACTTCGGCTACATACTGTTAATTCGTTAGGTCACTCACGGCGCACCGGAAGATACTGTCAGACATGTCGGCGATCTAGGAAATGTCGAGGCCAATTCTGCGGGAGAAGCGATAATAAATATCACTGATAAAATTATCTCGCTGAGAGGATCGAACAGCATCCTGGGACGGTCCATAGTTGTACACTCCGGCGAGGACGATCTTGGCAAAGGCAATAACTCTCTCTCTTCGACAACTGGAAATTCTGGCGATCGTTTGGCCTGTGGTGTCGTTGGCATCGAGTAGGTTATCGCTTTATGAATATATGTTTTTCTTATTTTTATTTACGCCTTGAGCTATCAAATTTTCATATAATGTTCAGTATTCACGTGTTCATTATTCACAGTTTCTGTGTTCACAGGACATAAAACTTGTAGTTTTCCTCATTTAACGTCTATCTCATTCATAATGCAATAATTTTTAGATTTCCAGTAAAAAAGATATAAAATTAAGATTCTCTTTATTTTTATTTGCTTATTGCTTATTTGTCGCTAAATGTTCATGTACATTCCAACTTTGTTGTGTAAGTACAGTAGGTAGATGTTAGACAAAAATATTACAGATACCAATGAAAAATATATTTATTCAGTGTAGTAAACGATCTTCTAATGCCGTATGTAGTACCGCTCATATATCTTATAATGTTAATATAATTATACATAATGCAATATCTCTTTTATATTATTACATTATTATAATTACGATATTAATATTATTTATATAATATCAATAATCCTCGCAAACTTTTTTCACGAGAATTATCGAAAGCGAAATTAAACAGCCGCACCTCATCGTATTCTGCACATTACAGAAAAATCTGAGGTACTTCGAAGAAAAGTGTCAACGGTCAACGGAGGAGAAACAAAAAGGATCGATACCACTTTGTAGATTTGACTAGAAATTCGTCTTGATTAGGATTGACCCAATAATGTTGAAGTGTTACTTCCTATACGATTCTTCCTCTGTAAAATGCTTTGGCGTTATGTGATTTGTATAAGAGAGATTTGTCGTTTGTAATAAACTCGAGAAATAGACGTAGAATTAGTATAGGAACGACATGTGCCCTATGTAAATGTAATGTAACTTTCTCTCTGACTGTTGACTCGTAGTGTGTCTATCTTTTGTATGTAAACTGTTGATGAGATACTTTAACAATTTGTTTTGTCCCTCTGTGTTTTCCTGATATACTCCTCCTCACATTGATTCTGTCCGACCGCTTTTTTGTGTTACCATAAGGAAAATATAAATATTTCAGACAAAATATACATATGCTATAAAGCGCAATGAGAATGCTCCTCTATAAATTATTTCACGATTATTTTACGATCACGCACGTTTAGATTTAAACGATATGCGCGCATTATACACTTTCGCATAGTTAAGAGAAGCCGGTTAATCTCTGTTTTTCTCGGACTATTGCCACGCTAATAAAGTGGCACGGTGATAATACTTTGATAATTTACGAGCTTTCGCTACAAAATACGAATAAAGTCTGAAAAGTTAATATCACCGTTTTCCACAATAATTATTCAAAAGTAATATCAGGACAATCTCGTATAATAAGTGTCATAAATGTCGCACTTTATATTAATCGCAAAAGTTGTTAATTTCTCTCTCAAAGTATGGTAAAAAATCACTATAAAAATATATTCTTACTAGAATTAAAATATAAATTTTTTTCAAAAAAATTCTTTAATAAATCTTTACGTATTATATTGTTTAGCACATAGAGTCTAACCGCATCGACATTTTTAATGTATTTTATGCTTACTTTTTATTTGTAGGTCGTCGCCGATATATTTGTTGTTTGAGTAATACCAATAAATATTAATGCTTTCAAGAATGCTTGCGATATTTGTTTGCTTCTGACTACCGCAACACAATGGCAATATGATTTATGTGTAATTTGAAATTCAGATTTATGCGATGCATCGAAATGTAGAATGCATTTCATTTAAATGTAGATACAAATCTCAGGTTTCAGCGTGTGTGCATTATTGCATTTTGCACGTAATTAGATCCGTGGTAGGCGATGCACGCAACTCACGTCACAAAATTGAGTCATTTTATTTATTTCTCGGTTTCCGGTAATAACGTCGGATACTTCACGTAATGTTGCGCAATTCAATTACGAATACAATTATCGATTTCTTCAATGTTGTTGCTTCTAGGTCGCCGTACGGCAAGTGGAATTCTGGCTCATTTACTACACCCAGCGTATCGACCCTCGTGATATTCTTCCTCATCGCCACTTATCAACATCTCAAGTTCTAACGATCCCGCGGGAGCTCCAAGTAATTTCGAGTCTTGTTCAAAGATAAGTAAATTGCATTTGCATTTACATCTCGGGCTGACGAACAGCGAGAGCTGCGACCATCGATTATTCGTCAACAATATTAGCTGTCGACAAACGTTTAACCACTTATGGAGCGTCGCAGAGTAGCGATCGTTATTTTGATGTAAACGTGACTTATCCCGGCCGATTACTATAAATTTCATTGGAATAAGCTGACGAGTAGTTCAATTTTTTAAAATTATATTTACAATGTACGAGAGTATCTATAAAATATTAAACTATCTGCTCAGATTGCTACTAATTGAAAGATCTGTTGTTCAACTTAAATAACGATACAACAACGAAAATTGTCATTACTTATATAATTTAATATTGTGCAATATTAATATTATTTAGAAATACTTAGTTCACCATAAGTCTGAACGAGAAATAATTTGTTTAAAATGCGTCTATATGTGCGTCAAATATAGATATATATATTGCGAATTACATATTACAATTTGCAATATTTCATCTACTTAATTAGTTAATTAAGAAGTATATTCAATATGATTGGTCAACTTGTAAGTGTTATTTGTTATTTGTTACGATAGTCAGTTTCATTATTTGTATTCTTAATATAGTATGATGCTACGATTTCTTCGTATTCGTAACTTGCACTTTTGCAGGATAAATCTAGGCTATATACAACTATATTTTTTTGTTTACAATTACATTTTTCGATTTTTAAAATGCAGACACATTAATTAATTAAATCACAAATTTTTTTCTGTGTACAACTTTTTCGACTGATGTTTCTTTATTGTGACTGCTTGTATAAAGAAGTTATATTTATTGAAATAAAATTCTTGGTTAATGTAAAGATCAGCTTGCTTTCTGTTATTACGATCTTCTTCAAACCTAATTGTAAAATTGTTTATTACTAAACTATTAATATTAACATACTCTATAGACTTTATTGCGTAAATATCGATCGAATACGGAGTACACGATGAGCAGAGTAGAAAAGATGTTTCAGTCGTGCAGCGCTGAACTTTAAATCGTGGCGTGTTATCATTATGCATGTAGCATTACGTGCAGGTGCAGCTACCAGAGGAATGAGCGCGATAACTATATTTACCATATCCTCATTAACCCATATACGTGTCCATATAATAGCGCGACACGAAACGGTGGATTTACGCGAATCCCAACTGCATACGAGGAACGAACCGCTCGAATTTTTCTAGAAGTTGATACTGAGGAAACGTACTACGCAAATACCTATCGAGCGGATCGAATCGCGAAAACGAAAACTCGTCGGCCTGTGACCCACTTTGTACGTTCTACTGGACTTGTGTAAATAATGTCACATTATTGAACTGCGAGCGGCAATCGTTTAACGCGACACTCACGCGCGGTTGGTCTGATCTCCGATAAAATTATGGCGGATTGCGTTCGTCCATCGAGAACGCTTCGCTCGCAATACAGCGCGAAATAATGCACTTGGAGTTAAGTAATTGAAGTGTCCAATGGAACAACATTTTGCTATTTCGTAAATTGGTGAGATAACATGCAGTATCATCATTCGTACGAAAAAAAATAACATTAACAAAATTGTATGATTAAATGAGATATAAATACAAAAGAAAGAATACTTATATATATGAAATAAATAAGAAATGTAAATTACCAAATAAAAGAAGAACGGTCTAATTAAGAGCTGGGTGCAGTAAGCGGTGCGCAAATTTTTTTAAATTAATAGTTCATTATTTTCTCGTTTTGGTCCTAGTATTAGACCATTTAGCAAATAGTCATTGATTATAAAATACGTGTATCCCCTATCAATGCTAAACGCATCAACATGGTAAGCCTCCTTCCGATTCCTGCCATAAAGAGAGTTAATTGTATGTTGGGAACATTTTATATGTCCAAATCTTACAATCAGTCCGTCAAGTTAGGCACCAGGAGCCACGCTAAGCAATACGTTGAGTGTCAGTGAGTTTAAAATAAATAGCGTCAATTGTCACATGACATCTCAATTAGCTCGTTCCTCTTCTACTTGGTGACTTCCAAATACCAAAGCCTTTTACTTTTAAATATAATTTTTACTTTTAAATATAAATTATTCGTTAATAAATTAATAAATCTTACAAGCAATGTTAATGTTAAATGTTTCTTTAGACAGTAAAAACTACCTTAATCAACTACGCAACGCAGCGAAATATATTAATTAAAGCATCAATTTTTAAAAATAATGTTACTGATTTAAATTATCTATTATACTAGCGCCTTCTGTTCATCTAAAATCTCAAAAAACGAATCGTAGTTTATCAGGTCTGTGCCCGCAAAGAAGTTTATCAAAAAGACAACTAATATTTAATTAATTTATATACAAATATGACGACTCAACAGGGGCAACAGTTAACGTCTTGTCAACCTGCGAAGTTTATCTGATTACCATAAAATCAAATCTGCCGAATAAATCTTCTCGTAGATTAATTTCTAGAATTGTGGCTGATTTTGAGCAAATTTGGAGATGTTATGATGGAAGCAAATGAATCGGCTGCTTCCAGATCGATGGTGTGGGGTAGTTCCGAATAAAATCGAGGAGACCAAACTCGAAACGGAGAATAGTTTGACTGTAGGGCGCTTTTAACAAGAAAGATTACATTCGCAAATACTGATTGCATCTTTTGTTTATTTTTTAAGGTGCGCCTACATCTATCGTAAGTGATTATCGTAAGCTCCTTACGACCACTTACGACGATCGCAATGCTCGTCGTGACAGTTATCGTAACCTCATCGATGAGTTGATTCAACTTGAACTCTGACGATTACAACGCTTGTTTAGCGTTACAACAGTAACCTAATCTGTCAGCCTTCTCGATGCGCGAAGAAAAGTGTGTTTATATGATATATTAACATAGATATATTGTTTACGAGAGTTTCTTTGCTTACGACCACGATCGCAGCGTTACGATAGATGTAGGCGCACCTTTAAGACCTCTAGGGATTCGTACTTGGGTTGGCGGCAAGTGACCATGGTTACCATCGACGACCCCGGTCAGAACCGCTGACCAATAACGAATCTGTAATGCAGGACTTCGACCTGAAAACTATGCTCCCGCCTGGCTGCCTTCGTGCCGGCGGCCTCGAGGCCGAGGATTTCGATCGAAACCTTCCCTGTAGGCTTGAACGAAGGGGCACCACCTAAATCGCTCCCATTGACCGTACGGCCGTCGCACGGAACGCAAGCCGATTGACCATGTGTCTGACTTTTTAAGCCCCCGCGAATTGTCGTTTCGGAGTAATAAAATCAAAATAATAAAGTTTAATCAATTTTAACGATAGACAGATACATCATGGAGTCCTGCGGAATGAACGTTATCAAATACATCCTTTTCATCTTTAACTTGATTTTCGCGGTGAGTAGAGCGAGTTGGAAGCGATAACGGTTTTGAGGAAATAATATTGGCGGCAAGTGTGTTTCTAAGTGATTCAAATAATAAATATCTTTTTTCTATTCTTTATGTTTTAATTTTTCTGAGGTTCACGGATATATCCGGTTTTTATTGATTTTTCCGAGGACGTCCAAGATACTTTCAAATACTTAGAGCGCGCAAAAAGATTCGATTATTTGTGATACGTATTTTTTAAATTATAGTATAATCTTCTGGAAGATTGCACTTAATAAAATATAATTCTTCCTTTTTTAATTAATTAATAAAAACTATTTTCGTAAAATATATATTAAAAAATATGCTTTTATAAATATATATATATATTTATATAAGCATATTTTTAATATTTATATATATATATATATATATGTATATGTATATAAATTTCTGCATATGCGTTTTAATTTTACTAGTTTTATTTTTACCCTTGGAAAAATCAAGATAGTGCGAAAGACACTTTCGAGAACAAAGAAAAATACGTACAATTGCTAAAATTGATTTTTCCAGATATCAGGCATAGGTATTATTGTGGCCGGCTCGTTGGTGTTAGCAGATGTCGGCGAATTCAATCACTTCGTGGAAGGCAGGATAATGGCACCGCCTATAGTGCTTATAGTTGCGGGATCTATCGTTTTCATCATAGCTTTTCTAGGGTGTTACGGAGCGATAAAGGAGCATTACAATATGTTGATTGCGGTAAGTTAAAAAATCAACAGAATAATTAAATAGCTTAGAGTAAGAAAAATTAATCTATGCTAAATAATTATCGATACCTATATTAGAAATATAATTAAAAGTTTAATAATATTTTTTATGGAAATACAATTATATTAAAGTTTGCTTTCCTCAGAATATGTTCCAAAATTCTGATATCAATTTTGATAATAGATTCTTTGATTATTTTATGTACTTGAATTTATCTCAAATAGAATTTTCGAAGTGCCTAATTAAAATTAAGATCGGAGATTTCTAAGCGCGGAATATTTCGCGCATATTTAATACCAATATATCAAATTGTACACATGTGTAATTTTAAATATCTTTATCTTCATTTCGTACTGTTTTTAAATAATCTTTCTTACAGTAAAAAACAATAAATAATTCTAAATTACAATTGTATGCAATTTTTAATTAATTATATTAATATTAAAAATAATTTAGTTTGCGGCCGCATTATTAATAATCTTCGTGATCGAACTTGCGGTGGGCATAGCGGCGGCAGTGTTTAAAAACGATTTTAGTATGGCGATGAAGGATAACCTGAAGGAATCGATGAAGAACTATACGGAAGCCGACAGAGTAGCCTGGGATAATGTTCAGAAAAAGGTCAGTATACTGAATCTGGAACGCAACATGCTAGCTAATGGATTTGTCGATACAAAAATGAGGTGATGAAATAGTATGGCTTCCGTGCCATGAAGAAAACAATGGTTTCTATAATGGTGATGGGTTAGGTCACTTGAAATCACTTTTGAAATAGCCATTGCGTGCAAATAGGCAATTAAAGCCGTTTTAGTATTACAAGTGCATTGACTACTCTAACATTGACTGTCATATACAGTTCTGTATTTTAAATTACTTTATCCTACTTTGACACAAAAGTGGTTTTGTAAAATATTATATAATCAAATCGCGTGATTAAATATTTTTACTTTGCATTGGCGCCAAGAAAAATAACAAAAATGAAATAATTAATTATTGAATTATTTAAATTAAGTATTAAATTGTTTATTTTTTTATTATTTATTATAGAATTAATAAACTTGATTAATACTTTGATAATTTTACTTGTTCATGTGACAGCTACAATGTTGCGGCGTGGACGGTTCCAAAGATTGGATTCAAACTCCTGGACAAACAGTCCCGTCGTCCTGTTGCGATGATACGCAAAGGATATGTCAGACATCTAATGCATATCAGGAAGGATGCTTTAGCAAGTTGGAAATGCGAGTTCAGAATGGCGCCACGGTCTTGATCGGTGTGGGCATCGGAATAGCTTTTGTGGAGGCGAGTAAAATTTAGTTTACAAGATATTTTAATTAGATACGTCAAGCCGGTGCCATGTCCGCACTTTACTTTATTCTATTGCGGTAAAGGTAAACAGGTTTTAAGTAAAAGCATAATAAGCAAAGATAAATAAACACGAAAGAATCGAAGAAACTTTTCAGTTTAAGAATTATATAACTCTTCATTGTAACAAAAATGCAAATTGTATTTAAATTCGTTCATCAAGTTACTGTGGCGATACTTAAAAAAATATGTTTTCTTTTTTACAGATTGCCGGTGTAATCCTTGCTGTTTGCCTCGCCACGGCCATAAAAAGGGAAAGCGTTAAATGAAACGAAATATATTAATTTAATTTCATGCTATATCACTTATCAGACTAATTGTAAGCTACAAAATTCGTTGTCTCGTCAAGATAAAAATACGATAAAATTATGATCGGCTTAATAGTAACAGAGCTAAAAAATTTATATTTATCCTCTTAAAAGATTTATATTAGAGATCATAAACGAACAAGAGACACGTCTCATTAACTACTTATTAATTTCATTTATTTAATATTGCGCATTGATTTTCCGCAATGTTTTTTACGTTTGCCTCATAGCAGCACAATAACAGACCTAATTTAAGCTTCGATAATTAGGTACTCAATATTTATATTCATCATGTATATTTTATAATTATATCATGCTTCTGCTTTTGTACTACGTAATTGAGTGGTATCCGCTGTGGAGATTAGAAAGATATTTCCACAAAAAATATTAATATTTTTTTTTTAAATGTATTTGTATGAACTGAGATAGTTTTACTTAAAAATCACGTTCCTCAGAGTGTTAATTCATAATTATAGATAGAATATATTGTAACCAAGAAACATAGAATAAAAAAAAGCTCAGAAAATCAAGAAACAATTATAGTTGTGGTGTGTATTGTGACGATATTTATAACATATTATATACGTTAATATATACAGTTAATATTATATATTATTACATGTATTATTAATACTTCGTTCCTATTAAAGGATCGATTTATTTGTGTGATTATGACTGTATAAATGTGTGCCTAGTGCAAATGTAGCTTGTATAAGCATATATGTTTTTATGTAGTAGCTATACCTATTCCTACAACAAATACGTTGTCTTAAGTACACTGACAGCTGTAAATTGTCATCTTCCTATGTACAATAATAGCTATAGACACTTCAATTCAACATAATTTATTTTTCAGTTTGTCTATTATACGTATATAACTTATATAACGTATTATATTTTCTACAAGTAAGGCAAGATTGTAACCTTCTGCAAAAATAAATTATCTGATATATGTACATCGTGTATTTAAATGATATAAATCACTTTTCCGCTATTTACAAAACATTTTTTTATATAATAAAAAAGGACTATAAATTATATTAGAATATTGAAAATATTCATGAAAAATATTTCAGTTTTATCGCACTTCCTTTAATGACAAATCGTTCTTTAAGAATCAATCGCTCTTCTTAACAACAAATTTTTTTAAAACGTTACATACAACTTCAAAATTTTTAATTACAAGTACTAGACATCTTTGTGCTAATTTAATTTTTCCAAAAAGAAAATATTTTCAAAGTACATGTTATTAAATAAATTATTATACAAATAAAAGTCAAAGGTAACTGTTGCATAATTATATGCACAAGAAAAAAAAAAGTAGCCTCCCCGGCGGGGAATCGAACCCCGGTCTCCCGCGTGACAGGCGGGGATACTAACCACTATACTACCGAGGACTCTTGTATGATGATGAACTTTTTATACGATATATAATGATTTATCACACGCTCTTTAAGAAATACTCGATTGTATGGGTATAATAAAAATAAATTTTATGTAATAATTATTTATACGTTCCACATACTTGTGATTACATATTTATCACATTAGATGTGTCTAACACACTTTCATATTACCGATAAAATCGAAATTCTTAGTATCAATCACTAAGTCGCCGTCACACATTCGCAATAACAGTACTTATTTAATTTGATTAAAAAACAGTAATTGTTTAAAAAATAATCGTAAAATTTTAATGTATAACAAAGCATAGAAAAATCCTGTAATTTATATTATAAAATCTAATTTTTCTATTCTGCTATTCTATATAAATATTAAAAAAGCAGGAAAAGTGCACTTTGTAACAATTTATATTAAAATATAAAATAAAATTAATAAAATGATATTAAAAATGTCCCCCTTTATTCCTCTTATTGCATTTTCAATATATTCGTATATATCATAAATAAATTATAGCTCTGATGTCCAAACCAAATATAAAATTAAATAGAGAAAAAAATATAAAATCGAAATTATATATAAAATTTAATAATCCACATTTGAAATATACGTGTAGATCGCAGTTGCCATCTGTATGACACGAGACAAAGCCACGTAACTTATCGATCGAGTACAAATAACGTGTAAATTAATAAAATAGAAATAATTTTGTTGCTTATACCCTTTAAATAATTATATTTTATTTAACTAAATAAATCCATATTATTTAGCAGGATTATTTGAGAAAAAAATTATATATTAAAACTGAGTTACTAGTCATGGGTGCAACGATCAATGAAAGTCACCGAGGTTCCGTGGTGTAGCGGTTATCACGTCTGCTTTACACGCAGAAGGTCGCCAGTTCGATCCCGGCCGGAACCACTTATAATTTTTATTCTTTATTGTAATATTTTTATTTTGGAAATTTTATGAATGGGTAGTATATGTATACATATGACAGCTAAGAAAGTCTGAGGATTTACTTATTTATCCATTTTTAAATATAAAAACACCTTTTAATACTTTAATGTTTAAGTAGAATGCTACCTACCTAACAATAAGAATTCTTTTATTATTAAAATATAACAGTTATTGATATAAGTTGTCGACATAAGTCAAGTTTAGAACCACAGCGAATTTTTTATTTTTGTTGTCTTGTATTCTCTCGACTTAAAAATGATCATAGGAAAGTTCAAAGCTTGCGTAACACAAAATTGTAATGCAATATTGCAGTAATTGATATCCGACAAAGATCTAAAAAAATTGTTTATGTTCATAATTCGCACGGAATCGTATAAACTCGCCGTATAAATCCTATAAAGTATGCGCAAAAAAGGAAGCAATATATAGCTTTAATTATTATTTTATAATTAAGCGCCACGTTTTTAGCGTTATATTAAACAATTAAATATTTATATACGCAAATCTAGAAATATTTGTGTAACCGTTCGTCAACATTTTCTTATCAAAAGGGATCAATGACACTCGCACTCAGGCCTTCGATTGTTTCGACATCGAAGTGCGAAATTTGGCTGTATATGAAACAACAGAAAGAACGGCATGGATGCCTTTACGCATACATCGATATTACCTTACTCGCTACCTTACCTTGTCGTCGTGAGATAAAATGCTGAAAGGGATCCGAGATTGAAACCGGACTTGCTCTGGTTGCACTGGCAAAGAAACAGTTGGCTGGGCACAGGTGGAGGGCCAGATGGTACGGGTTCAGCGAGACAGTGAATGAAGGACTCGAAAGAAACCATGCTCAATGCGCTCTCCCTCTTTCCTCTCCTGGGACTCGAATATAGGAACCTATAAAAAGGAACGTGACAAAACGAATGAGAGGACCGAATATCAATTTCGGTTTCCTGTCGTGCCCTACAATACTACCGTCTGACCCTTTCCCTACGTCATACTGTGCAATCATAATCGATCTCAAAATAAGTGACGTCTACGTCAAGGTCGTTTGTTTAATTTAAATCTAAATTCGATTTCAATGGAATTACAATATTAAAGCAGAATTTTCTCTTAAGTTGTCATTTAAATACCATAATTTTAACGAAATTTTATTTTATATCAAATGTAAGTATATTGCTTACTGTTGAGAAGATATATATAGGTAAGGATATTGATATAGAAAAAGTGTGTGTCAGCTTAAAGATTCTGCTAAATATTTTCTAATTGAATTTTTAATTACATTTAATTACTAATTAATTCTTAGTTACATTAGGTATATGTATTTAATAAAGATTTGTAAGAAACGATATAAAGGGAATTGATGCTTATTTTGATTTCTACAAAATCTATTTGTAATAATAACAGATTCCGCTGTGTTTAACTTGAAAGTTTTATTATCTGAGAGTCACTCTCATAGAAGTCCTTGACGAGTTCAGGATGAAGCATAAAACTTTTACTAGAACTTAAATATTTTACTTTTCTAGCGACCCTCTCGATAGCAAAGCTGCCGAGATATCTTCTTGCAAGCAAGAAATAAGATCAGGGTCATTCGGAATTCAGGGTTTGATTTCCTAAGTACACGAAATTCTAAATTACTAAAGTGGCCTTAAATAGCACAACTAACATTAGTAATAAAAGTCTAAAAAATATGTAAAGATGTAAGAACTTTATTTAGAAGAGCAAAAACTGGAATATTTTGGTATTAAATTTTACTTGGAATTCGGATAAGACGATAACTCGGACGATAATTAGTAAATCTTCAATTTTACTCTTATTGTTAGTGCCATATTTACTATTTACTGTTAAAAAATATATCAATTTTTCAAAATTAAGAGAATACAATTTTTTAACCCATCTCAGTTAGTTAGGTACACAGTGTCTTTTTAAAAAATTATTAACTCCAGGTCCGAAAATTTGATCAGGATAATAGATGATATTTATTTAAAATGATATTTATAAATATTATAGATCTTATATTTAAGATCATCTTAGGATCAGGCTTAAAAGGATCTGAAATATAATATCAGATCAGACTAAATATCGCCCTTAGAGTGCTTTCAGAAAACAATGTGCGATGTGCTTTGGGATTTACAGTTACGATTCGTACTTACGATTTCACAGTGTTACTTCGAGTCCACAGGTGGGCTATTGAAGACGCACGGTGTTCAGAAGTAGATGATCGTTCATGAATAAGATGCAAGGAGCGGCATACCTCCCGCGTAGAGCGATCAGTTTCAATGATGGGTTCACAACCGAGCTGCACTCGATCCGTTCGATTTCTTTCACCCTTGCTGCTCGCATATGTCCTGCAGAGACTACCTGTACGAAGAACCGTGAAATCTTGATAAACCAGTCCTGCTGCAGTCGTTAACGTCGCCGGCTATCGGCGACGTTCACCTGCGGCATCTTTCGGTCCATCATTCATGCGGACTGAACTTGACCCCGAATTTTTTGATCCTATCCTCTTTCTCGATGAAAAACGATCTCTCCCTTTTTTCCAAGACTTTTCATAACGCGATCGTGACATTTATGACAGAAAATTTTAATCGTTGCATATTGTATAAATAATTCTGAATAATGCACTAAAAAAATATATTTCTCACAAAATAAATTTCTTAATATAATAAATTTCTATAAAAATTTATTCTGTAGGTATTAAATTCTTACAACACTATTCTGACAATTAATTTCTTATTTGTCAAAAGTTGTCAACATTAATTATGTGCTGAATTTACATCAAATTAACCCCGTATTAAAATCTTACAAAAAAATATGATTTATAAATTTCAGGTTTACTATCCGTGTTTTAAAAGAAAGGACATATTTATTTTCAATAAAAACTTACTTCTTTCTAGTTAATTTTTCCGACTAATCGTTGTCATTTAATGGAATAAGCGGCACGAAAAATGATAAAAATCTTCTCTTTTCAATTATCTCTTTACCGACGATCTCTTTTGCGTCAGAAACGCGAACGGTTCCTTTTGTTGCCAACGTTTTCGGAAGAACGACGCCCGTTTTAACTCTTCCGCTTGACGAAGCACGCGGAATCGAGTTCGAATGGGAAGGGATGCTGCGGCAAGTGTCGGCGTTGGTGGAGCCGTGATGCACGCGTCTGCACGCGGGGGGTAGCGAAACGGTTCCCTCGTTTCCGTTGCGCCGGGAACGAGGGAGAAATCGATGCATCCGCGTCGAGCGTCAGCTCAGCTGTGCTCGAACTCGGCCAAGTCCCGAGAATGCGAACGCCAATCGGGGGTAACTGCGGGATTGAGACAATGAGACAATCGGCACGTCGACGTTTCCGCGTGCAGATTTAGACGGCACGCGGAGACTTTGCCTCGTAGCTAGATCTCATTTGGATTTAAAAATATGCACGTTGGAAAAACAGACTCTCGCGGAGAAACACGCTCATCGTGGCAAAACACGTCGAGAAAGTTCTGATAATACATTCGCGTTGCATGCAGGAAACGATTGCGCGAATTTGAAAGAATCCCCTTTTATTAAATGTCACGTTTTCCTGCGATACTTTTAGGAGAGAGATAAAGCTATCTGTTATAATCTATAATTATTTTCTAGAAAATTAAAGAGTTATAATAAATTATAATATATATAGATCTATTTGTTATAACTGCCTTCATATTCTCCATGATATAATTAGGAACGTAATTATATAGAAATTTCCGTAAAAGATATTCGAAATGAAGTATGCGGAAGCGTCCGTTTGATTACTGTCACAAGTTGTATAGCCCCGGTATTCGCCCGCGGTTTCGAGTGGACACTGCGAAGAGATAAACACGTGGATTTGCATAGGTGCGTAAGCACGTGCATATGCATGGGGTTGGACAGATGTTAAATGTTCGAGAGTTGACACGTATGTACATGCCGCCTTTGCGACACGGTGTATGTGTCGCATTTAAATTCATTTTGCGCCGCGTGACAAACGGCTACCGATGTGTCCGACAAATTAACCGCGGAATCGTAAGAATCGTTTGCAAAGAAGCAGTTATTTGCAATTACGCACGAGCCACAGGTCCAGTCGAAATCAGTCGAAATTCTCATATAATCGGTTTAATACACTGAAGAAAATATTAATAATATATATTTTTCTAAATTTAAAATATTTTCTCAAATCTACCTATAAATATTTCTTTGAATTAAGGAAAGTAAATTCATAGAAATCAATTTTCTTGTAAATAATAAATATTTTTTCAGCGTACCGCGACATGAGTTTACATTATAATTCATTAGCAGTACGATAACACGATAATGTCGATAAATTAAATTTTATAATGAAAGAAAAATATTTATCGTGCAGCGCGTTTTAATGAGACATGATAATTCAGTGGCATATCTTTCACACAGTTTCGCAAAGTGCTTTGACCAGATAGTTTTTATTGTAATGCAAACACATGGCATACGTTAGCTATCTTATCTTATCGCCCGACGCTTTCAGCGATATTATACAATCGTATATCATAGCGACGAGGAGGCTATACTTTAATGAAATTTCCATAAATAGCGAAATTATATATGGAAATACGTGAGCGATAAGCAAAAACGCGTGCCCGAACTGTTCCGCATACGTGCGTCGCATAACGAAACGTAATTCCGATATTGACAAAATTTCATAATGATACGATCGTTCAGAGTTACGCAATCGTGCTTGAAACGAAAATTACACGAGCGATTAAAGTTGCTAATAGGTTAGAAACTTACGAATTTTCAAACGTAGGATTTAATGCACGATCTCCTCTTCCGAGGTTCCGGGGCAATCCGGGGCATCCGGGGTTCATTTTCCGTGTCGACGTGTTACGGCACGATGAATGTATTAGCGAAGATCGCTCGCGATAAGATAACGCTGCCGAAGTAACTTGACCGCATCTGAAAAAAGAACGAACGTTACATCGCGGAAGCGTTCGGTGCCGGTGCAAAGCCTCGAGTCAATGCCGCGTTAGGGAGCGTGTATTTTACCTGATGGCGTATCGGATTAATGCGCGTTGGAGTTTTAATAAATCTCGCGCGTTAAGATATACAGATATTCCGTGCGTAAGACGTGAGTAATAAAGCTAATAATACCATGTCCAGCCGCGTAATATACAGGACCGGAGAGAAGACTCTCGCATTTGATCAATGTACGGCAATTTCACGACGAACTTCGCCCTGCTTCGCCCGCCGACTTGCAACGCGCGCTCCTATTGGCTCGTACGACACAGTGGTTAAGTAAAATTCATTAATGTATCGTAACGAGGAAAATCTTGTCGACTCTCTTAAAATTTCGAAGAAACTAAATCTTTAAAGAAAATAATTGTAACTTGCATTCTTTGCATTGAGACAATTCTTGATTTATTACACAGGGTACTTCGTAAATCTTCTGTGAACAAAATAAGGACGGGTCTTCTTTCCCCCGAACACGATACGTGAGAGACAGAATGAGAGCGACCATCTTTTTCGGGCAGATTCGCTTTCTACGCCTCGAGACACCCAAGATACGTGAGTTTCAAAAAGATCGCAGTGGCACTTAACACTAAAAGTTCATCCTCGATAACGTGAGATAAAGATTTCTCGAGAAAAGGGAGAAAGAGAAGAAGAACCGAGAGATTGCGATACGTCTATTCTAAGGTATGCAGGCACAGATCGCAACGTTTTATACAACGCTTTTAACGTAGATGATTTGATTGCTTTTTACGCCCGAAAATCTCTCTTTCGTTTATCGAATATTAACGTGCATTTTCTCTCCGCGTACGGCGTTTCGTTAGCTAAAACGTCGTAAATTCCTATACCGGATATGGCGCTGAATATTCTACGTCAGTTATTTTTCGTATTTGCCAGCCAAGTCGCACCGGGCCGACCGGGCGAGCGAGACAATACGGTTTCAAAACATCAACAAAAAGCGCCGTGTTGACCCTCGATTCTCGGAATCGTACGAAGCACTTATTATTTCTCGGAACTCGGAATTCGTTCGCTGCTCGCTGCCGCGGTGGCTCCTCGCCTCGCCGCACCTGTAACTCTGTAAGTGTAAGTGCGCGCGTAGTGGGGAGAGCCGGTGGTGGGGGATCCGGCCGGAGCGCGGCGGCGCGCGCAGCTAAGAGGGACTAGAGGGAGGGCGAGAGAGGCGCGTGTGCGTGTCGTCACTGTCGTCTGCCACTGCCAGTAGTGCCAGTACTATCAGACTGATAGTGTCAGTGCCACTGGCCGCTGCGTTCAGTTCGAGTTCGGCGCGCGGTCAGTTCGTATCATCACCCTGTTTCGCGGGCGAGCGCGAATAAACGGAGTAATCAACTCTTCTCTCTCTCTCTCCGCCAGTGCGTTCTTCTCGCGCTCGTGCCTCGTCACTCGTGCTCGCGCAGCATTGTGCCTCTCGCGATCGGTTCGCCTGTTCATCTGTCCGTCCGTCCAGCCGCGTTCGTACGTCGCGTCGCGTCGCGTCGTGCAGAATCGCGGTCACCGGGTCGAATTTCGAGAAACGGGTCTCGTCGTACGTCGCGCGCACGCACACACGGTTAGTTCACACAGTTGTTCCCGCAGCATCGAGATGCGTAGGAAGACGGCCGTGCCGACAGCAGCAGGATCGCCGATCGCGCCGCGCGTCTCCGTCTCGTGAGGCGGTGGAGCCGGAAGCTGCCCTTGGACCCGGAACCGGCGAAAAATGAGGTGAGTAAACCGATCGATATCTCTGCCTCCACCGCCACTTGCGCCGTTCATTACTCCGGTTACGCCGATTACTCGCCGACTCCGTGAACTCCGTTTCGAAAAGGGGTCACGTAATCTGCCGCGCGCGGGTGGCTAATCGCCCCGCGGATCTTTCGCCGACTCCGGGGGAGGCTCCGATATCTCGCGAAGTCTCGCGAGGACGCGCGCGATGCTCCAGTTTCGAAACTCTCGCGCGCGCGATTATTGATCGTCCCGTGATCCTGGGAGTCCGGAGCCGGTACGTTAGCGGAAGCCCGCGACTTTTGATCACCGCTCGACGCTATAACGACAGTAATGACGCCAATGACGCGCTATCCCGGCATTCCCGGCGCGGGCGGTTGGCGCGAGGGTTGCCGGGATTTTTTTCGCTCTTCTCGGCCAACTTCGTTGCAGTAGCGACGACCGGTACGCGACACAGTGCGGAAAGTTCTACGGCGGAATGTGATTTTCGCTAATTTTGCCTCGCCGATTAGATCCTCGGGAAGGATGCGACGTGCATCAAGCGGGGGATGCGAGGTATATAGCTGTTGCATCGCGACACGTCTTTATATTACGAATGTTCGGGAACACCTCTTGAATGCCGCCGTGATCGCGAGTTTGATAATACGCGTAACGGGATTAAACAGGTTAAACATGCACGCGTCGCGGCAAGTGTTTCGTTCGAATTGTCGCACGAAGGGACGTGAGGAAGCGACACGAGGAAGTAAGTGGAACATTTTCATTACGACGAATATAGAATCTCGTCTGTTTGCGGGTTGCGCAGAATGTTGCACGTTGCAGCGGGTGAATATTAGTCCATATTGGCCCGTTCGGTGGCCATTTTGAATTGATTTAGTTACATTTGATGTATAACGATGCTCGATAATGCACATTGCAGTCTCGGTTTTTTATAATATATATTGTCGGTCAATGTGTGTGTGATAGATATATGAAACGTTTAACGATGACAGTCAACGAGATATTTGACGTATTACGAGCTATTATATATCAGAATATGTTTAATGTTTTTTTTTTGTAATTAATAAATTAACACTAACTAGCAGAGCGAATTTCCGCATAAGGATTCCCGGGTATTTAATTAACGGTAATGTTCCGACAGTATTTTCCATTAATGGGTTGAAAGTTCCTTCTAAAAATAATCCTCATCGGATGTCGTGGAGCAACGTCGTTAAACGGAAACCCGCTCTGACTTAATCAGCATGCAATAATTGGCAATAAGTCGATCCGTTGAACTAGAAAAGTGAATACCGCAATAATGGAGCATGGTCCGTTTTACTTGCGCCAAGAATATGTGGAGAAAATATATTTTTATCGTTCAAGAGAACATATCTCTCGCGGAGAGATATCGACATTGAGTTTTAAATAATTTTAAATTTTAATTTGTTTGCCGGCTGAATATATTTGCGATATATTGTCCGCGTTTGCGTTTTCCCAAAGATTTAAATTACACAACAATTTTCCGAGGCGCTCATTAATATTCCACGATACCCTTTTAATATCTATCCACCGGCAAAATTATTATTTGCGATATCGTATTATTTGCAGTCGCGTATCACGCTCGTGCGCCCTTACGCCCTCATTGTCAACGTGATTTGAACGCACAGCAAATAAAATATCGATTTGTCCATTTCTACTTTACCCCCGCGTACGATTGCGGTTAAGCCCGAAATAGCCTTTGAGCACGGGTTATGCAATTTCGCGGCAATTGGATGCTCAGCCGCATTGATCATGATTCGCTCGCAAACCAATAATCTCAGAAAACAAATCAAGGTCACTCTAATAGCGGCTTAAACGTCATTTCCCATCGAAGGATCGGAAATCGACGTTTGCATTTCGTACCTGCTTTTGTAGTGCGTACCTGCAGAACGCACAATCACCGCGCTTGTTAACTTTTCATATTCGTGTAAAGTAATGATCGAGGTAATGATTTATACTTGCTCCAGATTGTTGAAATGATTTATGAATTCGCATTATCTCATGTATTGTAGAAATTTAACGTAATTTTTGTAAATACCTATTTTTCAAAGCAAAAATTAGTTTGACAAATATTCAAAGATCTAACGATTTAATTTTTCCAACTTTTCAAGTAGATAATTAAAATTTAAATTAAATTCTTTCGAGCAATGTAGTATGCTATTAAGACAGTTAATTACATGGATTCTTTACCTAATAGCGTTTCTCATGGAACCTTGTCCGCGCAGTAAAGCAACAGCTTTTTTTACAATTTGTAAGATAAATAACTTAATAGGGCTAATAGCCAGTCTTAAAAAAAGGAACCTCTTATTTTCCGTCTAGAAAAAGAGGCGGAGCAGTTTTTGTGAGGGAGATCAATTTTCCTCACCAGCCGACAAAAGGTACCCGTCTCCTTGGAGCACTATCGATTAATTATCGTCTTAATTAGAGGGTCGTGATTTATAATTCAATCTTTAATCATTGGGCTCTGCGCGACGACGCGTCAGCTCAATTCCCGGCGCGGCGGTCAATTAGACGACGATGTAAAAACGATTTTCGATATTCAGATAAAAGCACACGTCGGTATTTAAACTCGGGACTCAGCAAGCGTTTGAGTTATCGATCAAATTTTCCTTCGCGACGGCGACCGCGACGTGACGCTGGCTCTCTCTCTCGAAGGGTGATAAATTATTCCGCGAGCCCGGAAGCGGGATAAATATTTGTCGAGCGACGTGCTTTATTATTTATGAGATCCTTTGTGAATGGCAAATAGAATCTTCGCGACCGTGTTGCGTTACCGTGCTATGCGAGTTCGCGTCGTAAAACACGCACATTCTAATGCTGCAGTGCGGAAAAAGTAAATTGTCGTTCTCGTGTAACGTTTGATATAAAATTGTAAATTGTATATTTAACGGTTATGCACATGGAACAATTGTTATTCGTTATTGAACTTCCATCGAGACAAAACAATGCGCCGTAAAGCATCGGGCAGAATTTATCTTTTGCGAGAAACAATATTATTCCTTACAAACGCTGCGCGATATAATTTCAAGCTGTAATAATATTTGCGGTTTACTTACGTTTCAGAGTTGGCAATCGCGTGTGATAAATTTTTTAAGAATTTATTCAATGGATGTCTATATTTTATGTCTTATAACAAAGAGATACTAATATAAATATATAAAATGTAATTACATCAAGTCGTACTATATATTATTATATTAAATATAGAGGAAAGTCCCCGATTATGGGATACCAAATCTATTTTGTGTGATTGCCGGAAGTCTATGGGCAGAGTTGAAAAATATATTAGGTAATTTTGAAGGAAATTTAATAAGCTTTAAGATGCTAAAATGTAAAATTTAATTTAAACATTGATTTTTCTGAAAATTAGAGAAATGTAAAAAATGAGCTTTCGGCAAAATCGAAAAAGTGTGCTCTTAATATGAGAGACCCAGGGAAATCGCTACTAAAGTGCAAAATACATCATATTGTAATTAGAAAACTTTATTTAAAGTTTCTGAAAGACAAATGTAATGGAGAAGCACATTTGCAACAATTGTAAACACACTTATACCCAATATCGTACCTAATCTGCCCCCTCCACCCTTCCCCCTCAAATCACGGTCAGCACACACTTATAATTTCGTATAAACCTTCCCTTAACGTTAATATAGTATTTTCTCTTATTTTATTACTGTACAATAACTTTCATACTCCAGCAACCCAGGAGTACCCTGAATATCTCATGTTACGAGTCCCACGCCTTGCGGTTTTGCGATCACCAAATCTAATCTCTACAATTGAGCAACTCAATATATCCCGTATTTTTTTATTAACACGACCTTACTCTATCGCTGCATGCAGAGCTCATTGCCACATATTTATTAATTATATAATAAACAAGGTTTAAAGTCTCATATCCACGGCACTTGACAACATCCAATTTCACAATTTCTTTCTCTGCAACGACTACACGCACGATCAAACAATGATTTTTACACTAAATAGGTTTTACCCCAAGGGCAATAAGTTTATGGTGGAACCAACTGATAGGGCTTATTAGTTTAGCAGAAACCTCGCTATCGCATATTAGGAGCTTATCTCATAATAGGGGACTTTCCTCTATATGATATTTAAGATATTAAAAATATTTTGAATAATTCGAGAATTTGTCGAAAGTTATCGTTACATTGTCTTTTTTTATGAAACGGCTTTGTCATCGATTTATTTCAAATATGTGTATAAATGTCTATATTTTAGTTCAGCGATTTTAAGCATTGTTGCTATTTTTCTGATTAAAGGTGTCCGGTAGATAAGGGCGTGCAGTAACGAGGATGACGAGAAGCTGCTTGAAAACCGCAGAACGCGATCCATCGTGACTGAAAGTGATTTTGCGAAGAATTTAAGCGACGACCATTCACGTAATCGGCGAGCGTCGATCATCGGGAAATTGATCGATTATCGCGACGTGAGAGACTAAAGACCGCGCGCGGAAAAGGAACTCTCGTTCGTGGAGATCATGGCGTGAATCGTGTGCGGCCGATAGAGAGATCCCTCGGGAAGATCGGCGAAGTTGTCCGGTGATTGTGTGATTCCCGCGGTAGTGGTCGGTTGTAGTGCTGGTGGTTGATACGATAGCTGCGAGTCGGAGACCCGTTGGCGCTTAGGCCTCGTCGGTTTACTCATGCTGGGAGTGCTGAAGCGGCGCTGGAAGCCATCGAAAAGGTAAGTGAACATAATCTCGGCCTGTTGCCAAGGATATATTTATTATATCATACCTGCATCGCGAACAGATTCCTGGGCAAACTTCCCATTTATATATTGAATGATAAAAAAAGATAGGCATTTTTCGGAGAAATATTCATAGTTATTTCATATAAATATTCATATAGTTATTTCATAGTTATCAAAATTCGTATAATATTATAACACATTTAAAAAAATATTTATTGGATTCTCAAGTTTAGCACGCTGATATTATACGAACAATCTAAATATTCTAAATTTTGACAGTGCTTTTTTATTCTTGTTAACAATACAATTTTTTTTGGCTATCTGATTTAAATAAACGGTGATATAATAAATAAATCTATTGTTTTATATATCTATATTTTGTGTCCTTGTTTTCTCGTTTAATTTTTTTAAAATCCCAATAATTATATTTTGTCATGCGAAAGATATAAAGTATAAAAGAACGCAACACTAAATAGAATAGATTTAAAGATAAATAATTTTCCTCTTACAGTTAGAAAATTTTTAATTGTAATTTTTTTTTAACGTGGTGAATCACGGATATAATTCGATATTTCAATTCTTTTCGAATTTTTTTTAATTAACACAAAATAACGCGCAAAGGTAGAAGTTGAAAATCAACAGTATTACAAAGGCACTCGAATAAATCTTTTCATCGATGTTATTTATTTAAAAAACAAAAGCTTTTTGAATAAAAATTCTACTTGGTTGCCTCGTCATAAGTTACTAAAAATTTGTATGCCTTTCTTGCTCATTTCCGGCGGAAGTTAATTAAAACGAGTAATCAGCATTAAAAGATGATGGCTGGAAAATTGCATTGGCCCTTACGCGCGACTTGGTCCGCTTCCACTTACGATGATTTATTTATTTCCCGGAGACGAGGGCTAACCCTGGGCCAATTCTGAAATTGCCCTCGGTTAACTTTGGGTTAACTCTCTAGGTCATCGCTCGAGCCTCGCGCATTAACCCTTTGTGTGTCGCAATATAACGAGTGACACTCAACCGCGCGATCGTATTTCACGTCGACTCTCGTAACTTCGTTCGCTTTTTAAAGGGCAGCGGGCTCGAAATTATTTTTAACGCGTTTGTGCTTCGTCCCTTTTGCGACGATTCGAAATGCACGTGAATAATCGTTCAACGCTTCTGATTTTATTGCGATTAAGAGTGACTTTATGGTAACAGCGAATGAATCTTTTCGTTTTTGATATTTATTAGATTCTTTTTCATAATGTTATACTTTAGTTAATTTATTTATATCGCAGCTTTAAACACTAAATCAGTTTTTTTCATAGAATGGTCACATGTGACGTTATCTTTTTTGCGATATTACGTGCGACTAGAATATATTGCAAGATACTAATACCTTTTGACATTTAAACGAGATAATTTATTAGTTTATTGTTCTTATTGTTAGTGTGATACTTGTGTCGAAACAATTCGAGACACGTAACTATGACGCGGATAATTGCCCGTTGACATTGCCATGACAGGCGAATCAAACGACTGTCACATGCCATATCGACAGCGTGTCAACATTGCAATTGACGTTACATTTCCGCGAATGCTGGGAGTTAAATCTCCCCTCGAGAGATTAATGCATCAATAGCGTCTTAAAAAAGGAAAGCAGCAAACCGCTTCGTGCAATCACCGCGCATCCTTAATGCGTGATAAATTATGCTAACGGTTTGTGTCACCGCGTATGCGCGAGGGCAACATATTATTGACAGTTGAATAAATAATTCCGTGAAACGACGCGTGTGATTACGCACGGCCATGCGTGGCATAGCTTTGCATAATGAGCCCCGTCGCGGCCAATTCGAAGGAATTATCATGACACCTGCTGCGGTCCGGGCCTTTAATTAATACCCGTTTCGAGTCCCCGTCGCGCACGACGAGATATCAATTCGTGACGGAAAAAAAAGCGAGGGCGTCGCATGATAATGCAGCACCAAAAACTGTGATATCGGGTTTACATTTTCTCACGTACTGCCGTCGTACACCGCGATTAAGACTTCTATCTCTCGTTTTCTATCGCGCGTTATCGATATTTCCGTGGCCTAAGCGCAATTACTGCTAATGCTAATTGATAACCCGGAGCAGATACATCACGGCTTCATTAAACGTCGCTGCAATCTCCGCGGGAGCTACCTGCTCGGTACATCGATGAGGTACCTGCGGATGCATCCATTTCCCGGCGCCGATATAATGTATTCTTGATGCTCTTTCTTCTTCAAAATCAATATTATAATAATTTACGTCTCTTACAAGTAGAAGAGTAATGAGAAACTAGAAATATCGCGTCAGAGCCGAAAGAATGCGATCTAAAATTATATTATAATAGAGAACGAAGAAGAGAGGAGAAATACGGCAAAATTCGGAAAAGTATGATAGAATTAATATTTTATTTATTGTCAGATTTACAATGATTACAAAACTGCACTATTAAATAATATAAATATTTTAAGGAAGTTATGAAAAAATAATTTTTTTACCGTACTTTCCTCACGATATTAGCGATGTAAAATTGAACATTGATATTTCGTATTCTAAGATATTTCCATTTCTAATTTTTCACGATCTTACCTTTTTGCGTAAATACTAGCAACATATATACATAAAGTCATTATCGAGCCACCATCTTCACCGAGATAGAGTGGAAACATGCGGGGAAAACAGCGGGTAGCAGGAAATTTATGGCGTCGACCGGGATTAGTTACACGAAGTGCGCTTTTCGAGGCAACTTTTCTGAAGCTCGACGGCAATTAATTTGCGCGCGGTTGCGAGTCCACGTCGGCACGCAGGAATTTACGCGCACGACATTCGCGAATGCGCGCACTGAGAGAGAGAGGAAGTTACGCGGTGGCGGCGGCGCGCGGCAGCGAGCTAATTTTAGAAGTATCACCGCGACCGATCTTTTCTTCGCGGGAGCATAACCGCTTAACTGCTCAGCTAGAATGTAGCAGTGCTCTTATGATCTTGTCCTTTCGTATTTCGCATAAAGAGGATTGCGGAGGAATGTGTCTTAAAATTTATTGCGACATCACTCGACGTTGAAGCGTATTAGTGTGGTATAGCAGTTCAAAAGTAATTGATGCGATTAATTTGAGATGTCCGAAGGAAAATATATAGTCGCTAATTAACATTTACACGATTCTCCCTGCGCCTAATGTTGGAAAATTTTTTGATTAGAAACAGAATAATATTATATATACGAGAGATCCAATATGTTCTATTATCTAATATTAGTTTTTATATTAGAAAGGTTTTTTGTTCAATATTTTTTTATGAACTTAAAGTAATATTTTTAAAAATGGAATGTCAATTGTAAAACATTAAAACATATTTGTAATATATAACTTATTTTTTATAATATTTTTTCTAAGAGAAAAATATGCGTCAACTTTACTTGAAAAAATTTAGTCCTAACATTTTATATAATTTCTGTGAAATGTTTTATGCAAATTTTCTTTACGGTAAACATTTCACTGCATGCATACACTAAAAATTGACACTTTAAATTGCATTGGTTTGCTGGTAATATTGATTAGCGGAGAGTTAAATATATTTTCAACAAACAGGCTTTCTACTGTCAAATTGCGGGAAATGCGTGGAAAATAGAAGCCGAAGCATAGAAAGTCTCAAGTGCTAATGAAATTACGTACGTTTGTCGGATGCTCGAGGGGGCCATTAGCACTTAAGATTTTACCGGAGTAGTCACACACGAGGGATAAATCGAGACTGGTTTAGACGCGGGACTGATGCTCGAATAGGCAGCAAACGAAGTGGAAAATCGCGCGTTTTCGAACGGTTTAACCCTTCACGGTTTTATGTCGAGGTATATTTGATAGTGGTTTATGAGATTCGTATCGATACTTCTGCAAAGATTTGATATGAGATTTAAACCGATATATAAATTATGAAGTCAAAGGCCGGATATTAATGCTACAGATATATAAACATGATTCTTATCTATTTGTGCCGAAGAAAATTTAACAATTGATATAAGATACCTTTTTCGTATAATATAGTGTCGAGAGTTTGATTCGTAGAAATTTTATTTCGATTTCAATCTGTTCGAAATAATGAGTAATTATATGCTTTGCGACTGTATCTTTCGATTCTCTGTAAAATACTAGATGTCTGCAATTTTGCTAATATTAAATTAAAATTAGAAAACTTAATTTTGATTGATTTTTTTCGATATTCTCTTGGATCGTAAAGGATTGACAAGTTTTACCCTTCTTTCATTTTTGCTTTGAAACCGCGTTCCATGTTCGTTCGCAGTTTGACATGTGTTTATACAACGAGTCGACGTTCGTTCGGACCATCGCTCGTGAAAATCTTGCATGTTTCGAGCTGCGTTTTTGTTTTCGAACCACGCACGTATCCAGATGCATCAGGTTTATCAAGCGTGTATGTGTTGACTGAACTGCAGAGTCTGTTAAAAATTTTTGGCATCCCGAACGAATAATTGCCACACCAGAAATTTGTTTATTTTTAACATTCGGTTTTTCTCAATGCATTAGTCGAAAATATAAGTTTAAAAAATTAGGTAAATTAGTTTAAAAATATTTTGTTTCTAATTAAGAATAATTTGATATAATAGAAATCAGAATTACTTGGGGCAATTTTATATATAATATATATTTTGTATTTTCTCATATATTTTCTCGAATATACAATTCAGTACATTCGCTGAAAATAATTATTTCTATTAATTATTCTTGGAAATTTTAAAGAGCGTATTAGCATTTTTGAGGGCCAATGACAGGACCAGGTGCCGATCAGTAGGGTCAATGTACCTTCTGGTACTAGAAACAGGTGGAGTGGAATTTTTTCAAAGGTACGCTGATGAATAATAACAAAACTTTCTGTAAAATTATTCGATATATTAATTACGTTTCGCAAATATGCAAGTTCTAATGCAATATATAACATTATATTTCTAATTATATAATGAAATATAACTGTAGAGGAATAAAAAGTTGAATCTCCGTATGTAATGTTTGTTTTTATTAACGATTGATCATACGTAATTAATTAGATATATAATTTATATTTATTATTAATGATGTGAGAAATTAATATATTAGAGAGCAAGTTTAAGTCTATATACAAAAATATTTTAGATTTGATTATTAACATCTTTATGAGCCTTTTTTAATTCTCGATCGAGCTATTAGAGTTTGTATATAATCTATCTAGATTACAGATTTAATAGGAACTGTGCTATAAATAATTTCAATTAAGGTAAACAGCTGCGCATGGGTTACAGTAAGCGGTGCATTAATCAAGTCGGCAATTAATACACCTAGATCAATATGATTTTGTAATTAAATTTCTACTAATTCCGAATCAACTCTTTGATTTACGTTCTTCAGAACGATGTGAAATTAGTAATTACGCTCTCGAGAATGAACGATGTGCACGCTTTAGAATCATTTGCGAAACGCGTACGCGCGCTAACTTCGCGTAATTCATTACTGTATGATCAAAAGTCATATGTGTGTGAGAGACTTTACCTCTCGTTTATGAAATACCTTTTTTTCATAGCAATCACGTTCGAATCGTCGTAATTGTTTGTGTAAATGTGTAATAATTGCTTCGTAAGAGCAAAGAGATTCGATGCCAAAAAACTCATTCTCATTTCATATCATTTTGAATAGTAGATCATAGAATAGAAGCAAAAAGAAAAGTGGATAAAAATATGTAACTAAAAAAATACTAATAGTATGAAAAATAAATATGTAACCATGCAAAAATCAATCTTTGTAGAATCTCGTTTTAGTCAAGTGTTATAAGCGTTTAAAATATGTCTCCGTCTTTCAAAAGTCTTTTTGTAATACTTAAGTATTATTACGCAAAAAAACATGTACCTATAATTAATGTGATTTTATTTCGTTATGTAACATTAAATTATCTTGTTTTATTTAAAAATTTTTTGTATTAAATATAGTAGATATACATGTTTAGCATTTATACATATCTTGATTTTGAATTTTTTGAGCTTGGGATTTTTTTGGCAGCAAGCCTCTCAATTAGTTTCTCAAATGAAAACGAAACGATGATTGTGGCACGAAGCGACGGGGCACAAGGACGACGAAAATCGCAGAGTTGACCGACTACGAGAATAGTTTTTGGCGTACGATAGAGGGAAGGTATATAGGTTGCGGAAAATGTAAATCACGAGAGAGAGAGAGAGAAGTGCACTGAGCTAACGAATTTTTGTTTAACTATAAGTATTAAAGAAGAGTAATTTACACTTGATATAAAGCTCACACACAGTGGCGCGAGATTACTGTTATACATTTAATTGCAAAAAATTAATTTCAAGAAAATATATTCTCTCGTCAAATAAACTATCTAAAGAGCGATTATAAAAATAAGTATTCAAGATCTCTCGACGAGCCGCTCACGTTGCCGCGCCGTCGGTCCATCGTTGCTCTTTCTCGTCGGAAGTCTCTAGAGAAGTGTATATAGTATATGTTCGCGATATATATGATACGGCCATAGTAAATGAACATCGCATTGTAAATACAAAAAAATTGATCTTGAATACTTATTTTTATAATCGCTCTTTAGATAGTCTATTTGACGAGAGAATATATTTTCTTGAAATTAATTTTTCGCAATTAAATGTATAACATGCAGTAATCTCACGCCATGCACTGTGTGAGCTTTATATCAAGTGTAAATTACTCTTTTTTAATACTTATAGTTAAACAAAAATTCGTTTGACGTAAATAATCAAATATTCACATCTGTTTGAATGAAAAATTTATGGAGTTATAGTTAATATTCGCTAGATCGTTATTTTATTTACGTAACGTAAATTTCAGCACGACAAAATTTTTGTTTTATTCTCTCGGCGACATTCTCACAGTCGGTAGTTTTACGCGCATGGGGTCTCGGAATTTTTTTCTAAAAATATAGGCGAGACGACATTGTCGAATCCACGGCTTCGGGATTAAATGAAGCGACACCCGCGCCGAGGTTGGAATTCACGACTTGCGTGAGCGTTATGCACCGACTAATCCGCTAATTGGAGGACGCAGGGACGCGCAGCAAATTGGGCTAATACAGAGCAAACGGCATGATGACGACTATAAATACCGGCATTGCGCGGGTGCACCACCTTCGACGGTTTCTACCGGCGGGCCGGTTCTCTGCGTTTACAGAGTATTCCGAGATTTATGGCGCCGATTATACCGTCGGCTAATGAATACACGAGCGACGGCCTATTTAGAACTTTTTGATTGAACCATGAATCCGTGAACACGTCGGTAGATTTACGAGCTCGTCGTCCCTCTACGAGATCCACTCTATCCTATAAATTTGTACCGTGACTCAATCTGGTAGCAGTTAATAAGCGATTATCCCGCGTTTGCTACATCATTTTCTATGTAGGAAATTCTTTAAGAGAAAATATGGGGAATTTAATAAATGTTTTGTGAGCATTACTGCAAATTGCAGCATGTGAATTGTACGAGTAAGTAACCCTTCAATGTTACTCTTGCGTGACGAGGGTAACGACGATGAATCATTCGCTTCGTACGCTGCGTAATGGTAGCACACGATGTCTTTATTACAAATTGTCTATCTGACAATTTTTGTTGAAAATCGTTGATTGTTTTTTTTCCGCAAAGGTTGTTGTTCAGGTATATAGGATAAAGGTTTTGTCTTTTTTTTACGGAAATGTGAATTGTTTTCGCTCAGAAACATATCCATGCTCGAAGACTCGAAGATTATCAGGGGTGATATGTTTGAACGTACCAGCGTGTATAACGACTCGAGGGGTCTCGAGCGCTCGAGGGTGCATGGCAGAGATCCGTTGCTACTCACCCCCGAGAAACCGGGTGACGTACAGGCGTACTTCTATAAAAAGTTCTTAACGACCTTTCTAAATGCATTCGGTGCCTCGTCGCCACCGTCATCGTACGACAAGGGCATCCATTAGACCGGCGTTTCGTCGCGTCGAGACGCGACAAAGGCGGCTCGACGCGTTGGAAGAGTGTTCTTTAATAGGCAATAAGTAATTTTTTAGCAGCCATCATTTTCCACGGGTGAATCGCCAAAGTTGAGCTATTTCCGGCACAAATCGCTTTTCATCGAAATCAATTGATTTTCATTTTTTTACCGGCGAAACGTAGGACCGCTGCGAGATGCAATGCTACTCGATCTTTTGCGAAAAATTAATTATTTCTCAAAGTAATTTCTTAATTATGTACATTCTTAATTCCTCTGAACGTCCTTGTGAAATTCGAATCTTATGCTTCTAAATTAGATCGGCAAGAAATGGTAGCTCGATGAATTAAAATTAGAGAGTTAATTTTGTTCGACAACATAAATGATAGATGAGACATTAGGCATTAAATATTTTAGAAATAGCTAGCGTGGTTAAATATTGAGCCACACGAAACCATATATTTAACTCTGACGTCAGAACGTCACGTTAATTATCTTTCTTCGCGGTCCTTACAAAATTAGCGTCTGATTCAACGACACGGGTAAATTCGAGTGTTCTCTCGTCGCGTTGCGTCGGGCAGATGAAAGATCGAGGCTCTCCACGCACGTTGAAAAAGGTAATGACTTGTTTCGAGCAGATTGACGATTGCGACACGACGAAGATGGCGAAGAGGGAGGGAGAGAAAGAAGGCGCTGCGACGTGCTGCTCATTCTCAAACTCTCGCCATTCAGACCGCAAGAAATGTCGCAATCGATTACGCGCGTTTCATTCATGAAAATGTGGCACACCTTTCTCGTTTCAAATATCCTCTGTCCAGCGACATAAATGGAATTTCGGAAGAAATGATACAAAGTTTTACTGGGAAAAAATTATTCAATCACATCGTAACTATTAGCTTTAATTGTATTTTTAGTAGTATTTGTTATTGGCATTTATTCTTTTTAGAAACGAAAAAATTACTTACCTATATATCTAAATTTGATAAATTGCAACTACATATATTCTTTTGTCATGTTATGTAATGACTAATTAATATATGTTAACTGCGCTCAAGTACCGCGCTTGACTTACATTTCCTCTTTCTCTTTTCCTTTGATTTATTCTAAAAAGCCTTTTTAATATTATTTATACATATATTTAATATTAGATTAATAGGTATTTGAATTTGAAGGATGATTTCTTATAAGACTTACTTAATTACTTATATTTATAATAAAAATTGGAAAATAATGAAGATCCGTCACAATCCGTTTTCTCGTAGATAAAAATAAAAAATTTTATTATAAAAATTTGATATTTAAAAGAAAAATGATTTATTTGATCAATCATAAGATAATATGTAAGGCAATATATGTATATACATACATAGACGAGGGATATGAAGATTTGGCTGTGTACCAGAACAAGCGGCTCGTGTAAAATTTCGCGGACAATTCTGTTCGCGGTTCACGAGTGTTATCGATGAAACAAAGGCGCCTGTTTTCATTGACCTTTTGATTCGACCCACAGCTGGCACGATGCGGTTCCGCAATTCGTGCCAGCAGCGGGGAAAAGGTGAAAAGATCAGGCATAAGTTCATCCGCGTCTAAAGATGGCAGGACACAATCGTTGTTGTCGCGCGACACGAAAATGCAAATTCTGTCGGACGATTTTAGTCGACCACACGCCGCGTTTTGCGTGCGAGCGTCGAACGTGCAAGATAAGTATTTAAATTTCCATCGTATATTTGAATATCTTGATAACGAGGAATGTACAATAATTTGAACGGAATTAAAGAACGCGATTATTTGCGATTTATGTAGGATATATTAATACTATATAAGATAGACTAAATTATGTAACATGTATTTAAATATATTTAAAATATGTATTTAAAAGAATTTGCAATGTTAGAATGATTTTCTAACATTGATTTCATTAATGACAAATGATTTTGCATACAATAAGTTTACTAAATTTAAGTAAACATAATTTTCGCACGTGTATTTTACCATATTCCACGTATTATTTCATCTATTATTTTATATTAAAGTAGTGAAATAATATTGCTTTTGTTGATTATATTAAACGCAGTAATTATATGGTAATTAATTTATAACTCAATTTATAATGAATCACTACTGAAAATAATGAAACTCGCAATTCATGTGGAAATTTGTCACGCGTTTCTTCGTATTTTCCGGGACTTTTCAGGTCAGCGGGCATCTCTTTTGTTTTCCTGCGTAAGTCCATAAACATGTTTTCTTTCGTTCATCGGAGTAATTGCACGTCTCGCTAAAGTATCCAGCAGACGCGCGGACGTCGCGGTCGTTTCTTTCTAGCGTGTGCAAACCGATGGATATTCCCGGGAAACGCATGGGAGAACAGTATGTGTACGCCTGGCTGCATCTGCATGCTCTCTCGTTTCCACTGTCCATGTTTTTCCCGCGGCGGAACTAACAACCCTTAAATGACTCGTTCGAACCCTCTACATCAGTGTCTCTCGAACTGAGGCACGCGAGAAAAATCCAAGGCTTATGCAATTCAATCTCATTTTAGTTATATATTTTCTTCACTCTCTTTTTTCTGAGTCAGATATTAAGAGAAATAGGTTTTATGGACGAAATTTAATTAATTCATTTTTATATTCCTTATCTTTTACTGAATATGATTTTATTTAAGAAATTCATATTGCTGTTATTAATATAAAATTATTTGATTATTTTTATCTTAAGTAAATTTAAATAAAGTAAAATATTGGATTATGTATAGCCGAGATTATCTTTCAATGTTTAGCGGTGAGATTAATACTAATATGTATACAGCTTTTTAAGTAAAAAGAGATAAAAGTTAAAAAAAGTTGTATTTGATGGAATATGTTTGAGAAACACTGATCTGCAACACCGTACAAAACCCTCGCCCGAGGGTGCTGCGAAATTACATGTTGCGCTGGAAAATTGAGCCGAACGTGGGGAAACAAAACGACTTAGGCCGGCGGATTGTCCACGGCTTGGTACAATGTGCGATGATGGTCGCGACTTGCGTAATCACACAATATCTCCGATCCGTTCTCTGCTTCGCGGTGCAGGAAAATTCGATGGGCTCATGTAACATGAACCGATTCACTCATTTGCAATATAAAGTACTTTGTTCGTACGAGGCGATTGTTTGCACAACAAATGCCCTGCGGTCGTTTTTGAGGAGGATTTTTTGTAGGTTCAGACTTCAGTCCCCTCTGTTTTTTAAACGATGTTCCGTAATTGGAAGAACATGATATACGCGTACGTATCGTAACAGAACGTTACAATAATGAAGCGTTATAATTTTTACAACAGAGAAATGGACAAACAGCAGGAAAATATCCGGGAGAGAAAGATCTCTTATAAAATATCAAGTTACACAAATTTACAAAATAGTGAACTCGTGAAGGTCTGAAAATGAGAATTAAATATATTTTTCGTATAACGATGAAATAAAAACGTATAACGATTTGATAAAAATCTATACGAATTATTAGTGTGATCGCGTAATATACGATTATTTCATTAAATTTTACTTTTTGCTTTCTTTTATGACTTTTTTTTATTTGTGGGAACATCGCGTTACGTCGCAGTGTTATTTAAAGTTTCGTGTTGTTTAAGATTACGTGGAACCACAATGTGTCTCGTAAAGCGACGACTCGTATTTCCGTTCAAAGATACGTCTGGTTCTCAGGTTGTCTCCCATCGAACTCGAGTGGTTTTTAAAGCCCATTCTGCCGGAAGTGGTCGGATACCAAAACCACTTCCGAGTGGTGGTGACAATCGCTTCTGAGAGCAGTCTCCCCTGCATTTTAAGAGCAGTCTACCGATGAAAATTGAACGGGAAACTATAGAGGCAGGATATCGATTTCTGCTTATTGAGCTCTTCTAAGTTTATTTTAATCCTGGGAGAACTTTGTGCTTCTAATAGTTTATATTTGTAAATGTACTCGTTCTCTCTTTTTATATCGACCATCAGCGTCAATATTAAAAGTAAAAGTTTGTGAAAACAACACAGATTAAGAAGATCTATAGAAATATATATAAAAATTATAATTAATAAAAATAAAAAATCTAAAAATGAAAATTATTACACAAAGTTTGCACATATATGTATTTATCAGGCTATTGATAAATTCTAATATTTATTTTTTTTTTTTTGCATACTATCTTTAGTTTTTAATACAGCTTTTTAAGTATAAAAGCTTGAACGCATTCTCTTATTTTTAGTGCAAATGATCTTGATCAGCTCTTGAGAAGAAATCTGGTATCTTGCATCTCAATTATGACTAATTAAATATTCCGCGGTCCTAAAAATTCAAAATTAGCACACGTATGTCCAGTTTTCTCTTCGCAATATTACCGCGATGCAAGCAACACAGTCTACTTTCGCGATATTACCCACTATAACTGCTACATCGACCATGCCGCTATACATTTGTGTGCCATACTTTGCGTGAGGTTTGATCCGGTTATGTGAATCCGGGTGTTACAGAGCCGGAACACTAATTCTGCGGCCCTTTAAACGCCGCTCGGCGCCATGTATAAACTTTCCGATGCTGGTTTGGTACATCATTATTAACCGCCACGTAACACATCCTCATCGTGAGGGGGTTATAGGCGATACTTTATGAATGGTGCGATAAATCTCGTGTATAGCGGGGTGTACGTGTGCCGGCATTATATGTACGCTTAATGCTCAAAGCGATTTATTACGAGGTTATTATGCCGCATTGACCCGTTCCTCATCGCGGTACAATAACTGTTTCACAGGGGGAAAAAATAATTGACCGGCGCGGCGACGTGCTTTCCCTCTCTGTAGAGAAAGAGGGAACTTTCCTGAGATTGTTATCTCGGGGATGTTCCTCGGCGCGCTTGTAAGTAATTCTCCTCGGGTTTTCGCAATTTTTGAACGACAATTCGACCAGATTTTGTATAGTATAAGTTGGGCATAACTGAAAATTTTTCACGAAAGAAAAGTAAGTGTTGAATTTCCCGAAAAACTTTTAAGATTATAAAGTTTTCGAAAAAAGAGAAATTTTTATTTTAAGCAATTTTTTTATATTGAGTTTTTAATCATGCAAAGACCTTACGTATAACCTGAATTATTTGTAGACTATTCCGCGTTGTAGAAATTAAGGGAACGAAATAAAAAGAAGACGTGACACAATGATAAAAAGAAACTATCACGATTCGCTGGGCATATAATCTATATGTCAGACCTTTTCAGGAGAGACAAGCAAGTTCTTTTGGTGAAAATAACCCTGACATTTCGCCGCGTAACGAAAGAATTTCCTTCCTCTTTATTTTTTCAACCCTCCACATTTAAAAGCAGCAATATAATAACGACTAGCATCATCATAATTAATGAGTTGAATTTTTTAACATTTAAGTACTACAATTAGTTTTTTATGTGACTATAGCTACTGAAAATATTCGGATTTCTTTATTAAATGAATAGTATGGAATCTTTAAAAATCAATACCTTATTTGTAGCATTTTATATTATTCGATAATGAAATTACAGGAATGCAAATAAAAACATTGAAAATGACAAAGGAAATACTAAACTTTTTCGATCTTTCTCCGTTTATATTTTTATAATAATGGAAAGCGGATAGCTTCGAATAACAAGCGCGCTTGTAAGGAAATATTGCAGGAGAATTTTATAATATATCTTTTCGAAACATTTTCTTAATAATTTTCTGCGATTAAAATGGTGCAGTGACAGTATCATGCGACATGTAACGATCATGCATAGCGTAACGAAAGTCAATGCAATTCAGTCTCGCTTGCCGTAACATAATTACTTCATTTCATAATTAATTAATCTACGAATCGCGTCGGATAAAACGAGAGGTCGTAAATCACGACAATATCGATATGTTTGCCTGCGTAACTGAATCGTCATATAATATCGCGGGATTTGCGGGTGTACTTTTGTTCGCAAATCTCATCGTATCGATACCGTCCGATCGCTTGGCAGTTTTTATAAGCGTTCAAAGCAAGATGTGCATTTGTTCTATCTTTGGCACGTTCGATTACCTTTAAATGCCTTGACTGTCCATCAAGCGGTTCCTCTCATCGCCAATATAGTTTGACGATCTCGGACCATTACGCGCTCTCTCTTATTATACGCACAATGCTGCGCAATGCTGCGCGCATTGTGTGCATCGCGAGACAAAAAACCGCCGCTCTTTTCAGCGATGCTGTCAGGTGAGAGAGATAAAGGGAAGAAGAGTTACTTGACCTACAATATTTTTATCTGTAAGCATCGTGATATTATTTCATTTGACCGGTTACGTTAATAACCGATCAGAAGGTCTAAGAAAAAGCACCCTGTTCGCCGATTTTGTTCTGTAAGTTACGGTTACTGTGTTATTGATTTCTGAAGAGTGCTGATCGTACAAGTAGAAAATTGTATGTCATATAAAATTTTCTATCCTCGAGAAAATACGTAATGTACGTATAAAATTTTCTATCTTCCACCTTCCACTCACAGAATGGTTGTACTTGTTGAAAAATATCGAGAGTTTGTAGTATAAATTGTTATTTTAATTATTAAACAGAAAATACATGCATAATGTTTACTGAATTTACCTACATAAATCGAAATCTGACATGTAAGAAGTTATATGAATTACGTATTATTTTTGACATAATTGCATAAAGGAAATTAAAGCGGGATTTAATATTATTTATTTGACGGTTCTTTAACATGTTATTTAATCATTTATATTAAAATCCATAATTATTTCTGTAATTAGCTTAATTATGTCACACTGTGCGGAAGATTTAAAAGTTAAAATTGAAATACATTACTCGATATAATTTATATTAAAATTATATTACATACACACTACATCTGGTCGACCTAAAAATTAAAATCTCATTTCCAGGATTTTAATCTTCAGTGATTTCGAGAGTTCGCCATCACTCAACCATTTCTATTAAAATTCAATGCTATTATGTGCACGCTGTATCGGCGGTCTAAAAATTACGATCTCATTTCCGAGCTCTTGAAATTGATGTTGCCATTATCATCATTATCATTATATCGGAGAATATATTGAATACTCCAAATCAATAAATCCTTGGTCCCGTGAAAACCGCTCGCACAAACTCGACTTCGTTTCACTCAAATCTGCCTCTGAATTATTCGAATGCGAGTGTAATATCGTAAATGGGAATTGGACTCTTTTGTCGAGGCGGTATTGTCGCGCGTCAATGGTCCTCTTCTTGGGATCCTTGGAAGGAGAGCGGATTGATTTGCTCCCTCGGCACGAAGGGAAGCGAAATAGTTTGTCGTTCTCGTATTTGCCATTTTCGGAGCGGACGAAAAAGAACGAGCGTGAGGTCGCCGAACTCGCTTGCCATACGCGATGAGCGTGCAAACCGTGTTCTCGCCTCAGCACGCTGTATAAACATTCTCGTACCTGTCGGGCTGCTGCCGCTCGTACAGAGTGTCCAGGCAATCGTGCACTTTCTCTCATTCACAGATGAGACGTAACCGTAATCCTCCCAGAAGATAAACTGCGAATAATCCAGAGCGTCTCTTTTTACTTTGCATTAAGAATTAGAAAATATCGTGCATTTTCAGATATGGTAACGAATTGTACAATTGTTTTAAAATAGAAATGTATATGCCATGATTTCTACTCAATATTGATAATAATATTGAGGAGATAATTTGCTATGATAAAATTAGAGAAAAATGTAAAAGGTGGTGGGATATTCAATCAAAATATAGTGGAGATAAAATCCAAATTTTTGTTAGGAAATGAAAATCGAGAGAAAGTGCACTACTTCTTGGTTATTCTGTACATCGAATAAATAAATAATTTCCTTTTATGCCTTGTACCTTTGTCGAGTTTTTCAAGCGGTCCGTTATTCTCAACATTACATTCTTGAATCGTGCGTAAAATCGGCACAGTAATGGACGTCTCGAAGAAAATGTTGTTAAACACCGAATTGTAAAAATTCTTATTTGCATTCGTATTGTGGAACATTGAACTCGATATCATAATTTTGCAGTTCTACAAAGGTTTATAATATTAGTTACGTAATTATTACATTGTTATTTAGTGGATGGAGCCATTACATTCGTATTTCTATCCAATACATTGGCCATGGCTTAGAAATAATTTAATTAGTTTAATACATTATGCATTTCTCTCAGATGAGAAAACAAATAATTATCCGTAACTATATTATCCAGAAAATTGTGTGCAGTATGTATAAAGCCCGACGCAAGTTTATAGTAGTTGATTAATACTTAAAAACGGTGAAGCGAGTTCAACTTCCAGTGAAACGAGAGCCCGTATTTCTTCTATGAGATTCTGTGTAAACTGTAAACACAAGAGCAGAAGAGAGTTTCGTCAATTTCGTAAAAAGAATATATGCTGTACTTACGAGAGAAGCCGCTTTAATTATTCGTGTCTAACGGTAGTAGTTAAACAAATTCCGGAAGGTAAATTAAAGTTAGGAGATACATAACGTGTCTTAATATACTATTTTCGTATAGTATTATAAGGAAATTTACATATGTAATAGAGATATTTACGTACGATAGGATCTTTTCCACATTTTTTTATGAGATCGCATTTATTAAGAGAAATGCGAGAATAATATTATAGGAATATTTAACAAGAAAGTATATGAAAGACAAATTTGAACATCTACCGCTTTTACGATATATTTTCTGAGAATTAACCCAAAAAGATGTTTGGTTTTTAGGTCTTAAAAAATTCTTTTGGAACTTTTGTGCAATCTCTTAAGAAAAACCGGTACACAAGGTCGGTGCTTGGAATTTTCCAGAGCACGCGCACGTCCGCGGGACCACCCGTGACCGAGTCTGAATGTCGCCGGGTGGAGGTTTATTGATTGAGCTAACTCTCGGGTGCCCCACCCGTTGTACCACCCGCGAATATAGTACAGCTGCTCGCCCTCGGCATTACTGACCTACTACCACATAGCGACCCTTACCGGAGCTTAAGGTTTGCACTCAAAGTGGAATTTCGCAGGGAGATGAAGGGTCTGTCGAATCTTTTGCCAAGCAGCAGGTCGGAATTAAGTTTGAATTTGAATTCTCTGCACGGAGAATTAATTAGCAATCCAACCCAGTTGATTCATCTCGTTCCCTTTCTAACAAAATGAATTATTTTTTGGCAAAACGAAGAGAATTATAGAACGAAATTATACAGTAGTAATATAGGTACTTCTGTAATGAAGTTTAAACTTCCTTTGAATGTTGATTATTAATTTGCTGCTGATTATATACGTTCTATATTTAAAAGAGAAAGCGAATATTTTTCCAATATAAGACAAAGTCAAATATAAAAGAGATGGATGAATATTTGATTCTTAAAAAATAATGACACAGGAATTGTTTCATTTTAATTTTATTTTATAAAATAGCACAATTAATATGAATCTTTATAAGTTATATAGAAATTACACATATGATACCACTGGCATAATAATGACTATAACTAGATAATTATTTATGTTCTTGAACTGCAAGAGTGGATTACACTCATAATCCTACTTGCTCATAATTCGTCTTAATTAATTACTCGACGTATGAAAAAATAAGCTGTATTTTAGGTTACGAAAGAGCAAGCATTACGTAAGCAATGGGTACGTCTACCGTAATCTACACTCTTAGGCTTATCGCGACACTTCCAGGTGTTGTAATACACGCTCGTGTCGTAAATTAATGATAATGAAGACCGAAACGTGGATGCGCGAGTTTCGCCAGCGGTGCAAGCGCGTGGCATACGCTATAATAAAATAATTCAGTATTATGAGACGCAATTTAATATAAGACTCGCGCGTTTGCCTGTCATTCCCGCCGTATTTCACGCAAAACTATTTGCACATAGTGTAATGGCCGGTTTATCACACTTTAAATGGCCGATGTGTTACGATTATTTATGTTCCTGCCGGACTCTTCTCTCTTCGCGACCAATTGCATTTGTTACATTAACGAATACACGCGTGTATCTCTCCCGCGAGGAAACTTTGTGCAGCACGTAACGGAAAGTCTAATAATAATATCTAACATTTGCACGATTCTAGTCGCCCGCTGTCTAGTTATATGTAGCTACAACATCGTAAATATCTAGTGAACACTGTGCTAGATAGTTATACATAATCGCATCGTATTAAGTTTTATTACATTTTCACATCGAGAGACGTAGACATTTTTTCCTGATATTTGCAGTGCTTATTTTAGACGAAAATAGTAATATATTTCATATATTTTGTACATAAATATTCTAGAAATAGAAATACGGAGTGTCTGTGGTACATGTGCAGATAAGATGCTCCGATTTATGGACGACATACATAACGCTGTCAAATAAAGTAGGATTTCAACATTATACGTTCATTATTCTTCCAAATCTTTCTACATGGGATAAAATTATCATATCTCTCGTTTCTCGTTTTGGTTTTTTAGTCGACACGAAGAGATGATTCGGTCTACGTGAAGGCCTCGAGGGAAGCCGGAGATCTCGGGATGCAACAGAGGATTCTTTGTTCGTTTCTTGCGCGGTATGTTCGCGGTCTTTGCGACGTACTCGTCGTTCGATAGTCGACCTCGCGGCAACAACAATACGCGCTCGTAATCATTGCGACGTACTGCTCGTTCGATGATGCATTATTTCATTGGCTGCCTAATTGCCCGCACGAAGTGCGCACTGTAATGGTCAGCTCGGGCAATGATCTATCGCTTGCCGTTAATTACGGTAATCCTTTCCGAGTACGTTGACCTCCCTTGATGCTGCAGGATGTGCACTGTGCAGTCATCCTAAGGGGTTTTCTTTTTTAGAAGAATTTAACTTGATTTAGGTAACTTCTAGATGAGTGAGATTACATTTATTGGTATGTTTAATTAGCTCTTATTATGTGCGTGTATAGTTACAATTATTGTTTTAATTTAATTATCTGTTGATTAATTTGGTTTTTCCACAAAGGAATTTAAATGTAGATCAGTTAAAATTCTTCAATTTGTTTAAATGTACAATAGATACCACTCTTACAATTAGACATTAAGAATTATCTTTTAGATTATGTACATCTATACATTCTATAATATCTTTTTTTTAATTATAAAGTTCTATGCTTTTAGATATATTTTTCTTAAGTTGCAACTATCATATATATCTCTTTTGCAAAATTTTTCTCAGTCAGTTTAATTCGGTCATATTATAGTTTTTAATTTATTGTACACTTTGCTTAGTTAGTGAAAATAGTTAAATTGAGCATTTATCTATCAATATTGATGTAGTAATTCTGATATAAAGTATATTGGAATTGTAAATTGTAATAAAGTACAAATAAGCACGCACTGAGCCGATAAAATTTTCAAGCCACGGAATGTATGTGTTCTCTTGGCAGAGTAATCGAGCTGCCAAAAAATACTCGAGAGTAATGCCAGCTGACATCTCTCGCTTTGCATAAGCTGAAAGTTTCAAGAGTTGCCTCGGGTGATATTCGTCCTACGCTTGTACGACAGAATCGCTGGAAATCCAGTGCCATTTCTAAACTCGCTTCATGAAAGGGCAAATTGGTGGGCCGATGGGCGATAGCGATGCATTTTGCAGAGCAATTATTCCGCCAATGCATTTGCAAACGCCATGGCATTCCAACTTGCGCCATGGATGCAATTTAAACTGACCATCCCAAACGAGTTAACCTCGCGAAATGCAATTAAAGAATGTTCATGGATTTATTTCACGTCTGCATCGGGGATTATTAGAGTTAAGTAAAAATTGCGATACCAATTAAATATCAGTTCAGATACGATATCTTAAAAATAATAACTTTAACATAAAAATGAAAAATTTTTTTATTTAATATTTTTATATTTTTTTGGGAAGAATAATAACCTGACCGATAGTTTGGAGTGCTTTGCTTATAAAAATGAGCTATACAATTGGGAATTGTATTTTGCCACTCTGATTTTATTATTTAATACAATTATGAAATGCCAAATCAAACATTTATTCGTTCAATCCATCGGGTCTGCCAAGCCTGCAGTAATTAACGAGAGAAATTTCAACCACAACGCTGATAATTTCTATTATATACGAGCATTCATACCTTTCCCCTATTGAATTTAATCCAGTGTGACCCTTTAATTAGTCATAATCAATTCATTCATCTCTTATTAATTCGCTTCTAATTATGAATATTCACGCTTGATTTCACATCCTCACAATCGCCTCGGGTGAGAGGCCTTGGATGAAGCGCGTATTATCGAAGTGCACTTCTATAAAAAAGCATGACGACGCTCGAAATCATGTATTACTGCGCGACGAGTCCATATACATATGCGTGCATACATTTACCTTGTGACAATCCGAGTCCGTGAATGGAATCAGAGGTTGCATTCGTGCGAGTTTCTCCGGGCAAGAGAATCGCACGTCGGTCGTGCATATTAATTAAAGCGCCATCAATTAACGGTCGCCCAATCAGGTCAGTGCATTGTCCGCGAAATCAAGAGACCGGAATCTCACTTACGTGCGCGAAATGCACGTGAAAAGAGAGAACAACAAAATGCATCTGGCTACATAAAATTTTAGTAAGCAATGTGGTTTTGCTAGCAATAATCGCTGTTATGTATTCAATATTTTGCGATGTACAAGTAATATATTACAGTACAGAATTTCATTTATCTCGAATCTGGATTATGTAAAATACATTTTGTACGATAAAAAAGGGTAACTGTTTCTGAAGCCATATAACAAAAATGAAATTTAATTATGGAAGAATTTAATTATCTTTGGCTTTGCAAATATTAATTATTTTATCATTGAGGATTATGCACATATTACGGTAGATAATATGTATATGTATAATAATATGGCAAAAATAAGTATTTTGAATCACATGTTTTTTATTTTATAAATATGACTAATTTTATTCTAAAATAAAAATCACGTAAATGCTAGTGAATATTTTCCTTCGAGATACATGCGTGCAAATTGATGCTATGGTTGAACCAGAAGCTGCAAAATGTATTCAAATTCTATATAAATTTTCTGCGAACCCATAAGAGACAAGCGGTTTGTTTGATTTTAGTATTCTTACTGTCTTTCTCATTATTGCATTGTCAAATGCGCCTTCCTCTTGGTGCGATGTCTCGTTCTCTTTTGAAACAACAATTCCGCTGCACTCGTAAAAGTATCGTCGAGTGAAGAATAATTGGCGCGCGGGCAATTTCTTCTCTGCGCTTGGCTTTATGGTACAATTAGAGCCATCTCTAAGAGGTTCTTGTCCTGACAGCAGAGGCGCGGACTAATGTGACGCAAACTACTGAAAATGTGGGTGTGGTGGTAGCTGCATAGCGACAAGAATTGCGCCTGCGAGATTGCATTGATGCTGTAATAGAATAATAGAACTTTTTACCTAAAATACTCGATAGTTCTTCTAGTAACGGAAGATTTTCCGAGACTTCTACGCATTAAAATTAATTAATTACGCTAATGCACCTGTAAACAAAGTTCTGTTTTAATGACACTATTTAATTAAATTAATGTACTTGGCATTGATGTTGTAGCGATAAAAAGCACGCGATGCTCAGTTGTCAATAGTAAGATCATAATCTTAGTAAATTAAAAGATTATTAACGTTAATTTATTTCTTCCTCACAGGGAATGGCTCTTCATTCATCTAATTCAGGTTATATAAAGTTAGTCTTAGGACGCTTATGTAATATAATTATGTTATCGCATTAATGCAATTTTGCATGCAATATTGCAATATTAAATGGGTAAAAAGATTGCGCAACTTGTTATTATAACGATTGAATTATAACAATCATAAAATCATTCTTATTGGCATCTCAGAATTGAATTAAATTTTTTTAGATTTACAGAGATATTAATATAGCGTCACACAGAATATCTCAAGCACGTTTAGAAACTGACGTTCATTCATTCAAAGAGTTAAATAAACATCGTGGCGAAGATAAGCTCGCACTCTCACGAATCCTTCGGCCGCCCCGATTCTATAGTGATTTGAACGGCTGACGTTTACACGACGTAACATTACATAATTTACACCACCCCGGAGACTACTTCCGTCATTCCCACGCGTCGTCGTTCACGATACAGTGAAATCGATGAAACCGTATGACCGTATGGCCATGGCCACTTTTAATGCATTCGTGTGCTTAAAAGCGAGCGGTCGAGAGGTGCGAGTACCAACAACCCGTAAAAAGAGATGATGATAACAACCCACAAGAGCCCACTTAACGTTCTCGTATCGTACCAGCCTTTGATTTCGTGTGCGACCAGTTCGTATTATATTTTATCACCCGTGTCGTATCGCGTACAATGCACCATTGGACGCACTCGGTTTTGCTTTTCATCCGGTATTAAAATTAACTGTGGCACTGAGAGATCTTCTTATTTTTTAATTATGATTTTCTTATATGTTTGATCGTAATTTATTATGTCTAATATGACTTATTTTATTACACTCGTTTTTGCTTTCTATTCGGTATTAAAATTGAGAGATCTTCTTATTTTTTAATTATGATTTTCTTATGTTTGATCATAATTTATTATGTCTAATATGACTTAACTTATTTCATTTAATATAATTTTTTGCATTTAAAAAAATTAACATTTGCTATTTCTTAATTTTTTATAAATTTATGACACAATTAAATTGCGATTTTGATTCGTGATATTCATAGGTTTAATATAAACATAATTTAATATAAACATAATGAATTATAATGAAATAATCATTGGATTAAAATAATCCAATAATTATTCATTTTAATTTATAATAATTTTTAACGCATTTATATTTATTACTATAATAGATAATATTATATCGAATTTTAAAGTTTTATGTCACTAATACTATAGAACCCGACTTATAATAAAAGCTTCGACCCTCTAGTTTTGACGTCATAATAATCATATACTATGCCAAAAATACTTGAAGGTTACTCTTATATATACATCTGCTGTCACAACTTATTAATATCATTCGAATTGATCGATGCAAAAGACGTCAATTATTATTTGGCAGTTAAGTAGGTACCAGAAAGAGTTTTAATTTATGAAAAGATTTTTGTAGAGAATGCAAATGTAAATAATTTTCAACATTTATTACGTATTCACGATTGATCAATGCGGATTATCAGACGTATTTGCATTTTTTATGATCAGAAACGTCGATCAATCGCTCGTGATTAATATAGCGAAAAAAGAGCATGGCAGCGCTTGCACAGGTCCGATAATTCTCGCGATTAATAAAGGTTTACCTTATTCGAGTAATGCACCTTCGCTTGTTAATATCGACGCACACGATAATTCAACAAGCGCCTTCGACGATAAACTTAGCTCGGCTAATCGCACGTACGTAAATCCGGCTTTCTCTGAAAGCTCCGTTAAGCTCTGCGCGGTAGTAAAATCACGGTTTAGGATTGAAAAAGTGCAGCACTACCGCAGGCGGATGATTGCAGTTCACTATAAAAGAGATTGAAAAGCGAAAGAAAAACGGAGAGAGAGTCTCGATCGTGCAACTAAAGGCGAATTTGCACGGTTTATTTGTAATGATTATTGCGAATGAGTCACGCAAAGTGGAAGAAAAGTGAACGCGTAAATAATGTTTTTACAAAAAGGATACACGGCTAGTGATTTTCTAGTTCCGTTCGCGTTGGATGGTCATCTGGAATGAGTCATCCAGAACGAAACGGCGCAAGTTTCGTTCTGAGTGACCGACGAAGGAAGTTTTCCCTCCACGCTTGAGTAGGTCCTTATCGATTTTTAAAGGCTTTTTTTACAATGCGCGGGAGACTTCACATAGAAATGATTTATATACTACGATTACATTATGTAGCTTATTTCGGAATGAAATAAAATGAAAACTCGCACGCTCAGTGCATTCACTTTGGATGATTCATCGACGGCGAACTGTGCAAATTGGCTTTAAGCTCGGAGGCGTCGATCGAACCCGGCAATCTCGCCAATTGCACATTCAGAAACGAAGGCGATTCCGCACGTGGGCTAATAAATATCATCCGCGGGCACTCTCTCATTGCGCAATTCAAATAATTATTATTATCGGAATACGATTGTCATGGCAATTATTTTCTCGTTCTTGTAATCGTGGGAAAACTTATTAACTGTTACGTATCTGGTACTTGTTACATTAATACTGTAATTAATTAAGAAAGACAGGAAAGGAAAAATTGTCAAAATTCAAAATTAGGTTTCCACAACTTTATATGAAATATAGTATGTAAGATTTATAATAATTAGTAAAACTACGTAAAATTTATTATCTACAACATTAAATTAAATAATTTTGTATATAAAAAGCGACATGGCATTTTGCTTTTTTAGAGAAAATGACAAATATTGTATAAAAAAATATTTTGGGGTCACTTTGACCAATTCCGATTAACTTTAATCGACGATTAATTCGATCAACAATTTCGTCAACAGCAAGACTTTTATAACTGTATGTCGTTCTTTTTTTTATTTTTTTTTAACCTATCTTTTCGTAATTTACCACTTCGTGAATAAAAGCTGCTTTTAATATAACAAATCTTTTAATCTTTTATTTTTATCGATTAAAGTTAATCGGAGTTGGTCGAAGTGACCCTTAAACTTGAATAAACTTTTAGAGGATGAGAGTATATCGAGTGTTTTGATTATATTTATCAATTGGGCAAAACAAAAGAGTCTTGTGTAAATTTGACGAAAAAGTCTGTTTTGCAAGCGCCTAAAAATTTCACAAAAATTCTGCGGTGACAAATTTTCGCGACCGGAAATCGATGCAATTTACCGACGGTACCTACATGTGTCGAGGAGCATCCGTCATCAGACCACAACGCGCACAATGAAACGCGATACGAGTATTTGAACGCGCTCTATCTCTCTCGAAGGGACAGAAAGTTCAGCTGACTTTCCAATCACGTCTCTGGATTTTATTGGATTTTCCGACGATACGCCAATCACTGTTGTAAAATGGGAAATGAGAGAAGTGTCTCGACGGTGCGTAACGTTTCGTGGGTAACGAATCGAAAAGAGTCTCGATGTTCTGTCATTACATAAGAGAAATGATTGCGGGAAGGTAATCCGGTACAGCACATTTAACGCTCAATGCATGCAGCTAGATACGACGTTCCCTTTAAATATGGTCTTTGTTTCTTTAAATTCTCACGACGTGATTAAGATTGAAAGTAAAACTGAATAACTGAAAGTAAAATAATAATGAGAAGTTTTCGTGGTTTTGTGAAGCGGTTTTTTTGTAACATTTGTGTTGTAATAAGAATGAGAATATATGAAGAGTAAGATACTTCTTTAATAAAATTTTGGACAATTTACGAGTTATTTCACCTTCTCGAATTAGTAATTTTTTTGCTCGTGCCGCGAGTTAATTTCCGTTTTCCGAAATTGGACGAACAGTTTTTCCACCAATGGCAACTCGGTAAATAATGGGCCGCGCGTATCGTATCTGACTTGAAACAACTGCACAGTCGTGCGCGGTAACGAGATCGACGAGCAAATTGGCGAAGCGCAGCGATCGGTATCGGCAATCTCGCCGAATGCACTCTGAGCGGAATTGAAATGCAGTGTCGTTCTTGCAGCGTGCCGTATACCCATGCATATGTTGGAAATCAACAATGGATGATGGCATCGTCGCGCATCCGTGAATTTTTCAAAATCTACTCGCTGCGTATTGCTTCAGTTTAACTGTCGGTGAATTTTTCAATATACGTGCGAGGCTTGTCGCTTTGCTAGTCGATCATTCAATTGTTTGGCGTTTACTCACCACGTATGCGTCATTCAATTATTGACGAGTTTCTTCCAAGTTTACTCACGGCACGTTGCTTTCGTGCTTTCGGCTATTATTTCAAAATGTACCTCCGCACATAATTCAGCGAATTATTTCGTATAACAGTATTTTAGGTGAATGTGACGATTTTCTGAAAGAAATCGGGCAGGAATAAAGTATGGGTTTCAGACAAGCATTGCACCTGTTCGCCGTTATTGTTTTGTGACGCGATAGCCTCATTTATTTCGCGCGAATCGGTTTTCACGATGACGGCGTCTTGCGATGAAAAATGAGCATCCACGCGAGACGGGAACCAACGGGAACTGATCGAAGCAGCCGCCGTCGAGGAATCGAAAGCGATGGATCAATGACAGTCGCGTACTCGGTGGTCGATTCTCTTCCTGTCAGCTGGAACGGTTCGTCAATTTATAGACGATTGATTAAGATTTCGATAAAATTCGCGATGCTGCTGGTAAAAGGGCGACCTTTTGTGCTCCCTTGCCAGAACGTCGCGCTAGCACGCATTTATAATCAGATGTTCTTTTAGAACCGTTGCCATTAATCCTATGCCTATCTGATATCAGAATTTCTGAAACAATATTCACGATCCGGATAAATGGCCCCGGCCGCGGCGGTGGTGCGCCTCCGCGCGCGCGGCGCGATATTAAGGTTACATAAATCACTATTGCCCAAGCGCGGTACGATGTACTACGCGAATCGTGTGCACCGGCATAATTTTGCCGATGATCGATCGCTTTCTCGTTTCATTCTTTGAGACTGCGTTCCCAAGGAAGCGGAAAGTCGATGATTTATATGGCCGTTTAGCATTTAACGTTAACATGTTTTGGCAAATTGGACACAAGAGGGTAGATAGTTGTAAAGTAGTTGGAGAAGTATGAAATGCCTAAGCTTAAGATGTGCATTTTGAATAATAATAAAGAAGTAAGAGAATACACGAATATAAAAAAGTATACAAAAAATTTAGTTCAGCCATCGAGATATTTAAATAAAAGTTATCATAAGTTTAAGTTTAATTTTGAAATTAAGTAATTTTTGTCTGCTTGTTATTGGCCTTCGCCGAAACATCTTGCATAATCATTCCATTGAGAGACGTCTAGGTTCTCCAAGAAAATATATTCTTATTTATGCTCGTGCAGTGGCGCCAACGTTTCTAATCGCCAATGTCGATGCTCGGGCTTTGTCAGCATCTGCACAATGACGTCTCGCGGTTTCCTGGTCGGTCGTGGCGACAGATGTTGAATGCGAGTACCAAGACGAGGTGGGCGAGGTGAAACGCGGAGATGAGGCGAAAGATGCTGCGAAGGGGTAGACGAGGAAGAGAGAAACTGAACCGGGTTGTTCAAGCGCAGACTGGTTGGCGTCCTCGTCTCCTTCGCGAGCCGCATTTCAATCGGACCTCGTATTAAGCAGCCTGCGTGTGCATTCTTTGACCTTCGCCGGTGCAGCGGCAGATCCGGGGCATGCACATGTAATACTGCAGTCAGGAAATGGCGAGTGAAAATAGGAAATCTATTTCGAAATATTTATATTAATACTTTATGAATACATAAATATATGAATGCTGATTACGTAGATTACCTATGTCGTGAGAATGAGATAATTTGAATGTTATAAATTTAGCGGTAAATGTTTCAGTTTACTTAACAGCTTAATTCCTGCCTGCTTACAGGCTTTTTGACACGTGTGTTTACTTATCAAAAAGATTAATGGCAAGTTGATTTTGATTTTCGGGTATTGCAATATTTCATGAAGTCTTTTCGAAGAGAATTTAGTTTTAGTATTCAAATTAGGATTTATTGCAGTGCATCCCCAATTATTTTAACAAACCGAAAGAAAGGTAGTAGTAGAGAGAAAGATTTATGTTCGTTACGCCACTGTAAGACGCGAAAGGAGTGCAAAAGGAAGTCGAGTAAATGTGAATCGATGGCGAGTCCTATTGAAAGCAGAAACTCCGTCGAGTAAGAACGGACAAGGCGCGTTCTTTACGTCATACTGGAGTCAACGCACTGCTTTTTCCGCGCGGCAGCGAGAAGCACCTGCGTGCACACGCCTGCACGGCTTCTGCGTGGCCACGCGATGGAAGAATGATGAAAGGTATCGCGGATCGTCACAGTCGTGTGCGCATAATTATTTTAATTGCATGCCTGCGATAATCATTATAGCCATAACATGGAGTAGTAACATGCTTGATACAATCAGGGCCAAAACTTTCTGGATATAAAAATTCATGGTAATTAATACATACAATTAGTCTGTAGAAACACGTGGAGTATTTTAAATTATTAACGAAATCGTTAATGTTCTCATCCAAGCGTTATACGAGTTTATCGATATTTCCCGTTCGATATGTAACATTGTGTCAGTACTTTGTTAATAATGACGGTAAAATATCTCTTGCAAGAAACTATTAGGTATTAAACGGAATATCGAAAATATCTCAACGGAACTTTAATATTCTCTGGCGCCTGGAAAACAATATTCTGTACTGCATCGGTTAAAATCTTCATTATAATGAAAATCCCGTTGTCTCATTATAGCAACTAGGTATAGAACAGAAGTAGCAATACAATGTTGAAATTTATTGATCGTCAGTTAACGTGGGAACAGAATGCTAAGTACGATTTAATACGAGGCAACTGTTTATTAATACACCGCTGGAGTCATGCATAACGTCGGTAACTGCTCTTAGAAGTTTGCGCGATATAACCTGTCTCCTTTCTCTGCCGCTTAGGCCATGGTAGAGCAAAATTAATTAGGTCAGGCAATAGGTTCTGTCTGATTGTGAGATAATTAACGGATATTATGTAAAATTTATAAGAAAATGTCATTGCTAGGATGATTCATAGCGAGCACATAGCTAAATATATCTTTGATGATTAAATAGTACGCCGCGAAAGAAATATATAAACGAACGAGATAATTGGCTGCACCACTGCAACATTTTCTCGAGGCTTAATTAATGCGCGTAAATTTCCTGCTAGTTGTCAAACATGATTGTTTCTTTGATTGTGCACTCAGTCAAAGTGTGTCGCTTTCCTAAAGTGATTTAGAGAATGCTATTATATGCATTGCCTTAAAACTACTTTCACAGAACCTATAAAATAATCCTAAAAATTATAAATTTCGTGATTTGAATTTTATTTCAATAAAGCAATATAATAAAGTGAAAACTTTAGCACTTCGAAGTGAAAGAAATAATATAATGGGCAAGCACATTGTTATTTATGTTTTATACAACTATAATTAATTTTACTTTAGCGATAATTTTTTATTCGCAATCTAAATAAGGATGGTAATCATTATAAATTAGCAAAGGTATTATAATCGACAACGGTCGAAACGTAGCGTGCTTTAATGCTTTAATCAATAAAGTTTGCCAGTTTGGTCGATTATAATACCTTTGCTAATTTTTAATTATTCACTGGCGATTCAAATTCTCTGTTTTCGTAATCATTATACTTACAAATTGTAAGTTTTAAAATGATAGAGGTTGCTTTATTTTAAATTATCCAGAATTATAAAAGAAGTATAAAAAGTACTTGAAAGTAAGAGTACGCTTTAGTTACTCAATGAAGATTCGTAAATGTTGGTCAATGGTGACCTTAAAACTCACGCGCTACTCAAGCGAGGAATACGTTATTTCGCGTTCTTCGTAACGCGCAAAGCAATTTACTCGAACAATTGCGGAGAGAATCGCATCTCAATTACGGATATTCGCAACAGGTGGACGAATTCTGGCGAAGTTTTGCTTCTCGCGCGCGAGAAAGACAGCGGACACGCGTGCAATTTTATAACGCGAATACCGAGTTGCTCGTAACAATGCGTTTCATCGTCGCTGCGTGGCGTGCATATAAGTATCGTATCATCATCACAGCCCCTTTGCGAGTGCATACGTTAATATGCAAGCATCTCCGTATGCTTATTCGGGACGGGAGCAGGTGCGCACATTCGCATTCTGCAGTTATGCTTGTCTCGTGGCACACGTGCTCGAATTGCCGCAGTTTTGAAAATATAACAATGAAACTTGCATGAAAATATAGAAAATACATGCTACACATACATACAGTATTATTTGTTATTACTAGAAAAATATTCACATCTTATCTCGATACAAGCAGCTCAAATAAAAAAAAAAAAATTTTAGAATTTGCAACTTGATATAAAAATTATGCAGTTTTTTCTCTTATTGTTAGTTCAAGCTTGAAACAATTTATCGTTTGAATAGCACGTATATTTTCTTTTATCGTTTGGTTTTATTTATGATGAAACACATGGAGATATACGTAATTTGTCGAAAATCACGGCTATCTTTCGGCAGTAAATTTACCGTAATAAAGCGGGAATTGTTGCCGTGAATTATGTGGCGTTTCTGGCGAGAAATGAGCAGACGCGCTCTTTGCCTAAATCATTGCGGGTCCAGTTAACACTAATTGAACTACATTACCGCTCGGCCTGTCTGTTCGTCGTGTGTGGGCCGTGTAGACCTTCGGGTCCACTCTCTTTCACCTTTGCTTCTTATGAAATTGCCTCGCGTCGATTCTGCACGCGTCCAAGGTCAATGCATTCTCCACTCGACAAGGCTCTTCCTGTAGTTTCATGAACGCCGAGATAACCGCGCGTGAAATATTTTGTACTCTGTCAAATTGGTTCTGCGCCTAACTCGTTTTGCATCCGCAATCACGAGAGCTTGTCTGACTCTGAAAATCATTTCGCAACAGTCAGCTATTTTATAGAATAATATCTCTATTGCGTTGCGTTATTATATTTTTTGTGTAAGATATATGTATAAATAAAATTATTACATTTATGTTACATTTTTATAATATAAAAGTGAATAAATTATAATTTTATAATAAACTCTAACGTTTTATAATAAACTCTAAATATAAGTACAAATAAATTATATAATATCTATATATTTAAAAAGTATTTAAAATAGAAAATAGAGGTTTTTGTAAACTGCCTCTTTTTATATTTTGGACATTAAACATAATTATGTGCACATTTTGCATACTAATCTACTTCTTACAAATAAGTTATATTATATTGTCTTAACATATTTATTTCTTTTTTTCAGGTAAGCAATTATAGATGTTGTTATAATCCAAAATCCAATCCTATTTTGTGTCCACCATCAGGACACCCACATACGTGAGTGACAAATATAATTTTACACTATTTCTACAAGCGATATTAATCTGTTATTAACTCATTAACGCCAGCGTCAATTATGCCAATAATTTATTAATAATAAGCATTACAGATCTCTCTTTTTATCAATTCACGTTTCATTGCCTATTAATTAATGTTCATCAACTTATGATGAATCTACTTGTCTCAAGTTGTGATCTGACAACACCCAATTACAAGACTGTGCATTTCTTTTCCTGTCATTATATTTACGAATACTTATTAATTTCACGTCACGCACAGTAAGTGCTCATACATGCCAGAACACTCGAATCGGCGTTAGTGGGTTAAAACGACGGTTCTCGAAAACCAGTAGCATGCAAGCAGTGGCTGCATTACGAATGGATCGAGACTAATTGCTCCACGTGCCTTTCGGTTAATCGGCCGACAGTGCTGTTGCACTTGTGCGCATTCTGATTCGGAAAGCGGCGATCTGACTCACCGGCGAACTGTGTCAGAAAACGGAGCACAACTTCCGAGTAAACGACGACTTAGCCCTCCCCCGTTACGTTTCTCTCTTCTGCGTTCCGCGGTCTGCGTTTTCGTATTGGCAATTAGCGGCGAGCGTCGGAAGCGTAACGCGCGCGTAACGGGTGGCGCGAAAATATCATTCTTAACCCTCGATCAATGATGTGAAACATTTCTCATTATCTCGTGCGAACCTACAGAATAATTTGATAGAAGTATTCTTTTGTGAGATTGAAAATAATTTATTTGCAAAAAGATTTTTTTGAGTTTTTAATTCATAAATATAAAATTTGTATATATGATTTTTACTGTATAATTAGGTAAATGTATTATTATAACATGGAGTAAATTCCAATTTTCTGCTTTTTACTATAGTAAAAACACGAGTCTAAATATAGTTTTCAGCATTGATAAAAATTTGAAGCATAAGCGAGTCTATATACGATGCTGCTTTTAGACCGGATGGTTCATTATATACGAGGCATCGGGCGTGATTTTTTGCGCCACCGGGTGGTACTTGTGACGAGTAGGGGGACTCGAGAAACGGTGAGAAAAAAGGGCGGCGAGAGAGAAAGAGGCTCAGCAAGAAGTCGCTCTCTCAAGTATTTATACATCTTCGCGTTTGCGGCTGCAGGAGACAGGCGCTTTTCCTAGTAGACCCGGAATAGATGCAGAAAAGAGAGAGAGGCCGAAGAAAGGGAGAGGCGGCGGCTCGTTTTCGGGGGCCCTTCGACCTCTTACGATCGCATTGTTAATTACAATTTGTTTTCCTTCGCGCCAAACGTGATGCGAGCACCTGTGCCTATATCGGCGTTCCCGGAAAAGTCATGACGGAAATTGCCCCAACAGGCCTTTTAACAACGATCGTCGTTTATTCTCCCTGTGTGTTGTGGGTTATGGGCTTGTTTGCGGGAGCTTTGTCCAAACCCAGATGCTAAATTCTGATCCCCCTTCGGTGAACTCGAAGCCGAAGTTCTACATTGAACTATGTGTAGTTCTGTTAAGTAAATTGCAGTCTTTAATAGTCTTTAGATGACTTTTATGTAAAAGACGCCAAGCGCTTTAATTGGGGAATAGAATACTAAAATTCCTTTAAGGCATACAAAAACGCCACAGCATTTTGTGGTAAGAATAACTTATAAGATAATAATTGTGTAAACTTTAGTTTATTTAACAAATTGCGATATTTGAATTTAAAATTAAACTGTCGACGGATCGTCAATGAACATTTTAATATCAAGAATAGCGAGAATAATAGTAGTAATTCTGGCGGAAATAACTTTTTTTCTGCGCGATCGGAAAAAGATCTCGAAAAGGGAGATAAATACGAATTTCCGCTGAAACAGAATCGAGAGAGGCTGCATACGAATAATTATCTTATCTGCCCGCTCGTGTATTACATCATACTGCAATCTGGCACGTGCATTATTTGCTTGCAAAGTTAGTGTACAGAAGGTAATCCGATTACTTAATTGCACCGGTGAGCTTCTCTGTGCAAATTTAATTGCGGACGTAATAGTATTTCACCACTCCGTATCAAATGGTTTTACATATCAATATACTTTCTCGACATATACGTTAACGTGAGCGTATAAAGCAAAAGGGTCTACCTGGACAGAAACTCAATTATTTATTATGTTTATGTCGCTACTCGGTGCCGCCAATAATAATCTTCGTATTACACGAAATTATATACTCGTAGTGATTTCGCATTTGCGTATGCAATTTAATGAATGTGTTCGTTTTCAATCTCGGATTTTATGTGCAGGTCCAATATTGATAAATAACACTGAGATAAAGTAACCAGTAAACTAGTAAAGTATTATTTCAAACATTAATTTCTGTTTTAATTCAGTCCTGTCTTGGGCACATTTTTGTTTTAGGCCAATCAGTAGGTATGCTAAAAGCTTTTCACAAATCGATTAGACATCTCTCTCTTTTCTTATTGTTAAATGTTTTATGTGACAATGAGAAATTCCGATTGCGTGTTACGTAGTATTAAACTCAATACAATCTTGTGTGAAATTCGAACGAAAGAGCATCCAATTTCTCGTTTGGCTCTAATCACAATTAACTAATTACTGGACGGTATCTCGACATCGCGGCAGTCGTAAGGTCCCATTTTCTCCGATTACAAAGCGTACCGAGAGAAAAACTATGCTTTGTTTTTCACGTTAGTCTAGCCTGGGAGGCTATCCGCGGATCAATAAACGGAGTAGAAAACTCTCGTAGCAAAACACAGAGCATACTTGAGTTAAGATTTCCTTTAAATAAAAAAATCATTAATCAGAGACAAATAAATTCTCATTTATTAAAGAAATTAATATAAGTAATATTATAGCTTTATAGAATATGTGGATTTTAAATATTTTACGATTTAAATATTATATTTTTTTGCATAATTACAATCAAGTTTTGTTAATATGACAATCATTCTTTTAACAACATAAAATTATAAAATGACAATTGTATATTTATTCCCTATTCGTACGCATCTCTATGAAAATGTTAGAATTTATCAACATCTTTCTCTAGTATAAAGAAAGATTGATTTCCGCTGAAATAAGTTCGTTGGCAAGTGAAACTTGAAACATTTCATATTTCATTCTATGAACGTAATAAATCTACCCGTTCTTTTCTCTCTCCTCTTTTTATTTGCAAGGATAGAAGCGTAGGAGAAGCCCGATAAGACTTAAAAAAGACGATCCGAGTCGCGGGAACGTTGAATGATAGAGAGAGCGTGGCGGCGAACCGAGTGGAACCGAGCGGAATGAACGGAATAGAGGGGCCTCGAAGATCGTTGGTCGGGTCCGCGAAGAGAGCAGAGAATAGTTACCGAACGGATGAGTCACTCACTGCCGCGATTGCTGCCGATACTCACCGGCGTGTAACCGGCTGGCAGCAGGCCGCGATAGGTCGCCGCACCTTACCCCTCATTCTTCTTCGTTCCCGCAGGTCCTCCGACTTTAAACTTGACAAACCTAAGGAACTGCGAACTGAGATTTACGTCGTAGACGTAAAAGATTCAGTTACAACCGCGCGAGTTAAAATTTTCATTTTTGATATCTTCGTTTTTTTTTTGTTGCTTGTAATGCAACGCTCAGGGTCAAAATAGTTTTGATAATTATCAGTCATGCAACTTTTAAGTATATGTTTTAACTGTAGGATATTGTGTCTTATTCGATAAATTTCTCGATTGTGTGCGAGATTTTTCACATCTTGATGTAAAACTGAGTTTTTGCGTTGCAAGTCACGAAGCTTGAGCGAAGAGTTCGGATAAAAGGCACAACGCGGCATTGAAAGTGCAACAGAGGATAAAATTGGATCATTTGGATCTACACTCGCGGAAGAATGATGATCCGCGTCATTGATTATGAATCTCGGAATTCACTCCGAGAAAGGCTATCAGAGATAAATCCTTCGTTTACCTTCATTTATCGAAGCATAATCATTTCATATTTTCGAAAAATATTTTTCAGCTTGTGATTTGCATCTTGTCACTGTCAATTTTCGTAATTAAATTAGTATGCTACGAAAATAATATAGAAGAAAAATAATTCCAGCACTCGACTAAATAGAAAATTTAGTATGAAAAATAAAATGAGTTTCTAATTTGTAGGATATTTTAAATCTATTTTAAATGTGAAATCTGTAGTAGTTTACAGAATAATGAACAATACATTCACAACGGAAACATATCTCTCGAAAAAGTGGTAGAGCATTCTTGAGTTATCTCATAATAATTGGAGAAACGATCAAGTGAGTGGCGATAGCAGGCGAAAAAGAGATATTTCCGTGCTTTTCAAAGGCATTTTCCTCTCCGCTATTTCGCTTCATCAGTTTTAGTATATCGACCTGTCCGTTTCTTCCGGTCGCGTTGCGTCTTCATCTTTTTCTTTGAACTCTTCGTCATCATGCATGTCAATGTAAACGGCGGCTGTAAACGCCATCAGGCGTTATTACGAGGCCTACTTCCTCGATGATTTCAATTGCACGGAGCTAGTTGCAACGCGACACTGCATCACTCCGCGAAGTCTAACGATAAGATATAAAACGATAAGAACATAAAAATAAAACAACTATTTTTATTTTTAAATATAATTACCCTTTATTTCAATACATCTTACTATGTATATCCGAGAGAAATATCTTTATTCTTAACTTTCGTTAAGGACTCTTCAAAATTACGTGTAACAATCTTGAAACTTTCAACGTGAAAGATTTGAAGGCTCATAAATGCCGCGTTATCAATAGAACGTCGTTCGTGTTGAAGAGAGGGAATGTATGATTATTTTTAAACGGAGATGCTTGTAGGAGGTAGGATTCACTCTGGAGCGATGCTCTTGAGCGCAGTCGTCCGAGTTTGCGGTTAGAGTCGACGAGAAGTCTCTTTCGGCTCACCGACGTTATTTTCATCCCGACGTTTTCCGACACGCGAGTCTCTCTCTCTCTCTCTCTCTCTCGCTGCAGAATTTCCTGACAAGAAACTCGCGCGGCTCGCCAGATCGGCGTTCCTAAGGAGATTGCTCCCGTCGTTCTCGATCGTATTCGTGCGATGAATAAATCATTCAGCTTATCTCTTTTAATAAGAAATAAGAGAGACGTCTTCTCTGTTACTTTTATCTCTTTGTTTATTACATTCTTCTGACGGTAGGTACATGAATTACAATGACTGTAAATGAGCTTAAAAAAATTCATGCCTATTGCGATAAAATACACAAACTCCTAGAATAATAAATAAGGATAAATTTTACGTTATTCGTAAAATGTAAGATCGATATAATGTAAAAAGTTTCTTGAGTTAATCCATCGAAGATATAGGCGGTGCAATTTATACTAGTCGAACGGAATGACATTAATCATGAGAGCTGCATTAAAGTCTTCATTTAGTCTCACTTCTCGGGCGGCGGCACTAAACGAGGTTTTTTTCGTCGTCTAGTGCGTGGGCACGACTGGATTTCTTCATGTCGCGCATGCAGCACTTTCGTGCATATGTGTACGTGTGCGTGTTCGCTCATTGCCTGCGTAATCACACGCAAATAAGCAGTAATTCTCCGATTCAATCTTGGAGTGGCTCCGTGAACTGTGTGCAAAGATATTAACTGCGTATCTTATGCTAACATATTGAATAATGACAAAGTGAAATTTCTTTTATAACAATATTCAAATGCATAGAAGAAAGTCTATATTGTATATGCAGAAATCCTCGTACGATGTGTCATTAAAACATCGTACGAGGATTTCTGTATATACAATATAGACTTTCTTCTATGCATTTGAATTAATTATGGTAACAAATTTTAATATGAAAATATGGAGATATAATAATTTTTCAGCATTAAGCAATCAAAATTGGTCATTGGTAACGCCTAGAATTTGTGCGTTCAATCCTGCAATTACACTTAAATGCATTTAAGTGCATACCGATCTATTTGTTATTGATGTTCACTGCTCAGGCAATATTTTTTTTTTGATCGGATAATAGTTAGTGATTATTTCCGGCGATGACGCTCACAGCTGGTTGCTTTTTTCCACGTGGCGTTAATTGTTTCCGCGGGGATATTGATTATCGACGCGACGGTGACGTATTGTAAAATATGACAAAGGGTCCGGATAAAAAGAATACGAGATACACACGCGGTTCGTTAAACCGCCTGTCTTCGCTACTTCTCGTCGGCAAGAGATTCGAGCGGATCGATACTGACAAAGATCTGACCTGGTTTCTGCGATTTGGCTCCGTGTTATCGACCCACCGTCGACTTCTCCTCCGCTCCCGCTCGCTTCGGGTCTTTGGCCCGGCATTGTCGACGAAGTGAATTAGCATTTTATCAGGAAGTACGCCGCTCGTCCTTGTGCACGACCGTAGTTCCTGCCTGCAACTGCTCGAACCGGTCGAGCTGATATCCTAATCGCGCGGGATTAGCTACGCCGGACAAATTAATCAACCTCTAAAGCTTAACGACTCTAATTCTGTTCTTGTGAAATTGAAATACGTATCTCGCTCAATTCTTATACAAATGAAATGTAATGCGTCTTTTCATTTTTTAAATTTTGAATTTTTATGACTCGTTTCATTATAGGTATTAATTAAGACTTATATTACAACGCTATAAACTTGCGGTATAAAACTTACGGTATAAAGTTTCTATTGCGGATATCTGTTTATTTATCTAACGAGGCTTAAATTAGTTTTTACTTTATCACAGATGAAGATAAAGTCGTAATCCCGTTGAGACAGTGTTGATTACAGAATTAAGTCGTAGACTTTCTTGAGTTTATTATCCGTAACAATGGTTACATTGAAATTAAAGTAAATTAGAAAAATGTAAATGAAACATGCAACTGGATTTGTGTTGTAGAAGTAAACCACTATAAAGATAAACTTGATTCATACATGCCCTCTATAACATTACACAATAGTTAACTGGAAAGAGAATTCGCCTAACAGCCAAAGATTTTCCGTCGCGATAGCAAATGCGATTGCATTTGAAGATGCAATTACACTTATACCTGTATAACGGTCGAGTCGGTTTTAAGTGCGCGATATCTCGAATACCTATCCCTTGTCTCACGAGATAAGATTTTTAATCTAGTCTTTATCAACGTGCTCTAATGAGATACTTACAGTTAACGCGGCATCACCGTATCTTTTGCTAATTTTTCCCCATCTGACTATTATTATTGTGTTTGAGTCAAAATACTATTAAATGGAAATGGTCTCTCTGGCCTGACGCGAATTTCGCTTTATCGCAGATATCTTGATGAGATCTTATCAACATAGACGGTGGCTTTACTGATAAGCGGCCTAAGCGACCGTTTAAGATACTGACTACTAAGGGAGTCTCAACTCCTTTCATATATTTATAATTAGTTTATTTTTAAAAAATTAGGATATTTTGATTATATTACTTTTTTGTGACATTGTTATTAAAATAAAATTTTAATTTTTTTAACATTGACAACGCTCTTGTAATTAAACATAATTAATTTCAGTTTAGTTATTACGCGAATCTTATGTTCACTAATTCGCTTGGAGTTCCTGTAAACTCACTAGTGATCGCAAGTAGCGCGCTTGTTGCGAATTTATAAAAGTTTACATTTGCATAATTTTCTTTTTTCTTTTTGCATTAAAGAGACACGTGTACGGTCGTACGATGCAACTTGTGTACGCTTAGCGTCGATTAAATCGACGCTTATTATAAACGCTAGTGTCTAATGAGCGGTCTTACGGGTTCATTAGCGGCCTTGGGGGAGAAGAAATATCGAGCGAGCGAGCGAAGGATTGAGAGCGAAGAGGTGATTCGTCTCGCGATTGTAGCGAGGCGCGTTTTATCGTAAAAATAATCGGCCGTGGCAAATTTTTTTACGACGTCGTAATGCAGAATTGGAACACGGCGCGGAACACGATCCCTCTTGTCTCATATCCCCCGACTCCCTTGCGACAAGATTCACATCCTGTGCGGATACTTCTCTCCCTCTTTTCTTTGCAACCATGTTGAATAGTACACTCGCGTCACGATAAAACTCCATTTTTCTGCGACTTTTCTTTACTTCCGTATGCACGTAGATACATTTGAATTTCGATGCAGTGCTGAACGCAAAAACGAGGACAATGTCATTATGGAGTTTCTCTAGTATATACGGGATTATATATTTATTTATTTTTTCTTTTTGATGCAGTTAACTGTTAATGAGAACTGGTTTTCTGGATACCACGATTATAACGTTCGTTCTACAATACAATACAATCGGAAAAATTCAGGCTTACCTAGTTTCTAGCTCGCACTGCGAGCGAAACGGCGTCCATTAAAACAAGAGCGGCACGTTCTGTTAATTCATCCGAGTTCTCATCTTCGATAATGACTTCCACGTCTACGCGCGCGCAATTGCCCTTTGTGCGTCGGAGCGGCGCTCTCGAAATTGCGCATTTTTCATTAAACCTGTGGTTTTGCCTTCGGCAAACCCGAGCGAACGGAGCATGAAACGGCGAATCGGGGTGCGGGGTTCGATCGTCAGTTTGGCGGTACGAATTTTCCGCGGTTGCACAATAATAAGTATTCAATTTTCGCGGTCGGTCGGCGGGTGGCTTGCCGCGGCTTTATGGACGCGACGTGTGTTATTACCATGACGCTTAATTGCTTTTCGCAGAGATAATATTAGCGCGCTAATTTCCCTTTGCGGCGCGCCAGCGACTCTCGAGATAAACTTGTCCGCCCCTGTTTACCTACGTTCATTAGACTCTCGTCTACGCTTTATATTATCTCTCTATCTCTTCTTCCTGCGGCACGTTTACGACGCACCTGAACGAGGCCCGGCCTAATAGGCGGTTCCCATTACATGCGCTAACTATTCTTCCCTGTAATGTTTCAGCGAAGGCCGAAGGGGGAGAAATTAATCTACGAAAGTATAATTGAATCAACTTGAGAACGTAAGAAATATTCGAAAGCTTATGGAGATAAATCGATATAATTGTGGTGATAAACTGAGACTGCAATTGAATTATCGGTTACTAATTTATGATAGTCATGTAACTGTAACAGGCAATTAATTAGAGGCTTTAGAATCGTTTTCAATGTTAATTAAAATTATTACTATCAATTGCTTGCACTCTGTTCGTGATAAATATATGCTACGATAAACATCACCTGAAAACAATTTTTAGCTTGTATCTCGGTTCTTTTTTATTTTGTTTCAAACATTTTGTCTGTCAAACATATTGCACGTATTTTATCAGAACATCATGTTCCTAAAGCTATACTTAAATTATATAACTTTATCCTAATTACATGCGCAACTCGCATAGGAAACATCTGTATAAATCAGCCTGTAGAAAGCAAGCACGCGAAATAGTTTCGGCGCAAGTCGTGTGCGAGTCCTGTGGAGAGATTCGCAGAATGATCTTCCCTCTTATTCCACCTCCGTTCCGCAACACGTTCTTGTCTTTGGGCGTCGTTTCCGCGCGCATAATGTAACTCTGGATGCGCCAAGCTAATGCAAATTAAGCCGCGCATGCATATTAACTACGTGTTGTTCGCGGCGTGGCGGATGCGTTGCGCGATATAATCTAGCTGTAACACATTTGCAAACCTAGCAACGACAGCTAAATTATTCGCGGACCCGTCCGCGGAACGGTACTTCGGGATTACGACGCGGTCGCGCGCGGCTCTATAGTTTTAATGCAGCTAACGAACGGAGCCGAGGCATCGTGTCGCGCCGAACAGACGATTATACGCCTCTTAATCCTCATCTTTGTTGAGAGGATTGTAGAGAGAAATAATGAAATGATGATTAAAGATGTTTAATTAATCCCCGCGAATGTGCGGCTACCGACCACGAGGATTTATGAATAATATTTTTAATGTAACGGACTACTCGCGGTTACGCTCACACACTGCTACTTGAAAGCAGCTAATGAATTCGCAAGGATCCTCTTGACAATGTAAACCACGGCAAATTTGGTCCAAAAACTTTCCTTTTCATATTTCTTTCGCTACAGTTACATTTGCATTGTTCTCTTATTTTTCTTTAAATAATCAATAATTTGTATCAAAATTTAAAAGAGAATTCTATGTACCAAGTATTACAATATGAACAATTTATTTTCTTCCGATACTTTATTTTATGCACGATTTACGTTAAACATCTCAATCTATACCACCCATCGATCGTTTTCACGAGAACGCTGCGGGAGACAACGGTAGTTCGGCCTCTGACATGAATCCCTGAGTTCGTATCGTTGTTCGATTGCTTCGTGACGTAAACCGGGCGCCACGTCGCGTCTTAGGATTTAGCGATTAGGCAGAATGCAACGGTTCGCAGATTCCTATCGTGTCTGCAACGCGACCGAGCGCGGGATCGACATTCGATTCTCCGAGTTGAAGGCGCGTCCTCGCAACGTAATCTCCTTGCTTCTTGGTTTACGCAGTTAATACACGGTGTATACTAACTTACGATGACGCCTGTCATTTACGCGCTGCAACTTTTGATACGTCTGGGAATTTACCGATTCGGGACACGTCTCCGTTGGGCGTCTCGCGAATTAATTGTCAACTGGCATGCGACACCTTATGTCGCGAGTAATGATAGAACTTTCATAACTTTCAGAACTTTCGAGCAGAGTGTGAACATTTAACAAAACCTTTTAAATTTTTAAGATCTTTTTACAAATTTTCTGAAAGAAAATAATTAAACCTCTTAAAAATGGTTATAGATTCTATTAACAATTAATAATCTGTATAATTTTTTATATATTTTTATATTTATAATAGTTATGAGATTAATAAATAAATCTTTTGAACGCAGTTAAATAATAAAATCTTGTATTCCACTTATATACAGATAGACTTTATTGATTAAACTTTCACTGGAAAATCAATTAGGGAATCAATCGTGAAAACTACTTAATGCTGACTATTAAGAAGTCATACAAAATACTTTCTCTCTCATCAGTTAAGTATCTCGAAGATTCGAAGAAGGGAACATCCTGTATATCAGGTTCAATCAGTAAGCGGACGTCGCTAATCTTCTCTATCATCGTATTTATATAAACAGCATCAATCCTCGCATCAGTGATCCTATTTATTAAACTCATATCATAGAATGATAAATTATTTTTATAATCGGGCGGCTGTAAAATTAGCATCAGCGATGAAGCGCCGACGGAAACTGGTGGAGTCTAAGGGACAGCGGCAGCAGCAGCAACGAAAGCTGCCGCCGGATAAAAATTCACCACAGGGCACCGCGACGAGCCATCAGATATCAACCGGCCGTGTTACGATGGCGTAACACTATCTCGACGATCAGGAAACGAGCCTGTAGGGAAAGAGCCGATCCTGTCCGTTCGCGGCGGAGCCATCGAGAACCACGGTCAAGGAAACTGAAGCATACACGTTATATGTGTGTATGCACGTGTATGCACTATGCAACGTGCACTACCTGCTGATTTCGCCCGGGAGACCGGTCGATAAGATGAACCGTGGTACACGCGTGCTGCCGGCGCTTCCTCGAATTGTTTGCACCACGTGAACGTGATTCAGAAGCGCTTTCTCGAACGTCATATCGTCGGATACGCGATAGCTGCTGATTGCGTACGAGCGAAAGCGAAAACACCGAGCGCATAGTTAGCCAGCTAGGTCACGCTGCAACGAACGCTGCACCGGAAACCCCGTTAGCATCGTGTTCCTCGATTTGTCTATATGGTGTTCGAAGCGAATGCTTGGTAAGACTGCGATATCCATTTCGAGGTATAAAATTAAAAATTTAGATTAAATATTAGTGGTATGACTAGATGATGACTTGGTGCTCCCTTTAAAATAGACATTTTTTGCTTACTTGGTAAGAGTGCGATATTCATTTTGAAGAATTACATTTAAATAAAATAAGAGATTTTTAAATTTAGGTTAAATATGTCAGTATAAACTAGTAGACTGGTGCTCCGTTTAAAACAGACTTTTTTATTCTATAAAATTATAGCTAAAATTGAGCACGATGGCAGGAAGTGATTATTATTTCATTTTTCTCTTTGTATGAAAGAGCAGTAATATGCATCCATTCAACATTTTCCCAGAAAGAAAGAAAAAAAGCTTTACCGACCCAACTCAATTGTACCCGGGTCGGTACTGCTTCCGTTTTAATTCCGTCGTTTCCTTCACTCTTTTCCGTTCCGTTAGACGTTAGACGAACTGTATTTCTCCGGATCACATTTTACTACCGGCGAGATCCCGTTTGTAAATCTTACGAGCGACTCTTATAAATTTTTTCGTGTCTCGCGCGCGGACGTCGATGAACGGCCATTTCTCATTCGCCTCCCGTCCGTCCGGCGAAGACGTAAATATTTTCGGGATCCCGGGGCCTTCTCTGGCCGCGTTCGTAAAGAACAGCGGCGTAAAGGGTGCATCGTGATGCAACCGGAGTGCAGTGCAAGGAGTAACGCTCGCGCTTGGTCGTACATCAGAATGCTTATATACATACGAGCTCGTATACCGACCTCTCTCCATGGCGCGGTTCAACCCGGGGTCAGCACTCGAGGACCACACGCGTGCCATGTACCTGACGTGGCACCCGAGGGGAGATTCCCGGTGCCCCACCCGCGAATCTCGCAATCTCGGAAGACCGTACTTCACGGGGCCCTCTTACGAAATTCACCGATCTCCTTCTCTTCTGCGCCAAGTTCCTTTCCTCGGTCCAACCGTCGATATCGGGAGATAATATCGTCCATTGTCGTAACGGAGGCATAAAGCATCGCTCTGGCGAGACGCTTAACACACGAACGCGTTTTACTGCTCGATGAATAGCGGCGCACGGTGCGCTCGGAAGTTTCGTGAGATACGGGAGGAAGGTACGCGCAGTTATTTCGAAAGTTGTTTTATATAGGTGCAACGTTATTCGTACCTTTATTGCCTCTTTAATGTAGAGATCTCAGGGATCGTGTGCTTTCATTTTATCGCCTGAAGAAAGAGATTCCTATATGACGGTTATATGATACTATCAATATTACGTTCGATTAAATTTTTATTTCGCGATATTTTATTTCGGATATTTTATTTTCGTTATATCATGTGTACTTAAGAAATTATTGACTATTTATCTTGAGAATTAAAGCTCAGAATAACAAAAGTATGTTTCAATCAATTCAACTTAAAGCAGTGCTATTTATTTCTGTACGTAAAGCTTACAAGACATTCATAATGCAGATATTCGCATATTTTTACATCGTAATAAGTGAATGACGAATCGATTTGCGGCGAGTGTCTGGAATACCCTCTGTACATATCGCGAGATGCGCTCGGTAGGAGATGCATTCGATAAGAGTATATACGCAACGCGTCGTTTAAATGGCGTATGATAAATCTGCTGGGTCGCCGAGTGCGTTCGCTCAAAGAGGAAAACGATGAGAAAGGATTTGCAGTGTCCTCGCGAAGGTTTAACCAAGTGTCAGCAGACGCCTTCGGTCCTTATAGATGCAACGTTCGCCGTTGATGCAAATATCATTTATGGCCGATCATCGAGCAAGATTGCTTGCAATGTTGCACGTGTAATCGCATAATACTCGATGCATCACCTGATATACAGGATATCTCGTGGATTTGATGTTTAAAGAATCAGAATTGTTTTTTAGCTAATTTAGTTTCTTTTTTGAAAAGATTAAAAAAATTAGTTGTAAATTATATATAATTTAACATACAGACATTGATAGATAGACATATATACAGATATATAGTTACATAATTACAGGGAGATATAATTACAGCATTATTTAATACTAAAAGACAATGTTTCAATTAAACTTTTAGTGTTCGAAGTGGATAATAAAAAACTACATCTTTAAATAAATTTTTTATAAATGTTAAGAAAGTTCAGGCTAATACTGAATTTAAATACATGCACTGCAAAAACAATCGGGGATAAATAAATAATTAATATAATCGTGCAACTATACTTTTTTTCGATAATGATATATTTTTAAATTAAAAAAAAAAAGTTTCTTAAATTTTATACGGATTTTAATGAGAGGCGACAAGTCAAGGATGAAAAATAGGCGTATCTTTATCCATTATGTCGTTGTTCGCTACTTTCATCGACGGAAACGACTAATATGCGGAAAAATTGTGTCCTTAATTTGCCTTGCGTCATATAGATGATCCGTCATGCATTTATCATTCGATTTATGCGCATAATGGGACAACGTAAAAGGAGCGAACGTAATTTATCGATGAAACAGGAATATGTCTGAAATCCGAGAAGAGATAGATACTTGTGACGTTATAACACAAAGACGGAAATTTCTTTACAAAACGCAACCAGATCTGACGAAATGGCTCGAAGATTTTATCTCAGCCGTCACCGTTGATCTCTTTATTTTCTGCTACCTTCGATCTTAGGATTAGATGTATACTTTTGAGAATTTTATTATCGAAAAATCTGGGACTGTACAACACTTAAATAGGCACTGATCTGACAAAAATAATTATTTTAAATTAATATTGAATTATAATTATGTATCTAATAATTAGAAACTAAAAGTTTTGTTGTGGTTATATTAGAAGAATTACTTTTTATGATGATATGATTACTTTAGTACATAATTATTGTCTTGGAGTAATATATAATTATATTACTCATTAATATAAAATAAGGATAGATTTAATGATTGATTTAACAAAATATCTATTGTACTATTTTGAGTTTTTTCCTGAAAATGGTCTCAGACTTGCATAATCGAGAGATTTACGAAGGTGATCTAGCGTGTAGATCCCAGCGATCTTTATCCCGCGCTTCGTCGCAAAGGGTAAATTCCTCCTCGTTCTTTCCTCGAGCGGAAAAAATACGATAGAGTCGCCGCGGTCACGCGTATACAAAGCCGTCAGAAGTCGAGTAAGAAGATGCGATTGTATCGGACGAATTTATTCGAATTTCTTTACGCCTGGTCGAAAACGACCATGGTTCCCATGTCAGCTACTCTCGTTGCGTCTCCCGTTTCATCTGCTTACAGAAAAGGGACGATAATCGCGTCCGTTTCGTATTCCACTTGCTCGCCTTTGATCGCGTGATAAACGTATCGCGTCATGAATGTTGAAAACGCGAAGAGAGAGTAGGCATTTTTACAGGTGAAAGAAATTCTGGAATGACGGATTAGAGTTTGTTGGAAATTAAATTCTAAATGTTCAAAGATAGGTAAAGGAAAAGAATTACATGAAAGATATATGTATAGGTACGTAAGAGGAAAGAAAATAGGGAAGCGTGAGAAAAGAATCAAGATTATTTCAAGGAATTTGAACGGAGTTTTGTTCCAAAAAAATTTTATTCGTGGAATTTAATCATTGAGGTATGAAATGTTATGGTACAGAAAATGACTCAAATTAATTCCATAAGGAAAGATGAGAGAAGTAGAATCTTAATCTTCTGCATGGGAGATGCTCTTTTCATAATAAACACCTTCCCAGAAAAGTCCTAGTAACAAATATCCCTGAAACGCGTATCGGATAGTCGCGAGGATTTTTTTGATAAACGATTGCGTTTCATAACGATAGGGTCGGGTTGAAAGAAAGGGAATTCGGGGGTGTCTACGCGAGTACAGAATAAATCGTTCTCAAACTAATCCGGCGTTTGAATCGGCGTGGACACGGATCGCCGTCGCTTATTGCATTAACGAGCAAACACACGCACGTATGTATATGCGGATGCGTATCGTGGCGAGAGAAGTATACGCTGGCAATGCAAGATCAGATGCTAATCCCGCTAATCCTATTAGGGAACAAAGTCCGGAACCAGTTTACTAAAAGAGGGACAGGTCGAAAAGTTGTAGACAGCGGAGGAGATATCTCTCGGCGCGCCCGCCCGGTTCTCGGTTCGCCGTAGATGAGGGATTGAGATAGCAGGCTGCTGTACCTTCCCGGGAACGCCTAGTCGGGCTATTCCCAAACCGTAAATTCACTTGACCGATAAAATACTGTAAAAACTATACCCCTAATATCACGGCAGCCCCAATTATCGCACGCGATTGCAACGCGAGGGAAATCAAAGTACGAAATCGTCAGCTACGATCAGGAAGTTTTAAAAACAGGAAAACACTGAATATCATTTACGGTTCGTTGCATTTTATATACTGCCACTATTATTTTCTTAACGCCGTGTTGAAGTGAACTAGATATATTTCAAATGAATATTAATATGTGCTAATGAGAACAAGTACCGCTAATTAAAATTTTTATGGTGATTTATTTGATCAAGTTGCAGTTTCGACATTTATTTTAACTTTCTGGGAATATCTAACGATTTAAGCTTTGACATCGATTTTACAGTATTTACTTTATAAGTATTAATTATTCATTGCCATTTCTATTACTTGTAATGTAAACTATGTAGTTTGCTCACTCGTGAAAAATTATAATGTAAAATATGATACACTACAATGTGAAAGCGAAAGTTTAGATGGAAATAACGGACGATTCCGTTCTAAAGTAATCTACAGATCATCATCAAGATTAATCATCATTAATCATACACACTTGTCATCCTGATAAGTAATCTTAAGGCATTAAAACATTGATGACTGCTTGATTACTTTTATCCTTTCGAATATATCTTTCGAAACGCGTACGCATTTTCTTTTACAAAATCTCATGCAAGCAACAATATCTACACTTCTATCTTACTTGTATTTCAGTACCTACGTCTAAAATTAAATGCTTCCTAAAGATGTTGAAACAATATTTTTCTCGTGTAGAAATGTCGCGTAATGTATCTTATCGCGTAGAAAAGGTTGAAATTGCATAAGTGGCACGTTTTTTTCTACAGTGTGATAGCATAACACTGATTACGCGAATCATCTTGTACTTTCATCGCGTACGTATAATGTACAGTAAATTATGGTGTGTGTAATAACGACACAAATAAATTATTTATACGCGAGCGCAATCCTCAAGCGAGTCTTGTAGAGCGGAAGGGTGAACGTCCGCCCGATGTAACGGGTCAAGATTTTCCGCGAATGTTTCGTAATACGTTTCGTGGAAGAAATACCGCAGCAAGAGTCTCGAGTCTCTCCGGTGCACTTCCAAAGGAAAACCGGTAGTCGTAATTCCAGTATCCAGCAAGCATCACACAGAGCTGAGCCTTATCGTCTAGACGCGCTGGAGTACGGCTTCTCGCTCCGACTTTAAATCCGACAAAACAATGGCAACGAAAGAAGCGCGATAATAATCGTTAAAATGTATGTTTACGAGCAGACTAATTAATCGGACGGTACGTAATGCAGAAATTCATGCGATTCGCGAGTGTAACAAGGTGTAAAAAAAGAAATACAGATTTTTAATAAACTCATTTTTTTAGATTGTATTCAAAAATTGCATATTTGTAAAAAGGAGATATTTAATATGTTGCAGACAATTAAAAAATATTATTTATGGTATTATTATATACGCAACAATCTAGTTTTTACGCGCAGCAAGCGTCTCTGTGAGAATGTAACGTGAAAAGAATATTCAAGCTACAAATTTAATGTCCTTTATGCTAAAAAATGCATAATGCATGTACTTTCCTTCGTACTTAAAAATTCAAGGTTATTAAGCACGCGAGATGTTAAGAAGCGTGGTACATATTCATGTCGTCGCTTCGTGAATAGTCGGCTCTCTCTTTTCTCGGTACAAAAGTATCACGAACTGCGTTCGCTTAATTAATATGATTCGTAATAGGCTCGCCGCGAAACAATTTCGTTTCCATCGTCTATTTCTATAGGCCTCGTATAGGCTTTAGCGTTAGAAAGCTAATTTAGCGGTGCATCGTCGACTATTAAGTATAGATTGGTCCCACGATCACATTTGCTTTTGCTATTGAGAATATAATTGCGCACTATATCATGATTTCTTCAGCTAAGGAGCATATCTAATAAAGAAAAAGGGATGTTTGCACCGCGTCGGGAAAAGTTTGTTTCGAAATCTCACTTATTGTCTACGGAAAATATGAATAATTTTATTGTAGTGCGATTAATTTTTTTATAATATAATATTTTTATGAGTTTTGAAAATTAATTTTAAAAGTAAAAATATTGCAAAGAAGAATGCTAATCTCTGAAGTATAGAAGGTAACCATAAATTAAGATAAGTAAATCTGCCGATTATCTTGTCAAAATCCAAACTTGTTTAAAAATTTTTTAAGACATTTTTGAGGTGTTCATAATAGTTGCGTAGAAATCATAGGAAATTTAGATCCTTCGTCAATAAATCATACCGCGAATGACAGGATTATGGCTTTCTCATAATTCATTTTCACAGCTATCGGTCTCGTCTCCTAAGAAATGTACCTGCCATTAAGCTACCATGAGTCCCCGCAGGGATGACTGATCCACACAGTCATTTGGGCTTAGCAAACCCACGGACCCGAGCTCAGCACACTGTAGACGCTTACATACATTTACACATCATATACACACATTTTTTATCAGATTTGGTTCTATAGAGGAAAAGTGGAAACGAGTTACAATCTAATCTAACAAAGAGTGTAAGAATGAGAACAAGACTCATATGGCCTTTGACATAGATACAGCAGGATAGTAAACGCTAAGGCTTATTTTTTACCTATGTTTCTTTAAAAAAGAAAGTTTACGTTGAGTTTCGTCATCGTTTTTTTTTTTACTGTGGGATACGCGCCTTAGCGGGACATTGACGATCGCCCGGAAACTTTTATACCGTCATAATTATTTACACGACAGTCGTAGGAGAGGATCTTTGGCCGCAGTAAGCGGCATCAGGTAGAGGCAGGAAGTATAAATCACGATGAGGAATGGACGACATATTCAATAACCTCGCAATAAAGTGGGACGAAACTTTATTAGGAGACGTACGGCGTGGCAAAAGAGGGCGGGGGGAGATCATGAATTTCGTCCCTTTCGGTGCTGTCGTCCTCTATAAATCGTCAGATTAATATCGCTCGTGTGAGAATCCGGAGATTGTGAGAGATCGGCTTGCCCATGGAAATCGCGTGATTTAGGAAATCAGACGCGATTTGCCAGAATTTATACGATCGCAATATTCGGACGAGAGCACTCGCGCAATAACTCGCCGTCGTACCGATACTTCTGTAACCGCGAATTATAAATAAAACTGTCGTGTGGGGAAAAAAAGCAATGGTTGAATTAAATATATATGATTATTCCAGATACATTTTTAATAACAAAGAATTTGATACAATAATAATTTTTTACATTATCTACACAATATTTTTAAATAATAATTATTTCAATTAATATCAACGATATTCTCATGTAAAATAAATACGAGGTGTTTTAGAGAATTATTGATTTCAATTTTAATAATATAGGTATTCTTTTACCGAATACCCCCTAGAACAGATCGATAGGAAATTCGATTTAAAATTACAGTATTTCTACCTATTTTTTAGTCGACTACAACTCGATTGTGAGTTGCTATCTTGCGCGATATGTATACGTTTCATCTTTCGATACGATGTAGTATACTTGACAAACAGGATACGACTCGGTCCTCGATAGTTGCACTTCGATCCCTTCGGACTAGCAATCATCGTCGTGGTCGAGGATCGCGAGCGGAGACTCGTCGTGCACTTGGCTCTCGCCGCATTATTCCCGAGTGCAATCGTGGGAGAATTTCCGGGCGGCGAGAGACGATTTGTCCGCCTGTCGGGCGGGAGGAAACGCCGCCACTTGCTTGGAAAGGGAGGAACACCCGAGAGAAGTTACTCGGGGGTAATAACCGAGCGATGCCGGCTGAATTGCCTCGGACCGAGCAAGCAACCGGAGGCGGATCCGGTGTCACGTCACGTTCCTGTACATCCCGCGCCAGGATAGTTGCTTAGCGTGTCTTCTGGACCGCTCCATTCTGCGGAGGCGAATCTATCGGGGGTGGACGGTTTTCTCTCGATATACACCGGCTCGATTTGGAAGCCATTCTCTTCATGGAACTTGGCCGATCATGGCTGTAATGAAAAGTAAACATTCATAAATTCTGATTAATTTTTAATAAGGTGCGATGCCCTTTACAACGAAAATTTCTTATTCTTATTAGCCAGGATACTTATATCGTGACTTTATTTCTTAAAAAACTTACTGCAATCCGAGCAGCTAATCTAAAATCAATATCCAATTTAACTTTCTCGTATATTTTGCCTTATCTTACTACGTGACATTCTTATGCTGAGAACATCATATTTTCCAACAGTTTTATCTTGTTCTTTCCCTGCTTTTTTATTCTGATATTAGGATGCATCCAATATTAGAAAACTGTCAAATATCATGTATCTAAGAAAAATAAAAAGATTGGGGGCAAGAGAAGGCGATCTCTTTACGAGATCCACGCATACCTAAGAATAATCGCGAATCCCGATAATCTTCGAGCCGCGCGTACAAAAGCTGCGAGTGGCATCGACCGCGTAACAGCGTCTTAAAAGCAACCCGAGAGATATGCGACGAGCACGTCGCCGTCGGTGGAAAATCGTGCGGATTCCGCGACGGTCGTCGAATTAGCTTTAAGTCCGTCCGCTCGTCGGGCCTCTTTGATTTCAATTCGCTCGTTCGCGTCTTGAATGAGCCATTAGCGCCGTGGCACGTGTGCCTCACAGACAGTGTGACGCTGCTGTTGCCGCTGCCTGCGATGCCGGATTCTGCGATCTCCCGAAATAACTATAACTATACCATCCACCGCTTGCAGCATGCGCTATGCACTCCCGACAGGTGCAACGGGCCACGATGCGCTCACGCAATCGAAATGCGCTCGTTGCGCTTTCGCGGAAGACATGCCCGGTGTTCAAAGCTGTCGCTTCGCCGCTAATTACGCCAGCTATTAAACTTGATGAAACTCAGGAAGTGAACGTCGCGTTTGATTGTAATCAAAGTATGTAAGGGGAGAATACGATATAAATTTTAAAGTTTGCAACATTTTTATTTGTCCAATGTAATTTCTGCGACGAAAATTATGTACAAAATGGAATACAATAATGACGATATAAAAAAAGATTTTATAAGGAAGTAAAAGAAATTTATTTCCTTATAATATAGATATTACTTAACAAAAATTTAGGCAACTTTTTGATACTTTTACTAGACACTATATATGGGGCAAATACGAATTATAAACGTGCAAACGTGCATTAGATATTGTTACATTTGAAGATACGTGTAAGCTATAAAGACGAAATTGCAAGACGAGGCGATGGAAAGCAGAAATATATTTCCTAGGATACAGTAAGTTTAATCATGTCTGTCGGACGCATAAATGTTTATTGGCGTCGCGAGGTATAGATGCTGCGCTGGGGGCTGCATTTATGTGTAAATTAATCCGAGAATTCGGGGGGTTTTCGACGGATACTCGGATCACTTCGCGATAAATAAAGAGACACGACGTGAGTCGAGACGACGCGTCTCGAATCAAGATGTCACGCAGCTGCGTAAAATTTAGTTTCGCGTGCCAAGAAGGTCGGCGTGTAAATTTTAGCTGCGCCAAAGTGCAGAATTTCATTTTCCATATAGCGCATCGAGGAGTATACGCGAATAAACGCGGGTTCTAAACAGCTAATCAGCTACGCATACTAACAATATGAATACTCAAATTCGATTTTTCGTAAGTTTTGATGCCGATGTTTTAACAATTTCTTTTAAACAGCGAGGGGAGATCAATATTTTAATATTACGCAAATATATTAAATTTTTGTCGAAGGAAGTCATCGTCTAATGGAGACGGTTCTATTGTGACGACAAGAAGTCTCGAAGGGCTTCTTGAAATAAAGCGGAGCACCGCTGAGAATGACCGGTTTCACAATAGTGCCGTAACAAAACTAACAATGGTCACAATGCCGCGTCGCCGAGCACGTATTCTAGTTCGCAGAGGGTCCTCTTGCTCGAATTAGGGTGACAATTTCTTTCATCCGGGGTCATAGATGCACAATGAAGCTCACCCTTGTGTCATTTATTTCATCCTGATATTAAAATTGATATTATAAAGTGAATTTAATAATCTCACTCGAGGCATTACGAAAAAATATAAGACTATAAGAACAAAAAATTCGCATCTTGAGTGAGTCAAGATATTAAATTCTCAAAGGATTATTTTCAGAAAGAACAGAAACGTTATAAATTTACAAACCCCTTCCAGTAAATTTAATTTTAAAAAGTGTACAAGATTTTTATTATAAATGTTACATTGTTACGTGCATATGTCAATTCACCATCGCTAATATTAATTAAATTTATTTAGTTCAGCATTTTTAATCGTGATAATTAGGTTTTATCTTAACTTTTTAAAGTCGTTCTTATAACGACTACTAGCAAATTATATTCTGTAGTAAATATTATGATTATTCCAAATATTTCCATACTATGCCACTTGACTTATTGCCCGTTATCATCTCGAATGATAGTGCACAATATGTCGTGTATCATACGGTGCCGGATACTCGTAACGTTTACTCGCGTAAACAATGAAGCAACGTCTGACATTATAATGACGTATTGGCGAAGGAGTGCTTTAAAGGCGAACCAGAGAGTCTTGTGAATGCATCGTCATATTCAATCGAACAACAGCGGAAATAAACGCAGTGGATGTTATATACAGACGCTCCAAACTATAGAACGCTATTTTTACGCATAAGAGTCTTCTATTGATCTAACATCTTGCTTTCGAATTGAAACATAATAAGAAGTTTTCTTTAATAACATTTAGGTAAGAATACGAATTATCAGAGATTGAGGGATTCGAAAAAGTTTATCGGGATATTTTGCGGAATCGTTCAAAAATGTATAGCGTGTTTCTAATTATATCCAACATCGTAAATTTTGTATCTATCTGCATCTGTTTTACTGTTAGATTGAATGTGGCGGGTCGTGGTCCAGGCTTCGCGACCCGAGTAGGTATCTCTAGAGCGATTTGTACGATTGCGATGACTCAGCCGTGGAATGCTGCACGCGCGCCCTGCCTTGATTGCCTATCAGACTTCCCTGGCTCCGGAATTCTATAAATAATAAAATACACGTAGGAATAGCTTATGGAGGAAGGTGTCGACGCGACCGTAACAAAATCACCGTTAATTAATGCCGATTGCCGATCGAAGACGCATCACGCGATGCCGTTCTGCTCTCGTAAGCTATCGACGATCGCGTGGAGGTCGAGAATAAAACGTAGATCCTGTTTAAGCAATTGCAGTGTGCGATATTTCGATACTAAAAATTAACTATTGACTTACCTACTTATTCTAATTTATTTTATTTATTAGTTTTTTCTACATACATATTAATGTTTTATTAGTATTGATAGAACCATAGAAAATTATGGCTTTTATTATCTTACATCTAATCTTTTCTGCGAGCTTTTAAGCTTAATTCTATCTACTCTCTGTGTTCCATTCACCATTACTCAACTCGACAAAGCCCTTTAGTAACTTGGATTACTTTGATTAATCATGTTTCATTATTTAAAGCTGCACATGAAATTTTGTTCCAACAGTTCCTCTTTCTACTTTCTCTCAAAAGATTTTATAAGGTATTAATAGGAGCATCGTCTTCATTCTCTTTACTTATCTCCGCGTAACTAGTAACAACAAACAAATCTCCCTTATTGCCTTGTTTCTTGAAATCGTAATTGTATAAATTACATGCTGCTCGCCCCTTTTAATAGTCGCGGCATTGTGTCTCATGGGCTTGTGATTCTAAATTCGTCACTGGCGACTGCATATTCTGACAATCGCGTGCTTCACCTGTGCGCTGCAACGCTCGTCTTTGCGAAAGTGCACCAGTTTTATGGTTCTATAGAGATTTTAACGACAGTTTTATGGAGTGAGTCGAGGAGGATAATTGTTCTTTACTCATGGTAATCAGCACTGTTGAGCTTATCGAACGAAAGTGCACGAATCAGTATGCGCATCAATACACCCGAAGATAAGATCGATTTGAAAGTTGCTTAACTACCTACCTTCAGAATTTAAACACCGCCCTTTGCGGTGTTATGCACCACATGTATATTACGCATGAATTTTTTAATGCTGCTTTTTCTCGCTGCTTTCTCTCCATCAAATATAATTCTTTCAATACTTTATTATTATGTCGAACTTCGTTATAAATAATCGCGTTTTAATACATTATTTTAGAAGTCTTCTTTTAGCATTCAACTTTAAATATCTTTGTATTTCGTTCTGTATTAAAATTCTATGCAGAAGCAAGAGTCGGATATTATTCGCATTTCAAGTAGGGATCTCTCTCTCTTTCTCTTTGTAGACGACAATAAGATGAAATCGATTCCATTATAATACGACATGTTCCGTGCCAACGATCGCGTATTCAGTGCATATATAAATGCACTGAAACTATAAATTCACGCCGCTTATTCACTCGATCTCGTAAAGGCGCCGTCGTAAAATCTCTCTTACAAAAGCCCGAAAGCTCATGCAGAGATGATGACGATGCCTCGCGTTGTTCGTTTTAGTGTCACGCGATGTTCGAATTGATTCGCGTCGATCGCGATTTGCGAATTCGTACGCGTACTCCGATTCCGCGAATGCTTGTTTGATTGCTCGCGTTCTATCGTCTTTATAGTTTGCTGAACGCGCGCGCGACATTTTACGATCAATTTGTAATCTTGAGAACGCCGTTGTTGAAACGACTCGATATCGATCGTCTGAAATTGAGGTGATCGAAATAAATCGCTTTTGCATCGTAAATATACTACATGCTGTCTGCAAATATGGTTGTTTTTATGATCGCGGGTGGTATATTCTCTCTAATTGATTGTAAAATTCTCTCTGGCAGTTTGGTAAAAAATTCGATTCTACATTTTATGTGATCAATATCTTTGGAAAATCTTTAAAATATGGCGGTGAAATGCTATCGCGTCTCTTATGTATAGGACTAAATTTTGGTTCATATGGATAACATTTAAATATATTGTTTTAACACATTATACTTGTATAATCAGTTAGGTATGTAAAGAGTACTAAATGATAAGAGCATTCGTAGGGCCCCGAATTTCTCTTCGTTTTCAACTTAGCCACTTGGATATGATAAGCCTCAGATTTGAGACCCACTCTGTATACGTGGCTTTCTTTGGCACCCGCGCCATTACTGGATAATCTCATTCCAACGACCATTTTGGCCAAATGGTACCGGAGGGGGACAACGGTATGCTCTTTTCCGGAATAGCGGGCCGCACCCTAAAAACCGAGTGCCCCTCTTGTCTGTCGAAATAGCGAGGATGATCCGCTGAGGTATCTACGGTCGACATAAAGTCCGAGAAGGGCAGGGGGTTAAACGTAATTTAATTTAAATAAAAATCTGCGATATAGCATCTCGCCGTATAAAAAGAAAATCATCAGAAAAGTTTATATTTTTTTTTTTCATTTTTTCACATCGCGTGTTTATCGTAAAATCTTAAAATTTCGAACCAACTTCTAATTAATGAATTAGAAAGAAGTAGAAATAATGAAGAAATTTTTAAATAGTTTTGGTATTGCAAGCCGTAAAAAAATCTACAAAACCAATAGATTATTAATTCATAATTCTGCGCACGAGAAATTAAATTAAATTAAAAAATTGTATCCTGTTGAGCGATATTAATTTATTCAAGTTGCTGAAAAGTTAGATAACCGTCGAATCCTTTTTTCATTGCACTTCGCATAGATAAGAAAGAGTAGTTTGAACGATACGGTGCTCCTTCTTCACAATCGCACGTAAACGCACAATCATGGTAGCCCGTCTGTCATCGTCCTTCTTTTCTGTCGCCGAAGTGATCGAGCGCGATATCGGATCGTGCTGTAAGGGCTTTGCATCAAAATGGATGCGGATAAGCCGTACGGGCGGAGGAGTAAAGAGCAAATTATCCATTGACGACGAAGGTGGCAAGGGGAAGAGGATTGAGGCGGGGAAGTCTTCCTCCTCTGGTCAATTATTCCGGATGAGGCCCTAAGGGCACTCCCGAAACGAGTTTCGGTCTCCTTTCTCCACGCTCGCATCGAAAGGAGTGCCGATATCGGGGGCTCCTCTTTTCTGTCGTCTCCTTGCTCGATCGAGGCTGATTAAAGTTAAATTATTACCGATACCGATCGTTAACATTGATTTTAATAATATCACAGAATTTGTTTTATAACCGCAGACTTCAACAATCGATAGTTTCATGCTTACTGCCTAAAAAATTATACAATTAATTTTATTTTGAATGAGTTTAATCTCTTAGAATAAAAGTATAGATATGGTAGAATATTATCTTATGTTTTTAGTGATTACATAATAAAGTTCCGATATCAGTAATTAATTAATAATCACGAGAAGCTATCTGTTCTTAATTATTTATTTAAAAATAATTTTTGTCATGACAGTTTTATCAAGTTTTATCAATCACCCATTTTAAATTCTCAGATAATACATCATTAAAATTTTGCAGTAGACCATTCTACATACCCGACTGTTTTGCCCGGATGCATTGTTGCGTGCGTGAAATTGGTTGATGGTTCGATTGTTCTTTTATTTACTACACGTCGATTTGGTATCTACGGCTTATAAAGCGACACGTCGAGTGCGAAAGCTCGGACGACTGCTTGGCGCGTGATCGAGCACTGTGTTATTGTTTAATGACCCGTATGCAGTTTAAGATCGCTATTGAATTCGAGCTTCGGTCGGCCCGATAAAGCTGATTTACGATTCTCTCGTAATAATTGCATCGCTAAACAGATCGCTATGTGTGTCAATTGAGAACAGACCTAAAAGCAAAGAGAAATGGCGCATTGCATTATTGTATTATAATACAGACAACATTATTATGTCGAAATAGAAATTGATAAACCCATTAAGAGTCAATGTCATGAATCGTTTGTTAGTTGCGATAATTCTCTCGAATGATAAATGTGAAACGTTTAGAATTCAGATCACATTGTTCTCAAAATAAATGCCCCGAATAAATTCGCGTCAATGCGTCCCAAGACGAACGACGTCGGAACTTGCGTAAATGCGGTACGAAGATGTTTCTGGCCGGTTGAATAAAGGCAGCACGAATTAGTTCGGAATCGAGGAAGAGCATACAACGGCGAAGATACCTCATTGTTCTTTCGACGGGTCGCAATACCTGTGTCGGCGCCATTGTCGCGTCAGAAAATCGGCAGAACTTTTCTCAAAGTTCGGGGATTCTCTCTTTTTCCTGCAGAGGAAAAGTCCCATTATTCGTTTTATAGAAGCCGTGTCGCGCTTCCCCGTCCGGTTCGCCATCGGTTACAAGGCTCGTGATCAATAACAAGTGATCAGCGCGAATAATAGGCGCCCGTCATACACTTTCTATCGATCTTATCGCGGGATAATACCGCTGCACTACAGTACATAACGTCATTGTAACACGACCTATAAATGATGACTAGTACCTGACCGATCAGATTGGACAATGGTTGAACGATGTGACATCTGTTTCGTCGCTGTTGATCGCCATTGTAGTGATATCCTCAGTTGAAAACCAGCAAGTAGAAAAGGCAAACATGGACAGACAGAACTTACAATGATAGTCTACTACTTCTCGCTCGCATATCAATATATAACTTTTCTATTATATGTACAAATAATTATATAAATAATTCGTTTTTAATACAAGCTTAGCTTGTATAAAAAAAAGGAATTATTTATACAACAACGAATATATCTGTAACAAAATCTTTTTTAAATTTTTTTAATAACCCTGTCCGAGTTATACGGATAATTCAGTTAATTTATAGTAACTTGTGCATATCAATTTCGCAAACGAGCAAGGGAAATTCCGTATTTAGTTAAAGAGCATATTCGCTTTTTCAAGTCATTGTACGATGAAGCACTGTGTACAGAAAACCGCATCGGAGTTATTCTTTCTTGTCAGGCCGCCACAAATTCTGCATATTACGAGAACAGGCGTTTTTGTATGTGCGCCGTTTCGCGGGCGTGATTAACGCTTTTTCCCGGCGTCGCCGGGCCATAGTTACAATGGTTCGCGACTGCAGTCGATGCAATTTCGCGGCGACGCGTAAATCGACCCGCGTTTCTGGTCTCCCCGAAGAGAGGATCGGACCACCAAGGAATCCGCGGCCGTTTAACAGGCGCACAACGTCGTTTATATCGGCGTCGCCGACCGCGAACACGACATAAATCCTCGTCCTGCTTTTCCGCTTAATGCCAGCCGGCCGCCAGCTTGCGGGCAGATGCACATCGTTCGTTGCACGCGTGCATTGCTAATAACCGTCGATGTTGGTAAGAGGAGAGGGGAGGGGAGGGGAGGGGAGGGGAGGGGAGGTAAAGAGGTGCTAAGAGAAAGAAGAGACGAACTCGTGCAAGCGGGCGTGAATGAAGCGCATACATGCGTGCATACGTACGCTTTTTGCGGATACTATCGATATTTATAATAGATATACTAGAAGGAAGCAAAAGCAAGATTTTTTAAATATATAATTGAAATTGGTTCATATTTTTTGGTCTTATTTTTTGGATTACAAATTGATTTTGCGTTACACGAATTTTTCAATGATATAAAAGTAGAAATTATGGCACTCTACGTTCGAATTTACTAAATTGATTTTCAATAATGGACTAACGACGCTGTAAGTGCCGTTTTAGTCTGAAGATGATTTACGTAGATTTTACTTCGCACTCCAGTTTGAAAATAATGAGTCCATCGTTTTATTATTTTCTTATCGTTTTATCATTCACCGATCGTTCACTGATTCCGCTGTCCCGCGGTATAACACGGTTGATCTCCAATTGACCCGATTGGCGTTGCAATGACACGTTCTTTAAATATTACACATGAAATTTGATGGGTTGCATTTATAGCGCAGTGCTGTGGCTATTCGTTTATAGTGTGTCTCTGAGTTTACGATGCTTTCGCGCGGAATCGATCGGGATAAAAATAATGTAAGGACTGTCATAAAAACTGGCGTGCTCAATCTCGCTCGATCAAATGTCGATATTGTATTCTCGTATCCTATCGATCGGCATCGTCATAACGCGGCGCCAGTTCTCCAGGAGCGGTGCGCCATTAATTCTCGACGCGAGAGACGTGTACCATACGTATTTCTCGAGCTAAGTACGTTGCGCAAGGCATTGACATAACGCGTGATAACGACACTGACTCAGATTGACGCCTGAAAGCATCGGCGACAGGGAGCACGGCCGACCTTAATTAAAATAAATGCTTTTCTCGAACCAGTTTCGCTACGTCGTCTGTCGTTGCTTTAATTTACGACCAGTCCATCTGAAGAGATTTTCATCGTATCGAACAGGAAGTTGTATCGTAGAGTTGCTTGTCTATAACAGAAAAGTGCTTCTACCGGCTGAACCGCATCTCAAATAATTTCCATATGCAATATCCAGATGCATTTCCGGATATTTGCTTATCGTTCGTACGGAAAATAATATACTGTACGGACGTTACGCGCAATTTTTATTATTTACATAAGCTAGTCCAACATCATCACAGGCGGAATTCTTACATGCATATGCTCGGTAGTTTTAAAATATACCTATTAATTAACTCTCATATGTACCTACCTACTTTTATAATTAAATTACTCATGTTAATTTTCATATCATATAGAAATTAGTTATTTGTATTACATTTAATTTAAGATGTTAATTTTGTTTATTAGATTTTTGTTTTACGTTACTACTGTATATTTTAAATTATATTTTCTATGTTATTAATAAACTATATTTTGTTAGATACAAGTGAGACGTGTATAATTATATAATTTTAACAAAATGATAGATAAAGCCTCTTACATTTGATATAACTTTTTTTACAAAGCAGACGATTGAGCATGGTGCATGACGGAATGAAGCCAGCGATTAAACGAAATTTAAAATCGTAATGAAACTCTTAATTGCTCGTTAATGGAAACGTTCCCTCCACACGGTCGTCGGATTTTCGCGCGATCGACCGTGTCTGATGTTTTCCTCGTCGACCAGTGCGTTAATCGACCGTATTACAATTTTATGGTGCGGCTCTCCTTTGAAGACAGCCGCAGCTGCGGTCCGTCGAGAGATCGAATTCGCATTCGCGGCCTGCATATGTCGCGTATGGACCGTAGAGATATGCGGTGGTGTGGTGGTCCCTTTGATCGGGATTGTCAGGAAGCATTCGCGCGCCAAGGGAATGTTGAGCGGAGAAAATCGATATTTAGACCACCATATCCTCGACCTTTAGCTTTGATGTCTTTTTGCCTAAGTTAATTAATTTTGATAATTATGTCTTCGAGATTCTGATTTAGGAGACATTGCTTCATTATGTTAACTCTTAACTTTTCTCATTTTTAAATTTATTTGACGTGTTAATTCTTCTTAATGTTATCTAATAATGTGATATTGTTACCTGCCTAAAGCTATATATTAACTATCATTGATTTAAAAGCAATATAGAATACAAGGTAGAAATAAGTTTGTACATAAAGAAAATCAAAGAACGCTGTAATATTTATGCGTCGTGCGTGTAAATTCGTAAACGGTTTACGTGAAGTTACGACGGAATGGGCAATGAATATACTCTACTGTGTGTGTGATCACGGGATAATAAAGTAAGACTAAAGATTTGTGTGTAGGCAAGCGTTAGTTGCAACACTGAAATCGCTTAACGCTAAATCCTAAAGAATGGTTTAGTGGGTGGTACGTGACTGGTGTATAAATTGCTGTGTTTATTTTCTCGATTGTTGTTTTACAACGTGGACCATTGTACTGCATGATTAAAAAGCGTCGAGATGCATTGCGACATATATTAGTGCTGACTCGAACTGTACGTCTCGAACATTGTAAATATCGATAAAGAATATCTTATAACAGAGTCCTTTAAAGAATGTTTTTAAATTTTAAACAATTCCATGTTTAAATTGCAGTTATATTTAATTGATGCAATTTTACAAATTTTATTTAGCAAAATATCTCTGCTATTGAACGGCTTTCTAATATTTAGATAAATAGATTTTTACATATAATTTAATTAAATCTTGACACAAATATGTCGTTTATAGCACCATAGCGAAGAATTTTCATGATTTCGGTATTTCTCTTTTCCCGTGAGAAACGACCAGTCACCCTACGCAGTTTCGTTCATGCACCCCTATAAAGGGGAAATTCTCATTGTTTGGAAACCATACTGCCGTAACAGAGAGCAAACATATGCAAAACCAACATTCCAGCTTTTTATTTGCATAGTACACTAGTCGCGCAATAAATACATTTACATATCACGGTAACAAGATATTAAATCCCTCTTGCTTAAACATGGAATTTATAATTGCGTTCCAGTTTTTGGGAAACATTAAAATTATTCTTTGATATTCGGAGGGAATTAAAAGTTTCTTTTGTAATATTACAAAGTAGGATTAAACGAATGGAGTAAACTGGATCGAGGTAATCCCGCCGTGCTCGTTTGTTAAAGTCGAGAAATGATCGGCGATGAGTGCGATTATTCGCATTATTAATTCTGTGAATTAATCCTGTCGCCCGTTAATAGCTCGTTTCGCGCGTATAGGATTGCCTTCGCGATTTCGGGCGTGCAGCAGCAAGGAGCCGGTACGGGATTAACGGAGCTCGCCGCTCTCATGAATCGTAATTACTAATTAGACACGGACCGGCGAGCTTGCGGTGGTGGTGGTGGTGCGAGCAACGAATCCGTCGGGACGTCGCTCGCCGAATGAAGTTACGCGAAAGCATCCCCGTGGAAACTCTATCCTATGTTTGGCATCGAGAGAGAAAGAGAATGCATCTGATATATTGTCTGTGTCTCTCTCTCTCTCATTTCCTTCATCTCATCATCTTCTAGCATTCTCGTCTCGGGATCTTCTTCGTAAATAATCACCCGAAATTTGTTTGGTTTAATGCACAAGAGAGTGCAAACTGCGCGCAATCTTGTAATCGTGGGATGAGTCGTGAGTATAATTATGCTCTAACAATAAGTAATATTTAGCGAGAACTGTTTATTATGTAGCAAAGATAATATTGCAAAATAAAACTTGAATGACAATGTACCAAAAAGATTAAAAGTTAAGATAATTTTGATAATAATTTTTTTTATAAATTTTGAGATCTTTAAAAAATGAAGAAGAATCACGATTTCCCGCCAACGTTTTATATTTGACGTTATGCATATATCTTGATACATTTAATTAAACATTAAACTAAAATTCTGTAAAAGTGATGTGCTTAAATGAAATAGTTAATAATATTCCGTTGATACACACGAACATAAAAATTAGGAAATCATATATCAGTTATTATATTTAATGTAATATATCAATGGTAAATAATAATCGTATTATTCATCATTGTGTCATTACTTTATCCATGATCTACGTTGCACCTATGAGAAAGCAGTTTAATATGTACTCTGGAGGATCGTAACAAGATACATGTAATGGAGGTTTGTAAAGCCCTGCGAGAGAGATCGTTATCGGGCGTTAATGGCACGTAAAGTTTCGTCTAAGTAATCTCATGGTAAACGACGAGACCACATTGCAATTAAAGTTAAGACGCAGCCCCGTTGGTCAATAAACAGCAAACTTAATTCTTGCATGAGAGGAATTTTTGATATTTTTTTTTAACATTAGATATTTTCGATACCTTCGATTAATATTCTTCCGTCTTCTAGGCAGAAACATTTTAAAGAAATTTTAATATTAGATATCTTTTAACAATATTTAATTTAAAACTATTAAAAGCATTTTTCTGCTTTTGCAGTTTTTGCAAATTAAAAAGCTCTTCATTTAGAATCAGATACATTTGTACTTGGTAAACTCGGTAAATAATTGTGGCACTGCGATAGTTCTTGTCAATAAAATTAATGATTGCATTAAATCCATAACCAAAAATGTCGAACATATTAAATTAATACCGCGTCACAAGTGCATTAAGAGATAACCGCGAAACATCGCATGTTATACTCGCTGCATTGTTATCGCAATTACCTCCATTCTACGTCCCACAAAGAGCTCGAATGTAACAGTATCGCAATGCAGAACGTCAATCTGACGTATTACAGTCCCTTATAACGCGGGCGGATTATCCTCACAGTGCAAAACGGGCAAGCTCGAGGGGCTGTAGAGCGTCACGAGAGTGGCGTTCTGGTTAATTTGGCGAGTCGTCGCGGATGTGGATAATCCTGATAACAATGCTCTCGCGATTCCACCAACGTAGCAGAGGAGATACGTCGGTGGTCGTCGTCGCTTATCCGCGAACGGCAGTTAGGCAGTTAGCGAAGGAGAAAAGAGAGAGAGAGAGAGAAAGAGAATAAAGACTAAGAGGGAGAAGGAGTAGGTTGGCCGTCTCTGTAATTTGTAACGTCGGCCATTCGAGCGTGTAACTCTGTAATGACGAGTAACGATCCCGCCGCGAGTGCGCCCGCCGATTGCGTGGCGCAGCTGCACGACGCGCGGCAGGTTACTCTGCGCTTGTACCTTAGTACCTTGAGTACCTTAGGGCGATCAGGTAAGCGCATACTTGCGCGATTGTCCATCGGGAGAAGAATAAGAGAGCCCTTAATCCCAGAATAGTACCGATCTTCGAATTATCCTACGAAGGAATCTGACATCACGATCGACGTATCTAATTGTAAGTAAGCTAGATAAGCTGGCAGATATTCTGGTAATATTAAATTCCGTATAATCGAAGTGATAAAAGACATGAAATGTGATAGGTGTAAAGCAGAACATAGAATATAGAGACAAAATGCAGAATGTAGGTACATATGTAATAAACAATATATGTAATATACGATTTTGAATGAGAAATCGGATCGGAACATAGAGCAATCGAGCCATTAGCGATAAAGTGAAGAAAGGTGAGGGATGAAGGAGGATATTCGATTAACGTAATGTAACTGAATCTGTCACGCATATATAGTGCTCGAATTCGCATTACGTAAACTATATTACCCTATATTACCGCGATGTAATATTTTCATTTGTCGGATTGCTTCGCGTTTCCTGTGTACAATAATATTCCGTAACGGGCGATATTATTGTTGGCGCACTATTGTATTACTATTGCAATACTTAATAGGGATAATGAGATGTGACTGTGAATTTGTTGTGTAATCCAGCCATGTTTAGGCTCAGCTGCAGCTACGAGGCCCGAATTAAGCGACTCCCCTCCTCTTTCTGTATAGAGAGAGCATAATCTATAATGTAGAGAGACCAAATTCAATTAATCACACAAACTGCATCCCGCCCTTAATGTACCATCGTCAGTGGACATTAACCACCCTAAACTAAATTCTCCTTTCCCATCGTCAGAATAATGGTAAAGCGTAACGAGGTATTTGTCAATCTGTCAATAACGTTATCACGTATTTTAGGCCCTCGTGGAATCCGCGAGATTTTTTTCCGTTTTTCCTTCTTCCGTTTCTATTTGATGACGATATATTTTACGTGCAATCGAAAGCTAAAGTAACAGATAAATCGTAGGATAATATCTATGTCTCGTAAAAATATCATGCAGAAATATATCCGTTAACCAACCAGAAAGCAGAACTTTTACGAGAGTCGCTGAGCGAAAAATACGTCTGTTATGGTATATCATAATCCTCTTTGTCCCGGAATAGTTAGTCTATTTTCAACCGTGAGCATCATTGACCGCGGTACCAATGGCCTCGTAACCATTGAGGATACGCTCAGCGACTGTCATACTAAAACTAGTCCGCTTGGTCACCCAAAGTGTTACCAGTGGACCACACCGTACGTCCGACAAGCACGACTCACGAGCACCAAGGGCACTCGATGGGCGCTTTTTTTAGTCGCGTTTAAAAGGCTTATCGAATCGCGACGATGAACGCGACCAGTTTTCGAGGCACGTAACGCCTTTTTCCAAGCCGGTCTCTTTCGATCGTCGTTACCATCGTCGGCGCGACTCGCCTCGAACAGACGGATAAATATTCAAGCGGAGCAGTCCGCTCGGTGCATGCGTGGGAGGTAACCCACGCGGCTCTCACGCATCCGTATGCGTCCGGGCTCTCGTATCTGCGTATACGAACGTAAGCGCGATCGGAGAGCGAGAGAGCGAGCGAGCGTGGAAAATTGTTCTCGATAAATTTGCCCCCCGGCATGGGCGGTAGGCCGTTGTTGTTCCAATGGGCTCGTCGAATGTTTTTCCCCGGGGATGGAGGACGCGAACGGCGACGGGAACGTCCAGAACGCGTTCTCGCGCATCTCGGGAAATTCGACGGTATGCGTAAAAATCGGAATTGCATCCTGACGACCTCCCACGCGCGATAAATTCACACGATTCGCGCCAGTCTCCTCTTTTTCGTTTCGCGTGCCCGAGCGAGCAAATATCCGGGACAGTATCCCGCGAATCAGAATTTCGCAAGACGTCTTATGAACCCTTTATCGGCGAATTTATTGCCATCTGGAGAATAAAGGAGTGGTACGGTCTCAAGGTTTCTCCCTGAACATAAGTTTCATGAAATGATCGCACAAAGGGAATCTCTCGATATTAATCTTTGTACTTAAGAATTTAAGTCGAGCACTCTGTATTAGTAAATGGTTATGGATTCTGATATAAATTATATGTAGCAACAAAGAAAGTATTTATTTGGTATTGAATCTTACTCTAAAACATTTTATTTATTTATAGGAATAGCATGTATTCAACTTTTCAATATAGAAAAAAATTCACACATTATATTTAAAATTGCTTTACCTAAAGCACATTTTTCTCTGATTGCATTTTTCATAAATAATTAATCCGCAATTATTTTGTTGCATAAGGATCGTATTTCGATCAGAATTGAAGCTGATACAAGGCTATCATAATGTGGTGTAATAAGGTTACATAACTAAGTCTAGCTGCGCTCGAATTTTATTTTACTTCAGCTAGCAAACGGAAGAATGATGATGACGCAAAAGTTTGAAGTACCAATCGGTGCGGTTCATTGGCACACCTAATTCCGTATCACGTGGTGCTCGGAGGATTTGCGAGTTATAATTATCTCCGGCAAAAAGCAGCCCCGCGGGGGAGCTATCGGGAGAGGCTGTCGCGTGAAATGCCACGTGCACGCCGGCGTGTGCGAGGGTCGCGCGATAATATCTCTTCATACATTATGCAGCTTTCCGAATAGCAATACGCGGCGCGATGAGGTCGCCGGCTTAACGTTATCGGACGGCCGCGACGATGGCTGAATATTGCCTCGCGACGGACCTCGTGACTGTCAACCGGAAGCTTTCGCGGTTACAAATCTGATTTTCATTGCCGACGATGAGAACTCGCCGCGTATAAATCTTATACAACAATCGACTAGAAACTATATAAATAACCGCTGTTACGCGCAGCCTACACGCCTGCCTCGTAAACAACACGCGTTTGCAATTATTTATCACTTTGCGATACGCAGGAAGAGTATTTGCATTACGTTCAGTCTAAGATTTCACCGAATAATATAGCAACGAATATATCTTACGGACGGAATTTTGTGAAAAGGAATAAAGTCATATAATCGCGGACGAATAGGGGACTAGAGGATAAATCTAAATTTAAACTAAAAAACTATTTTCTGAACTGTTAATTAGCAAATGCGAAATGAAGGATGAAACTGGTTTGAATTGGTAATCATTAATACTCGACGATTATATCGCTCGTCGTTCTTTCAAACGTCGCGCGTGATAAGTTCATCACGGGTGAGCAAAAGCAACGCACGTGGCAATTACGGTTATATGTTACACTTCCACACTTAATTACGGGATTGCACTTAATTAGTAGCTCGAGAAGACGATTAATCCGATTGCTAGAATCTCTCCTGTCCGTCCGAGTGCGTTCGGTTTAATCCGGCACGCGGTTTCGTTAGATCCCGAGAAGAGCGAAGGGAGAGAGAATTCCACCCCATCCACCCCGAGGAGAACGAATTTATAACCGACCTGGATAGAAGCCGTTGCGAAGCGGACTCTGTCAACAGCGCAATGAGTCACGACTCGAGCCGCGAGTTGCCTATCGGCCTCGCCTAGAGTTATAGCGGGCACTCGACTATATGATTCAGCTGGTAATTACGTACCGCGATGCGCGAACCGACCCCGAAATAGATTTTCCGGAACGCGGAGAAACGCACTGCGCTTTCACCCACCGGTGCATCTCGCGGTGGAGTGTCCTTAAAAGACCCACCGACGTCGAGTAAAACAGACAGAGACTGCAAGGAAGAGAATTTCAGTGTTTTTTCGTTAAACTTACGCATTTCTCATGTATACACGTTAATTCGCTTTAACTGCCCTCATTTGCATAATGCAACGCTGCATGTCACGCGTATTCGTTGACCAAGCGTTGACCAAGCCATTGTCGCTTGTAAGTTAGCGAGTGCTTACAATCACCGGTAATCATTCGCTGATGCATGACACTCCAAACCGGCCGTAGTTGTCGCTCTAACGGATGTCTACGAGGCCCGCGCTTGACCTCCTGTAGTTCATTCACGGCGAAGCCGGTTGTGCGATTTTCGAATAACGATGCGGAAGGCGACGATGCATGCGAATTAACTCGCGCTGTCTAACATGTTACAATCCTTTAGGCGTGGTAGCGATAAATTAATTGAAATTCTTAGGATAATAGTGACAAGATTTACAAAATATTTAGTTATTTTTTAAAATATAAGCATAATTTTTGAAATTATTTTATTACAATTTTTGATTGGTTACGTAAGACTAAACAGATTAATAATTTTTATTGTTGATTCTAAAAACGTATAATCAGGAAAGTTATTGTTTGAAGAACCTTTGATTGCCTTGGGTTGAGAGTCACGTTTTTTGATCTTGAATTTCGAAAGCTTGAAATTATAGCACGGTACAATAAGAAATGCCAAGAGAATTCTACGATGCAGTTTCAATATTTTATTCAAACATCCTGCCTTGAAATACTTTTTGATTCGTCTTGTCTCATTTCAGAGAACCTTTTAAAACTGTCGATTCATCGACCGATCACCGATCGGGCTCGCGTTTATCAAGGTAAAATTGAAAGTCATGAGAGACGAGCGAAAGGAGTATAGGGAGATGATTCGCCCGCCCTTCGTTTCGCATTCCACCCTGTGCATCGGGCGAGAGATATTCGGTATTTGTAAGTGGCACATCCGGCCACCGGAAGTAGTTATCGTTCGGAGATCGGGCAGAGTGTTTTTCCAAGCGTTCCGCTTCCCTTCGCGATATTATATGTCTCGTCGTCGCGTAACGTCGCCGTGCCTTTTTTCACCTCTTCCCCTGCGAGGGTCGTTAAGACCGGAGACTGACGTGTCCTCGTGGCCTTCGCTTTTTAGAGTCCTGTTTGTCGACCCGGTTGTCCAGCATGCGATGGCAGGAAACATATAGGAGACTTGAGCGCAACGAGTTGAGATAAGTGCTGTTAAAATAAATGCGTATGTGCATTAAAGATATTATTTTTTGTTGGAAACTTTGAGTGTCGTTTTGTAAAAATTATTACTTTACAGAGAGAAAGTCTTGTATTTTAATTATTTAAAATTTATTATATGCTGTCATTAAATAATTTAGGAAGAAAACGCGCTATGTGAGAAACTTATATTATAAATATTTTACAAGTATTAGGGTTTAATTAATAATTTTCATTTGCTCTCAGTACTTCAGATGAATTTTTTCATTTTTTACATTATTTGCAACAAGTTTCTTATCGTATATCCACATTTCTCGTCACAAACTTTTCTCAATTTGTTCAAAAATCATCTTGAGCGATTAAATTCATTTGGATTTCAAATGTAGATTTTTCATCTACACTTACATAGCTGTAAATCAAGTTAATCGCGAAAATCGGTAATTATGCACCTGCGTTCTGTCGCTGGTTCCCACCGACAGAGAGATTCTCACGGAGCCGGCTCGTTCCCCTCGGCTTCCTTCGTTCCGTCGTCGGTGGCGAGACTTTTGACCCAGAACGAGGAGGAGCAGCCGAGAAACGTCCCGAGCTCGGGCACGAGGAAGCGGTAAATATAACGTCGTTTCAGCGGCGCGTGAAGTGTCCGGAGCGAGCGGGTGCCATCGTACGCGACCAGAAATAGTGGACGAGCTGTGTGCAGGACTGCAGGTGCATTCTGCGAGCGATGCGCCTGTTTACGCGGCTCCGATGCTCTTTCGCCTCGTTCTCATTGCCCTCGAATTATCGGCGCGATGCATTTTCTTGCGACAAGACCACGAGACGAGGCTATTATGAACTGTTTATTACGAACTTGTGGTGTACAATCAAGTGCGTGTGTTGTGTGAAAGAGAGAGTCAATTATTTTTTATCGAATAAAGTTAATAAGATGAATTAAAGTTATATTAATTTAACAATAAAGTAACTGATATTGAATTATAGAAAGCATCGTATTAATTAATTAGAAATAGAAATGATTAAATTGCACAAATGAATGCAATGTCTGTAAAACGTGTATATTGAATACTGCATTCGGATATAATTATTTTCTCGTAGCTTTTATTGAACTAGTTTTTTGCAATTAGGTGCATTTCACAATCTGACCTTTTAAGCACGAATGTTGATTGATTATTTATTAAATTCGAATTAAATGGAAATTGAAATTATTTAAGTGTGATTGAATCTGTGTATTGTTTCAATCGGAATAGAGAGGAGAGAGAATTTAGAAATATATATACTTCTCTCTGCTGGATTTAAAGAGCTTTCCACCAATCTCTTTTAGAGATATTCTGTCCTTCGAAAAAAAGCTTTCGAGCCCATCTGTATAACTCGGCGCGTTATAATTTCCATAATTCGAACATTTTCGTGAAGCGCGCGATCGCAGGTATGCATCTCGCCTCGTCTGTCGATCCAATCGGGGTGGCGAGGGCGATGAAAAAGGAAGCTGCGATATGGATAAACACGTGAAAGGAAGAGAATTGTGAGAGTACGAGAGAAGGGTGGATATGCCGTTCCCTTTGTAGCGGAGAGTGAAAGCCGTAGGGCGTTTTTTAATGTTCCACGTTTTATCGCGCGATCCGTGCTCGCAAAGCACCTCCACCCTCAGAACGCGGATTCGCACGAAATGTGCATTAAGGGCGCATCCCTCTCCTGCCTACCATACTCATCCTGCGTTTCCTGGTTGGTAAAACCGCGAATGTCACACCCGCTGAGAGAGGGAAAATGTGGATTTTAATAAACGGAATGGAAGATCGTTCGTTGTTCTTCTCCGTTCAATGTTCCCTCCGTTTAAAATTGAACGTAAATTCGAGAGTAAGTGATAGTAACATGAAGAATGATCGACTCAATGATTAACTTTTTTTTACTTTTCAAGACGGTCAATAAGTCGCGAATACATATGATATTTAACAGTGAAGTAAATCTATCCTCTATATTTAAAAAAAAAAACATAACTAATGCATCGAAATTAGGTGCAGCAATCAGTAACCTATAGAAACAAAATTAAACTAAGTTTATTCGGTAATCCCGTGCGCTTCTGGGTATTATAAAAGAATTCAATATTAGAATGATATTAAAAATGATATTTAACAAAGCAACCGCAAATCCAATATCTTCTTATATGAATCCGCGAAGAAAAAGGACACTCGAGAATTAATCTGCAAAAGAAGGAACACATATGCTTTCACGTTCGTCGTCGTAATCGTACCTGCATCAGAGGTCAAAGGTTTCACGCTCATAAGCCGATTATTTCATTTTTCGCTACCATCCGGATGAGGTCTCGTTGCTGCCGAGGGGTAGTCAGCCTTCTATGAAATATTTCGAGGCCGTTAAGATCGCGTCTCGCGGGAATTCTATGGGATTTCAGTGCACACCCCTGAATGCGCGAAACCCTGTTCAAAACCGTTCGGCGGCCATTCGACATTCCGGCTTACGGCTCGTTAATAAGTAAACATGTACAAATGGGCGGTGAGGACAAAATCCGATTCCCAAGCATCGCGGGAATTTAATAATTCCCGAGGTTTTACACGGGTTGGCAAATTGCGTCGATGTCTGCGACAGTTACTACCGCGGACGGTTCTGTAATGAATCGATGCAATTTTCTTCACTAATGTTTGTTAATTAATTAATTTTTTGTGGGTTTTATGAAATAGTATATTAATTAATGCCTGCAACAGTTATGAACGATTCCTTAATGAATGATTTTGATTCTAAACATATTATTTCCGTGATTGCAAATTTGCTATAATTTCCAGATTGTATAATCTACATTTAGATATACGAGTAAGTACCTATAGTAATCGGATAACATTATTCTTGGAAATATCTATATGTATTTTACAAGAAGGCTATCATCGATAACGCGGATAAATAGTTTTAATTGCATTCTCGATCTCAACTCATAGAAATATTTTCTCGCGTTCTCTCGCGATTTCGCGAAGATATCACACACGATACATATATAATTCATGTGTTGAAAATAATTGCGTGTCCTTCCCAACGTTCTCGTTAGCAAACTGCACGACGAGCGAACCGCAGCGACACGTTGCGAGTCGACGTGCCGTGCTCTCTGGCGCGGAGAAGGAATATAATGTTACATCGAGAAGAAGGGATCCGACGCCCGCTAATGCACGTGCACATCCGATACCGGCTTCGTCCGAGGAATATTCGCATCGCGGGTGTACCGTTACCGGCTGCAGACTGCTGCACCTCGGCCTATCGCGGATTACGTTATGCGGAGCGCGAACAGGAAGGAGCGCTACGATTCCTTCGGTAAATCGCGCGTTTACCCTGTCATCCAAGTCCTCTCGGTCGAAAATTTACGGTTGACTTTTGCACCCTTAAGTCGCGATAAAGTACTCCTTGCTATATGTTTCCTGAAAATAATTATCACTTGGGTGACTGTTTAAATCATCATCCTTATTCTTTGAACTATATTTTGTTCACTTGAATTCGAAAAGAGATTTTAAATTTAAGAAATATATATTTAATCAAAGTTCTCTTTTTCTCCCATCTCTCACTCTACTTATCTCTTACTTAAAAATTAATTAAATTTTGACGTTTTCTTATTAAATTAAGTCTAGTTAAGGAAATTTTAATTTGTAATTTAATCTAGCTTGCTATACGAACTAAGTGAGCAACGTAAGCGGCTCATTTAGAATTATAGCCACTCGAATTGGGGCATCAACCGGCTTTTGCAACGAAATACGACGACTACGCGCGATCTCGTCGTTACGCGACCAGCATTTTTGCCGGGTAGTGATTTTATTTTTCTGTTGACTCTCTTTCAAAGGCGTCCGCTCCTTCCGTCGTTTTTATTCCCGCTGCAGAATGACAGACATGGTGAGCGCGAAATAACTCATTCTCGGCCGACGCGTTTTCCGACGTCGTCGGAAGACGTTACGTCGCAATTTTTACGACACGTAAAAGCGACTCCCGGTCGACAAATTAGGTTTCTCGAGCAAGACAGCGTCTCTCGTGCGACAACGGCAATGACGACGACGACGACGACGACGTTGACGAAGTGTTAGATTCTGTTTCAATTCGCAACGCGCGAAGTTCCGAGATTGCTCGATTCCTCGCTGTTTTCCGAAGCTATCTCCTCTATTTTTTTTCTCAGTACCTTTCTCAGTTACGACTTAACGACCTAGCAATTGAGCGAAGTTACACGAGAGCGAATGGCGCCGCTGAAAAAGAGGATAAACGGCATGGCTAAGTGCCGGTGCACGTTTCGCGCGGGGTTGCCTCTTAGATGCATTCGCGCGGCTTTTACCGCGAGAAGAAAGAACGAGCAACATTTGTGGAAGAGATTTGAAAGCTCGGAATTCTCTCCCCGCAATTCATCACGATTGACGCACTACGACTTCCGTGGAGAAACAAGAAATTTTTTCTTGCGTTCTATACACGCCGCTGTATCATGCTTTGATCCTACGTAAATTATATTTTCCGAGCGAAATTTTAAATGCAATTAATTTTATAAATTGGCGTAAAATAATCATATTGTAGGAAAAATTTATTTGCTCCGTGTTAATAAGATATATGTGATTTTTGGCAAAGTGGAGTCTAAAAGTAAGGCGAGACGCGATTTATATAGATATTAAAAACCATCGCTTATATATTCGCCTGAGGCAACGAAGAGGAAAATGAATTGCCGGACTTCCACTATCCTCTTTGTTCGACCGGCTAGAGAGAGGCTTTCGAACATCAACAAATCGGTAAATCACGGGAGAGCGTCGACTTTTAGCCAGCGTGCACCGGGTGTAACGATCATCGGCAAGCGCGGTCCAGGTCTATAGTGGCTTGCACGCAAAAATACCAAGGCGCGTGACTCTAAGTGTTCCATAATAGACTTTTCGGAAACAGGCGATTTTAGAATTTCAGCGAGGGTGATTCACCCACCCTTCATTCCGCGTGAGAATGCGTGGAAGAGGGTCAACGAGATTTCGTTGCGCTTCCATACGGACGCAGCTGTCGCGCGACTCGGGTATGCGTGTGTTCTGCGCGAACGATGCGTATATCGGGTGTCCAATTGAAGCGAATCCATTAACTCTCCTCCATCTCATTTAAGCTTGATTAAAAAATACGTCTCTTTTAGATGAATTGTCGTTGCTGTGCAATACGAGTAATCTCAAGATTAGCAGCGTACCTATTTATGTGAAAGATTAGGAAAAAATTTTCCAAACCTTTTTTTCCGTGTGCGAACAATACAATCCCTGATTTATGAGAATTTACCTTTATTTTAACTTAAACTTTACAATATGTTTATCTATTAAAATATCTTATCTTACACTTAAAATGTACCTATATCTATTTATTTACTCGACATTAGAAACGACCGCGTTAGAAATTCGTTGACATTCAACACCGGGTATCGAGAACGTCTCACGCATACATAGCAATTGGACTTCCTGGTTCTCAGAGCAATATGTGCACGCATTCGCGGACGAGCGTGACACGCACGCACATATGCACGCCCGCGTATCCTCGTCGTTTCGAGCGCACGCCATGGAAAATCAAAGTCACCCGTGTTAGATATTTCATCGCAGTAGACGTCTGAGCGGTTGCCAAGAGCTCCAAATGCGGTGGTCTGAGAGGATTTGCGGAAGCGAGCGACCGGGAGAAGCAAAAAAAAACCATCGTCGAGCGGATCTGCGTAAGCGGCGGGGCTCCGCGATCTATCGTCACTGTACTATACTATACTGTACTGTACTATACTAATACTGTACCAATACTGTACCAATACTGTACCAATACTATACTATACTGCAAAGAACACGACAGGATAAAATTGCTCTGAAAATATAGAGATGTCCACGAAATCCAAATAATGTGGAAACGCTTTAGCAATATTGATCTACGGTGAAGCGTTATTAATGATTTATACGTAATTATTATTTTATATGAGTTGAATAATCTTTTCTCAACGTATTCCTGTTCCCGGAAATAATGTACAATGAGATAAAGAATCAGATAGCAACTATATTCCGAATAAAACTTGCGAATGTGAGAATTTGGTCTCTATTGAGCTCATATCTTTTAATCATTTCTTTATAATGTTCTCACGCATAACGATACATTTTCCGCGGAACATAAACTCCTAATTTTATTCTCATCTAATTTCATTCTATATAGTCACCGCGCGTTCGTTATATTTATTCTGTCAAATTATTATTCTATCGAACTCCGCGGTTGTGAATTATTCGTTCGACTTGTTAGCTCACGTTGAGGGTGCCAGAATCACGTCGATATCCAGTTGACGGGCGGATGAAATATGAATATTGAAGTTGCAATGCACGCGCGAGCGAGGTACGGCTTTTGCGCAACGCCACATTTCCCGGTCTTCGAACTTTTCATTTCGTGCGACACTCCCTGCTGCGAGAGCGGTGATTTCTCGGATTCGCGCGCGAAAGCGCATCTCGAGCGAACCCCCTCGTTCGTATGAGATTTATGCGCGCGTGCCTAACGGACCTCTCTAATCGTTTATCAGCTGCCACGCGCGAATGTTAAATCGAGGCTCGTTCGGTTTCAATCGAGCAGACGTGATTACGATGTAAGTCGAAATGGAAAGTGTATAAAGAATATGAATAGTACCTATTTCTTTCTAGGTGAGAAAGTCAAGTTGATTGATAATTGATAAACATGAATTTTAATTATTGTAATTATTTTATAATTATGAATTGTGCTACAAATAAGAATGCAAATTATAACATCTAGTTTCAACCTTTTCTTTTTATCACAAAGTATATGAAATATCTTATTATATTGTGCTTAAATTATATAGTTTATATCTGTAATAATTAATTTATACATTATGTTTAACTATCTTGAGGATATTCTGGAGTTGCATTCAATTCTTACTTATAAATCACAGGTCGCATTTATCAAATCTTGTCATGAAATAGTGAGATTTAATAGATCTTCCATCGCGATATTATTTTGGTCTGATATAAATTGGCGAATCTTCAGAGAACGTTAAACTCTGATGGTGGACATAAAAGAGCTGCATCGATCGATCCATTTAGCCATCGGCTTCCGAATACTAATTTAACTAATAATTCCGTTTATGTTCCAGGGCTTCCAGCGGCCGCGGACCTGATTCGCCCCTCAGCTCGGATTTGGCACTTGACAAGCCTCGCCCTATACCATCCCCCAGGTAAATTCATCGATACTTTAGTATACAATTACGCAATACGCGCTGATTAATATAAGAAATAAGTATGAAAACTGCGAAGACAAATTCAACAAAAACATATTTTTAGTATTAACTATCTTCCTCAACATTTCAATTTCCTTTTTATTATATTGTTTCAAATAATTCTTTTTCTTTCTTTTTTAATCATTATTATACAAAAGTAAATTTTTACGTTTATACCCGTATCCGTCAAATGTATCAGATTTAATCCGATACGATAAATGAATGTGTGTTCTCTCTCTTTCTCTCAAACTTCATAGTTTTGCTTTTAATGTAGCGGTAGACTTCCACGTCTTCATTGATCCTACATTTTTTGTCCTTTCTACATTTTTTGTCGCCTCTCAACGAAAGTGGTACACAAAGGAAGACAGAAAGAGGGAGAGAAAGAGAAAGAAAGAGAGACGGGCATTTGCATATACGCAATTTACATACGCGTCGCGCAAGGAGACTTAAGGCTAGATGAATTTAAGGCTTGAGAATAATCGTCGAAAGTGGAACGGTTCCTGCTCTGTAATCCTATCGTCGACCGCGCGACGCCGCTCCCCGGTGAGATTATTGACATTGATACGCAAATGCATCTGTCCGCGCAATATTGGTCACCCGCGTCTGCACTTGATTATCAGATGTTGCCATGCTGCAAAGAGAATTGCCGAGCGAATCACCTTTGTCATAGCACTTGAAGTCACTCTTTTCTGCTTGCACAACGTTGGAAAGCTTATAGAATGTACGCCCGTCGATCCGGCATTGCCTACTATTCACGCAAATTAATTGCGAAATTGAATACCGGAATGATGTAAAGCATCCTTGTTTATACGAAAGAAGTTAAGAGACAAGTATCGAAGATTCGTCATAGTAATAAGATTAACATAATTTGGACAGCGTTAGAAAATAATATTATTTAAAGTGAGGTAATATTGGATATCAAAAACTCATGATATAGATTTAATAATAGTCTTAATAATCAGATTTTAAGATTAAATTTTCAAATTACGCAGCCAACCAAAATTAAATCGAATAATAACGTTTGATATTTTTCAAGTATTCTGTATTTTACATGAAAGGAAAAATTAAATATTATAATAATTATATGTTATTATTAGAAGCACGTTGATTTTCCGGCATAAGGCACCATCTACTGTCGAAGCGTTCTCCAGTGAGTTTTTACCCTCTGTTGCAGACAAATCCACCCACTGTACGGGGAGAAAGCCGGCCTATTGGGTTACTGCGACACGGTCGGTAACACGGAGAATTTTCCACCAGCCCCCAACATCGTTGTCGAGGGTGGCAGAATCGAATTCGTGCGCCCCTCGCAAGATGGCACAACGACACCCCGAAGAAACACCATGTCCAGAGCTTCGCAGACCTTCAACGAGCAGCAGGAGAAGTCCGATCCCGCCAAGGTTTGATACATTGATTAGATTGCACGTTTTGCTGTTTTATTATTTTAATGTTTCGACAAAAAAGAATCTTGAAACAATTGCGCTAAAATCTAATGAATAATTTACGCCAATTTACGGCGATAATCACTATATTGTCTCTACAAAATTATTCTCTGTATTATTTAAATTGTTAATTATTTTGGTGCTTTTATTTTTAATATTCTCGTAAATTGTTCATTATCTTTATAAGACACGTCTCTATCGAGTGATCGAATTAAGGTTGCTCGAGCGCAAGAGGCAGAAACTTTTAAGCCCTAATCACGAGCGTTGGGTCGAGCCGTAACGAGATTTGTCGGCGGCGATTTCTGTGTTCTGACAAATCAAATCTGTCCGGCTCTTTGCGTCGGCTCTCTCTCTTGAAATACCCTCCTCACGTTCGCGTTCGATCTCGTGTCGTTCAACGCTCCGGTCACCGGTCGCGGACTCGCGGCTAACCCTTTACACCCTTCATGTTGTATTCATTCGACGTAATTGATTTCCTCGACAGGCGGGGTGACGTAGGATCTCCATAGTAAATTGGATCGCATCTTCTCCCTCTCTCTTTCACTCTCGTCGTTAGGACATGAAAGAGAAGAGGATATTCGCTGCACGCGCCAATACGGCGATTACTTCGAAATTAACGATGTTTCGCGTGCTGCGTAACGTCGACAACGACTAGGACGACGACGGTAGACCTAACGAGTTAATGAAATTCATTTAACCCTCCTCTCACGCGCGCACAGTGACTTTATAAGGCACGACAGATATTAAACTCTTTCAACGTCACGTGCAATCGCATTTGCATGCGTTTAATCAAAGCTTTTCCTTTTCTCTCTTCTTCTCAACAATGACAACAAGAATATTTAAACTATGAGAATCTCTTCGTGTTATTAAGTTTGAAGTGATCGATAGAACTTTTGCCGGATAAAGTTTGATAGCATAAAGAGCGGCCCTTATTTCTTTCTTTATTAAATGTTTTTCGTCATACGATATAATGACAAAAAGTAATTTGCGCACGGAAATTTAAACGGTTTTGAATTCATGAAATAAATTTTATTTGTGGATATACTAAACAATCTTTACGCACAGTTAACTTACCGTTATTGCATATAGAACTACGTTCTGGTTCAATCGCCGCGAAATGCAATTTGCGTTTAAAACGAGTGCGTCCCTGAAAAGTTGCTGAATGTAACAATTTTATTTGCGATTTAATTTGCTCGATTTTGATTGCTCCTGACTGAAGCTTTTGGCCGGAAATATTACCTCGCAATTTATCAGACACGAGACTCATCCTGATTGATATTTATTTAAATTAAATGTTAATCATTCTTTGATACGTGAAAATTTGGAATAGTTTAATAGTATTTATTGGAAAAATCTTACGCTTTGTTTTACCTTTTCTTTTCATTTGCATTAATCATATCTTATAAGGTATCTTACACGTTTCGCGATAACGTAGGATAAGCTTCAAGAAAATTCCTCAGATAAATCTTTTCGGATAACCCACCTCGGATCAGTGACATATAGCAGCTTTTATCTTGAAACATTTTTTTCGAATAAGAACACCGATCTGTAGATTTGCTTAAAACTATGCATTTAGGATAGTCATAATATAGGTAGTATAATTAATCATGTTTTTATCAACGTCATTTAATATACCGAACAATTAAATTAAATTTTAATTTCGAATTTAATTTAATTCACAATCTTTTTCTTTAATATCTAGATTTATTATTTCAATAATAACTCATTTAATTATATAGATATAATTCCATTGAATTACGATTCAGAGGCTAAATGATGGAAATACCTGTACACGAAATTCGATGACTACATCTCTTTACAAATATCTCTTTTGGTAGATCTACAAGACACACGTTACCTCGCGATCAAAGGAATGCAAGGTTATTCAACGTCCGATTAATGTGCCGAGATAGCCCTATATTATCTGCGTTTTCATTCCGCACGTCTGACATTAATTATTGCGTTAAACGTCACATGTCCGCAGAACTCGTTGCGTCAATTTTATCGTATGACTTATTAACGGAGCGGCGTAACGTTTTCCGACAGGCGCACAAAAGCGCGCGCGTTATTCATTCGGACAGCCGTGGAAGGTTTCCGACAATGCCGGCGGCCTTGAATGAGAGCTCGCCGAAAGAAGTTGTAGGAACGATCAGTTATTGTGTCCGTTCCGCGTTTTCGACGATGAGCACAGCGGAGAGTTTTGGCTCGGCAACTTTTCCCGTCCGACCCTCGGCTACATCGATCTCGCCGCGAACTCTTTCGACTCTTTGGGGATCGAGTTCGTTAAATTATCCGTAACTGGATTCTCCGGAGCTCGTTTTCGTTATACAGATAAAGAAAGTAACGCTGTTAACACGTTAAAAATGGCAAAGGTTTAACTTGAAATTTTTATGATGCAGTTATAATTAGAATTCTAATTTAAATTTGTGGTCGCTAGTTTGCTTGTCTCATCACTGTTTGTTAAAGATACGATTAATTACGCTTTCACCGTTTGAGCGAGATCGACACATTGACCTTCTTGACGGCGCAGAAAGATTGATTGGATTAAAAGTGCAGGCGCCCGCCCTCAAAATTCGACAACTCGATTATGCAAATTTACGCGAGTAAGCGTCGACGCGGTTTCAAATTGGATCTCGGCTACGGATTTACGACGCCTCGCCACTCTCGTCACGATAATATTTTCGTCGCGGGCAAAAATATTAACTTTCAATTTGCATCATAATAGCATTCGAAACAGGTTCGGATAATGAGCGGGACACCCGGTGAAAGGGTAAAAGTCGAAAAGTCGCGACTTTGTTCGTGCGCGCGGCTCAGCACGCGGGAGGTTCGCGTAGTCAGGTTAATATGCTAATTGCTGCATTCAAACAGCGGAACTAATTGAATTAAGCGATGCAAAAAGTTTCCGCCTCGAAATTAGCATGAATTAGAGGAGCCGCGCTAGCTTACCGTCTTATCACAGTGGACAGCCATTCAGGGCGCGTACTGCCGACTCGCTCGGAAGCCATTTCACCGTAAAAATAATCGTCTTCCTTTGCCATTCGAGAGCGACAGGAAGTGTTTCCGCACAGTTTCTATACATTAATTCCACGAACACTGGGATCTCTTGCGAACGAAGTTTCAAACTGGAATTCCATTTAGAATTCCTTTCAGTATTAATTTAGTAATTAGGACGGTAAGTTGCTTGTCAGAAATTTATTTTATAGTCTTTCAACATTTAAACTTTGTTTTTCCCCCGTATGCTTTTCTCCATCATTGAATATACTCGAGAATCTCTCGCGACTTGGCGAGAGATTCAACGACGACAAAAGTCTCGCCGATATGACACGCGTGACAGGCGCCACGTCGGATAAGATGGAAAAACGTGTCTCTCCCCCGTATATTACCTTGGCACGTTGTATGCGCGAGATCGGCGGGAAAAAGCTGCCTATAGATGCCTGCAGTATTCGGTGAAAACGATGGCGGGATTGGCAGGCCGGATCGACTCGACGCGGCGTCCCGTGAAACGAGAGGGATACACCACGGCAATACGCGCGTCGTGTCAGGACACGCGTATGTTCTCTCCCTCCTGAAAACGCGCGGTTTTCCGTCGTGACGGACAGTCCCATATTGTATCCGCCGCGGCCGCTGCGGACGCGCGCTTTGAACGACAGCGACAATAGTAGTAGGCGTCGTCGATACGCGAGAGCCAGCTCGTTTCGAGCCGACGAGCGTGCCGAATAAAGGCCGGAATTTCGGCTGACGAGCACCGTTCGTGACTACTTCACAGGGCCGCAACTGCCGTACATCGAGACCACGCAGAAAATCCGATACTCGTGCTCCCTTTCCTCCGTTTTTGCCCCCGAAAGGAACTGAAGACAGGGAAGAAAGGAATTTTTTAATTAATATTTTATTTAAATGTCGATTTAAATATTGCAATTATTATGTTAAAAGAATATTAGATACCTCGCAAAAATGGGATACAAAACTTGGACTCAGATCGAGATTTTTGTCCCTTGCGAATAAAAGATAAGAAGAGAAACGCGAAAATACGTTCACAAATCAAAAGAAAATAATACTG